>OX377202.1:36705713-36841039 GCA_947396885.1 Heligmosomoides polygyrus polygyrus
AACATGCGTCGGGATTCAAAAGAGGTACAAAAGATGCCATTCCAGCCATCCAACGTGCGTGAGGATTCAGAAGACGTACCAAGAAGTGGTGTCACGTGTATCGGGGTGCAGAAGTCGGTCGTATCATAGACGTTGTGCAACGTTGTGAGCGTACATCGTACTCAGCAAATGTGTCACAAACATATCCAACAAAGATCCGAAATCAGAAGGCGTAACACAGACGACACACAACGTGCATTCAGACTCAAAAGGGTGTTAAGAAGTTATTCTCTTCAATGCTCACACGTCTTAGACAGAATCTCACTTTTGCGAGAATCTTTTGCGAGTTTATTATTTATTTATGTTATTGTTTATTTATGTTAGTTTATGACCCTAAATAATCGAGTTTTCCTGCACGGAGCTGAAGTGTTCATGGTTTGCTGTAAATAACATGCTTGCAAGTTGCAACAAGTGACTTGCCAGCATAAGAAAAGAACTTTCATAGCACCGCACTAAGCTATGCTACCACCTAGGCTTGATAGTAAGCACTGGTGCTGAAATCGAGAGCACACTTGTTATGCGATACGAATGGTGGTTTTAGGGCACTTGAAATAACAAGTCAATGGAAACCTACATCTCTGATTTGACATTCTCTTCCTGGTCATCAACGGCTGTGGCGCTAGGAGTATCTTCCACTTCAGGAAGGTCAGAGGCAGCAGGGACAGCAGCAGTCTCGTAAGCTTCGGCAGTAGGTGCAGATTCCGAGGGTGTCGGTTGTTCCTCCACAACTGGTGTCTGGAGTAAGTCTTTTTCAACATCCGGAAAGACACACAACACACTTGTGAACGTGGATTACTACCACCCGGATTTTAAGCCGCAAAGCAACCAATACTTCCGCGAAGCGACAACCATGACTCTGCTTTTCCTTAAGTAAACCCGATCTACTTCCTTAACACGCTGAGCAAAAAAGACTCAGCGCCGCCAGCATGGTACAGGCCTTTGGTATACTTCCGCGTCGCTCAGGCGACGAGTCACTTGCGCGGGTAGCTAGGCAGTCCATAACAACCCGCGCAACACTGTCGATGCTACCGCGACGTGGGAGTATACCAAAGGCCTTACGCTATGCATGCTAAACTTGAAGTATGGATTAGGAAGAGCACTGGTGTAAAGATGACCTTCTTCGGCAGTTAGCGGGCTGGTGCCACCATTGAGATTGCACAGAACAGAGCTCGTAGAACAATCGCACAACATGCTCTCTGCCCTCAGAGCGGAAAGGAATTCCGAGGAGTCGCTGATCTAACTTACTCGCTTTAAGATGCTTGGCCGTTGCGATGCGAGCACCAGCCCACTAATAGAGTTAATTATTCTGGCAATTCGCTTGCATGGATGGCTACCGCTAGGAAAGCATAACATTCTGCACCGAAGTAGGTGACATAGCGAAGGCATCTGTGCCTCCGAATTAGCGCATTCTCCTAAACCGCACTATTCTTGAATGTCTTAGCCTACAAAACAGAGAACAGTAACGACATAAAGCAAACTCGTCATGGAAACAGAAACTAAACCAGAACCTTCGCTTGTTTTTCTAAGGAGCATATGGCAGTGGCGAATGAGAAGGGAAGTGCCTAATGTGTTCCCCACGACGTCAGCAGACTGCGATACGACTGCTCCGTTCTCCTCTATCTTGCTTTGCCCAGCTTTTGGTCAGTCAAAAGGAACAGCAGCAACGAAAAAACGGACGTAGCTACCGAACAAAACGAGATGAGAAGAGGAAAAACAACAGGCGTCAAGTGAGCACCTATTTTCAACATGGTTCTGCGTAGTAGCTTATTTACTTATTTAACTTATTTTGAGGTGGACGGGACGGGCAGTAGACGGGCAGTAGCCTGTTGGGAATGATGCCGACTGTTGTGTGCACCTCGAATCGATACTCTTGGATAGGGTGTCACCCACGTCAGTCAAGCGTCCCTGTGTATCTCAGTGGTGAAAAGGTTAAAGAAGGATTAAATACCGACTAGTCCATCGACTGCCAACCCTCCATAACTTCCCATACAAGTAAAATGCATGGCGCATTTCGAAAGAAAGTTGATAAGCGATGTTTTATTCTTATGCGTTATTTGCTTATTCTCTTCCATTCTTATGGTGATCGTATGGTGATAAGTATTGGAGCCATGCGTGCAACACGGTATGAGAACGCCGAGCTCTCATTCGGCTTACAAAGGAAAGTTCCCAACTCAGGATGAGCTTTTGCGACGCTAATTTGATAGGATGAAGGGTCGTGTGAGCGGAGCCCAGAATTACAGTTAGTTTTTGCTGAACGTTTTTTAAAGAGAAAAACAGGTGTGGAAACGTGTGCGTAACACCTATCAACACCTATGACACTCCATGAGATGTGCCTCGATGGCGCAGTTGGTAGGTGTGCCGCCTCACAGGACCATACCGGCGGGCTTTTGAGTTCAAGTCTGCGCACTGCCATTTTTTGTACATATTAGTTTGTTGTTAATACGCTTTTTCATGATCACAGGAGTCAATTTTAAACCACCAATGCTTACAACAAGGCTGTCTATTTGCACCTTCATGGGAGTTAAAAAGAGCCGTGAAAAGAAACTGAAATACGCAGTACAGAAAAGATAGGTAAGTGGAAGCATGGAAAAAGAAGGGGTGAAATACATAAGATTGCTGGTCAATTAAGAAGCTATGGCGTGTGCCTAAAGAACGCCTAAGAATAACTTCTTAATAACATTAATACTAACACTGACACTTCAGAACAATAATGATTAACAATAACAGAAACCTATACACTACAAGAAACCTGCCCGTTGTGCCCATGTATTCACACGCAAGCTAACTGGATGCATAAGGCATCTCTACTCGGGAATAGCTGAGCAACAGCTGCGAACCACCAGTAGCAAGGTCACCACCGCAGAAATCAGCTCCGTAATGCTCACCGCTTCGATTTCCTCAATCGGGGTCGTTTTCGGGGCTTCTTCAACAACCACAGTCGGCTCTGGTATGCTCTCCACAGGAGAGGGTTC
Source organism: Heligmosomoides polygyrus polygyrus (assembly GCA_947396885.1). Classification (NCBI taxonomy): domain Eukaryota; kingdom Metazoa; phylum Nematoda; class Chromadorea; order Rhabditida; family Heligmosomidae; genus Heligmosomoides; species Heligmosomoides polygyrus. The sequence goes on from OX377202.1 coordinate 36,708,725, forward strand.
CTTTGTCGGTGATTCAGCATCATTCGATGTGCCCTCTGTTGACGTTGGCTCCTCGGCGGGTGGAGCCTCGACATTCGTGGGTACATCTTCAGGTACTGGCATTTTCGATTCCTCAGGACTTTTACTTCGAACATGTGCTTCAGTTTCAGTGGACGAGTCTAAACGATAGAGATAAGTTCGCGCCAAAATAACACAGGATGCAGAATGGCACACTTGGCTTCGACGGCGGTGGTACTGATGTTGTGGTTTCAGCTTGATCCATTTCATTCCGCTCTTGCAGCTGTCTTGTGAACTGCCTCATAACTTCAGATTTCCTCTGTTCGTTTTCGTCAATGTCTTTCCGAACTAAAATATGTCGATAGATGGATTAAAATAAAGAGAAACACAGGAACATCGCGATGAAAACAACGGCTGTCTGAGATGTGGATTCTACGACCGCCCCATGTAATAATGTAATGCTCTTCATAAAATATCACATAGAAAGCAACGAATTCAACTGTAAAACCTATGCTTTCACAGTGTAATATAATATTCACTCGACGGACATTCCTCTCGTTGCTGGGCTACAGCTGCATGCTCATGATTTTCTTCCCATCTTTTCCTTTGACAAACCTGGTTACGATTTTCCTTTAGCTACCTACCACGATCACAAGTGTGCATGCCTTGCTTTCAGCGAAGGGAGCAAGTAAACTGTTTTGGTTCTAACGGAAGACGGTTACTCTACCGCAAGCATCAACGGTGCTTCCCGCTCGCCAGTTTTCATTGGGTACTTATTTCTTCTCTTTTTTTAGGCGCGTGGAGCGCAATAGGCGCAACAGGAGGCGTCGGTTGTCGCGTGGATCGTGCTACCTTCTCATTCAGATAAGGGCAAACCATGCTAGACATTTATTGGGGAGGAAGAATCTTTCACTGTTAATGTCGTGTAAAGAATTCTGTGTAACTCCTGTAGAGAACTGGCAGTGAAGGCATGGCAAGGAATTGTATATCTAAAGAAAACTTGAATAAAATAGACCAGGAAGGTGGAACTTCTGACATCAATACTATTCATCTGTATTATCGCTGCAATGGAAAACATAGGTCGACACTGTCACGGTTAGATAGCCCCTTCTAGCTGATGACGCCGAAGTCTTACGTCAACATTCCTAACAAAGGAGGAATGACATGAGGTGACCACGAGATGATGAGATGTATATCACTGGGTGCAGCTTCGAACGCTGGTTCCAAATATGCGCTCCATGTTGGATAAACGCTTCTGGGAACGAAGTCGTGGACCATTTTCAGTTTGCCAATCCTATTAGCCTTCCGTGTGCGCCACCAGTCACAAGCGGGCGAGTTCAAATAGACTGGAAACAGCGGTGCAAAGCACTCAATTTAAAATCACAACCAAAAAGGTCGCTAGAAAAAAACTTCGCCTTCTTCTTCAACACTTCCACTTACTACATGAGGCGAAAAGATCCATGCTGTTGACTACTGACTCATCACCTTCTTCCACTGACCACGTAGAATCGTCTTTGTTTTTGGATGCACACTAGTACTTTACCTCAACGCTCCCGTATTTCTGTACTGCGCAGCTCGCAAAGTGGACGGGGAACTTCAGGGCATCCTCTTCTCTTGTCTCGCAGGGACGCGTAAGGTATCGCAAGAAACAAAGTCCTCCAAAAAACAAGTCAAGACAACTGCTGGTGAGAGCAATTTGGAAGATAGATCGGCAATGTTGACCTCAACAACACCGGTGGTCGATAAAATCATCAAAATGTTTGTCTGTCAGATCGCCCACCTATGGGTGGCGGGTCATGATCATCGATTTTGCGCAAACTTTGACCAGATAGGTCATTCAAGGCGATGACTATTAATATAAGGTTCGTTTATTTTTATTTTCGATGGATTACGGTAGGTATAGGCGAGTAAGGATCACTCACCGTTGCTCACCAATACCTAGCGTAGCGCACCGTAATCAATCGAAAACTTAAAAACTGACATTGCACAAGTGATCGGCGGCTTAAATAACCTTTCTAGTCCATGTTTAGGTGAAGAAACATTCCCAGTTCTGGAACCGTGAAAGTGCAATAGTGCCTGTGAATCAGGTTTCCCTTTTGGTTGCGATTTTACATCGAGTGCTTTGCTTGATTGTGGCGGATCCTTTTTAGGATGTGCAAGAATGCTGCAACACAAAGAGCCGAACCACGAAACCCTTCTTGTCACTACTCCGCTTTTCTATCCACTGCGTCATCAGTGCTCAACAGCTGCCGCTGTTTTCTACCTTTTTCAGCTCGCTTTCTTGTGATTGGTGGACCCTGCGCGCAGAGGGCTCAGAAGGCAAGCTGAATATGATCTACAACTCCGTTCCTAGAAGCGCTTAGTGATATAAGTGATACACATCTCAACTTGAAGTTCCATGATCACCTTGTATCCTTCCCTTGTAGGTATAAATGACGGATTGTGGCTAATCACAACAAAAAAAATCCAGGAGAACATTTATCTCTAGCATACGCTTGCTAATGACGCTGTCGCCACTCGCTTACCTTTTGGTTCTTCTTTTTTCACTTCTATAGTCGTATCCGTTCGTGTTGCTCCTAAATCGACCTCTTCTAATGTGTTAGGGTCCTGTATAGTTAGAATATTTTTATTTCGTTGTTGTTGCTGCACTTGTTGTGGTGGCGGCTGCATTGGCATAGGAGTGGGATGCTAAAGCAGTCAGTATATGCACGCAAGTAACTTCAATCACATTAGGATACTCACCGTTATCTGTTGACCCATGTACATTGTACTCATTGGTGCTGTGTGAGGATCGTAATCCATAGCGGGTTGCCGTGAGTATTGTGGTCCAGGATAACTGCAAATGCTAAATTTTCCCAAAATTCTTGCTGGTTAAACTCCCGTTTGCTGCCACACCCAAGTTGCCTAAGGTAAGGGGCAATAAATGGTAAAGGTGAGAGCTAGTATGTGCCATTTTGGGAAGCGCCACGCATACACTTTTAGGAGATGTGAAAGCAATTTGAATGCGTATCAGGAACGTACAATGACTTGTCACGGCCAATCCCAGGCAGTGTTGCAACGTTCTAGACAAGATCGCTGTAGATTCACTTATCCCGGCGGCTGGAAGGTCTGGACGAGATCCTAACGAATAACCTCGATTCGGGATGTACTCGATAGCCTGCACCTACTCTGGTCTACTCTGAACCCGCAATCCGAACGTTTTACAAATATTGGCGCTACATACTACGCACGGTTTTGTTTGGACCGCCTTTGAAAGTCTGCTCTTTTCTCGACCTGTTTACCTCTTAAAGGGACACTGGATCTGGCGTGCTCGTCTGACCCTAGTTGGCGTTCAAAGATGTTAGCTTGTTAACTAGCACAGAACTATTGTTGTACATTTGCAGCACGTCCAAAGCGTCTTTGAATACGGCCAAACTAGGACCAATCTCATCATATAAAACCAGATCACACCCATGTCCCCTTCTGCACCAGTCATAAGTCATTCAGTTAGTCATACATCTAACGCTACCTGTTAAGTGGGGAAAACGACTGATAGGCCAGAACGCAAAAAAAGTTATCAAGAGACACCATGCTTTCATAAACCGATCGAAAACATGTTTTGCTGTCCTTTTGCTGATATTCTCGCCAGAAAAGTGTCTAGTAGCATTTATGTCGCGAAATCTATGTCCATAAGCACGTCGAATGGAGAAAAGCTTTGATGGATGAACGGATTTACAACGATGTACTTCAAAAGTGCAATTACAACTCGACGATTTGATCTATTTGCCTTCCCAATAAAAGCATTTTTGCTCACTTCAGACAGAAACTTGATTAGATTTAAACCTTTCCATTAATTAATGAATTAATTCGCCCTCTAAAATCCACTACCAGAACAACAAAAACTATAGCTTCTCTGAAGCAGTTTAAACGAATGAAAAACTTAAATCAACCAAGTAATAACAGCGTACCATCCAAAAGGCCACATACTGTTCGTCCCCACCAGAGAGAGGTTTTATTCTACAAACCACAAACTAAATCTTCAATTGTGCTTTCTTCTCACCAACAAAATACCTAGTTTTAATGAAAACCGTGAAAATTTACATCTAATGTATATAAATTTTACAGTACTGGAATTTACCGGATCCCTCTCTGACTAGGGTAGTATAATTCCAAACTCATAAACTACAATGGGCGCTATTTACGTCCTGACAAGAATGCCACGTTTTGACAATGAATTACTTATTAGGTTGGCCGCAAAGCTCTGGCGGTTTTGACTGGCCCACTTAAACCTTCTTCATGCTCACCGGATTCAACCGAAACAAACACCATTCGTCTCAGCACAATTTTTCCTACGCGATGCGGTTGGATAATTCCGTCAGCAAAAATCTGGGTGGTTGAGATGCGACAAATTCTGGTCTAGAAAGACTGTTTTTGCGTGTTCCTGATTTGCAAGGTTCAACCAGCGAGGAAGTTCTGAAAGTGCTTCAAAAGGTGGTAGTCGGTTGGCGCAAGGTCCAATGAGTAAGCAGGGTGAGGTACAACTTCAATTCCCAGTTCGTTTAATTTTCGCATGGTGACTTGCGAAACGTGTGGGCGGGCGTTGTTGTCCAGGAGGGTAGGACCTCTTACGCTGACCACTGCAGGCGGCAGATCACGCAACTTTCGGTACATCTCGCCAATTTCGCCACACCAGGACTCACTGCGATGGTGCGGCCTGGTTCCAGAAAGTTGTCGTGAATCACGCCAGCCGCCGACCACCACGCTGTTACCATCGCCTTTTTCTAGTGGGATTTCAGCTTTGGTTAGTGCTTGAAGGGTTCGATGACATCAACCCACTGCTCTGATCATCTCCGATTATCGTACAGAACCCACTTTCCATCACATGTGACGACTCTGCCGAAAAACTGTTTTTTTTTTTGATTACGGAGGAAAAAAAAGCAGACTTCAAAGCGCCAGAACTTCTAATGATCACTCAAATCGTGGGGCATTCATTTTTCGAGCTTTTTTACGTTTCCTAGGGACTTCAAACCATCTGTGACATGTTCTACTGACTCCTAAACCTTCCACAATCTGATGCACTGTTTGCAGTGGATTAGCTTCCACGAGTGCCCTCAAACCGTCGTCCTGGATTGCTGGAGGTCCGCCACTCAGGGGTGCAACTTCAAGGTTAAAATCTCCGGAACGAATTCCTCGAACCACCGTTGCACGTTCCTTTTTCTAACTAGGGAATGCCGTCAGCTTCCCATGGAACTTCGGATTGAGACCTATATCACGTGAAAGAGCTCGAGACGCTGATCACAGATATGTAGACCAAATTTGCTAAGTGGATCTCCTAAGCGAGTTATAGCCGGCGGAAACCGCGATGTCTTCCATTTGTTAGGCGCACTCAATTAGTGCTGGGCGCAGTATTGCGCGGTAATCAGCGGCTCGGCTACCACTCTACCAATACAATACAATACAATATTTATTGAGCCAAAAGTATTACAAAATCCGTTTATCACAAAAGAACACAGCAAAAATTGGCTCTCAAAAGACCAGCAGAAGTGGAGGAAAATTATTGTTTCGAAAGAGATGCGAAAGCAGTTGAGTACTAAAAAATTGCAAGGAAGGTTGCTTTTTGGAGATCTGCGAAAAATGGTTTCTTCGATGAATTGAATCGAGACGCGAAAAGTGCTTTTATTCAAGCTGTTCATTCACTGAAAAAGGTACTTGTACTCTATCAATATATTGAGTTTTTTGAGTGTATTATTGAATTTGGTAGTGGCAACTATTTTTTACAAGTATTGATATCAAATAGCCGAAACGTGCACAATAGTTTATCAAAAAAAGTTAAGCGCAGTCTAATGTAAGTAAAAAGTTATTTTTAAGGGAAATCTTCATTCTACCGGTCTCTCTCAAGACATAGAGACTGATTTGCTATCTGAGATTTAGGGAAAAGAAACATCAGAAAAATCCGCTTTGTTTGAGGTGTGCTTCAAGTTTGTGATTGAAGTTATCTGGGGTTGATGAAGAAACTATTGCGTTAGGCAAGCTATTCCATGTTCTTACAGCTCGTACTAGAAAAGATCCAAAGAACTGTTGGGAGCGAACTCGACCTATGAATATGCGAAACGGATGACCTCTAGTTCTATCAGTAAAATCTAAGAAATTAAATATTTCTCTTTTATCAATATCTAAACAGCCAGAGAAAATCTTGAATACGAGGTTTTGATCATACAAAATTCTTCGTAGCTTAAGTGAGTTTTCACCAAGCGTTGCAAGTCTTTCTTTATAGCTTACATGATACAAACCGTTTCTTGAGAAAATTGCGTTCGTGAATTTTTTCTGCACTTTTTCGATTTTTTCTTTGTGGACGATCTTAACAGGTGACCACAGTGGTGTACAGTATTCCAAAAGCGGCCTTACATACGTGGAAAAAAGTTTGAATAGGGTAGACATACTGTGAGTTTGAAATGCTCGCAAAATGAAGTTGGATCTTCTGTATGCCGTTGTTATTGTTTCATCAATATAGTCTTCGAAACACAGCGAATCGGAGTATTTGATGCCCAGGTCTCTCACAAATTTTGTGTTCCTCAAAGTTTCATTTCCTAAGAAAAACGAAAGATCTCTTGGGTGAGAGCTCCCGATGCACATAACTAAAGTTTTTTCGTGTGAGATGTCAAGCATCCACTTCGTTGACCAAGCATATAAAGCATCTAAACCTTGCTGAAGTGCATTTGGATTATTAATGGAATAGATTTTGGAATCGTCAGCATATATGGAACACGATACTTCGAGAGGAAGGCAATTAGGCAAATCATTGATGTAGAGCAGAAACATTAAAGGTCCCAAGCATGTTCCTTGAGGAACCCCGCTCAAAGTTTCGTAGTTATTCGAAACAGCATCGTTTACCATAACCGTTTGAGTTCTCCCGGTAAGAAAAGATTGCAAAAACCTTAGAAGGCACCCTTCAATGCCGTAGGCCTGTAGTTTTGAAAGCAGAAGGCACAGGTTGATAGAGTCAAAGGCTTTTGCGTAATCAATATAACATGCAGTAATGTAGCCTCTAGCATCCATTATCCTTTGCCAAGCAGGAATAGTTGAAATGAGCGCTGTAACAGTTGATCTCTTTTGAAGAAAACCATGCTGAAAGTTTGTGATAAGATTATTTGTTTTCATATAATTATAGATCTGTTCGCGAGCAATTCTTTCGAGAACTTTACTAGTTGAAGAGGTAAGACAAATGGGCCTGTAGTTTTTGAAGTCAGTTTTGTCTCCCTTTTTAAATACTGGTTTAACGAAACTCTTTCTCCATAATGAAGGAACCTCACCATGAAGTAGAAACCAATTGAATAGAAGCGTCAGTACTGGAGTTAATCCCACAGCGGCTTTTTTAAGAAAAATATATGGAATATCATCAGGTGAGGTGGAGTTTCGAGTAGGCAAGCTAGTTAATGTTCTGTAAACTAGGTCACTGTTAATATCAAGAAAATCTAATTTTGAAGAGGTAAATTTTGGGCAATGGTAGCCTACATCCGGATGTTTTTTGTAAACTGATTTGAAGTATGAAGCAAACACGTTTGCCTTTTCAAGATCGGATTTACAAAGTTCACCGTTCTCTTTGAATATGGAAAGAATGTTGTTTTTTGACTTGAGCCTACTGTTAACGAAGTTATAAAAAGCTTTTGGATTCCTTGAATCAGCTATCCTTTCCTCTCTTCGTAAGCTAAGGCGGGCCAGCTCTCTTTTGAGTTTTCTTGAGAAACGATTGTACTTCTGGATACCAATAGTTAGTCGAGCCTTGTACAATTTCTTTACTTTAAGGGCAAGATTTCTTATCCTTATTGGATAGCGAGATTCTTCATCGTTGGTATGTTTCAATGGGATGTATTCTCTAATAAGACTATGACAGTGTTGCAAGTAGATAGCGTAACACTGATCTGCTGATTCACATTGGGAAATAAGGTTGCGCCAGTTGGTTTGTAAAAGATTTTCACAAATGGCAGTATAGTCCCCACTAATGAAATCATAGTAAGTGCGACTCGAGCTTTTCTTGAAGCCGTTTAAATTGATTTTAAAAGAAACCGCGTTGTGATCAGAGGTGGAGAAAGGAGCAATGGTTTTCACTTCGTGAACGATATCGCTTTGATTAGTTAGAACTATGTCTAATATGTTGCATCCTAAAGTAGGATCATTAACCAGTTGAGAGAGAGCATACTCATTACAGAATTGCTGAAATTCGCGAGGTGATCCATAAACTTTTCTTGTACAGGTGGTTTGAGACCAATCAATCGTGGGAAAATTCATATCTCCTACGATTATACAGACATGGCTACCCGGCCATGACTCGCTTAGAAGATCCATTCAGCAAATTTGGTCTACATATCTGTGATCAGCGTCTCGAGCACCTTCACGTTATATAGGTATCAATCCGAAGCTCCATGGGAAGTTGACGGCATTTCCTGGTAAGACTATTCGACCCCTACGCATGGTTGATTTGCCGGACTGTTTCGATGGCGGACTTGCCCAGCTGGAAATTAAGATATCGTTCGGAATTACTCTATCTATATCTTCAACAAGTCTTCAAAGAAACAGCTATTAGGCACAGCTGGAACAAATTATTTCTTCAGACAGAGCTAAGAATTCCACCACTATATAATCGAGTTAGCTCCCCGCCCTGTAGAGCATGAGGCGTACCTCAATCAGGCTAAAAACCTGGCTGAGATACTCCTTATGGAAAGACGGGCAATCTCATGGAACTCCTTGCGACGCCTCTGCGTACCTCGCTCGGGCAACGTTAGCCGTTCAACATGGGACGTCGTTGCAGCAGAGGACGCGTAGCCTCCTCCTGCTTGATATAACCGCGTCTGCGCGCGTTTCTGAGCGCCTGCATCAAAAAGACGGGTCCCTTTCGTTGCACAACAACCGTCTGGAGTCAGAAGAGGAGACACCGTCGTGCTACGACGTGGGATCGCATTGAGAATTGAGCATGAGATGCTGCTGCAGCAGAGGAAGCGCAGCCTTCCCTTGCTTGACACAACGGCGTCTGCGCGCGTTTCTGAGCGCCTGCATCAAGAAGACAGGTCCCTTCCGTTGCACAACAACCGCCTGGAGTAAGAAGAAGCGAAAAGAAAAGAAGCAGAGGTCACACCGCATTCAGAACTCAGCAATGTCCCATGTTGAACAGAAAACTTTACTGCTGCAGCAGAAGAAGCACAACCCCCTCCTACTTGACGCAGCGACATCTGCGCACGCTACTGAGCCTCTGGATCCAGAACACGGGTCCCCTTCGTCGCGCAACAAGCATCTGGAGTCACCGTCGTGACGGAAAAGAGGTGACACCGTCGTCGTACGACGAGCGGCCGCATACAGAATTCAACATGGGATGCTCCTGCAGCCGAGGAAGCACAGCCTCCTCTTAATTCACACAGCGGCATTTGCGCGCGTTTCTCAGCATCTGGATCCAGAATACGGGTCGCGCAACAATCGTCTGAGTGTGAAGCGGACCGACGTCGTGTGGCGAGTGACCGCCTTCAGAATTCAGCATTATCCCACTTTGAACGGAAAATGTTACCCGCGCGAGATACGCCTCTGTGTACCTCGCGCGGGCAACGTTTGCCGTTCAACATGGGATATTGCTGCAGCAGAGGAAGCGCAGCCCTCTCCTGCTTGACTCAGCGGCAACTGCGTGCCTTTCTGAGCATTCTGATTCCGAATACGTGTCGCCGACGTCTGCCGTGAGCATGGGAGGACCACTAAGGGGTGGTGGAAAAGAGAAGTAAGGGGTCTCTAGGGTGGACCAGGTGAGCGTCCAGGAAGGAAAGGAACAATCAGAAGGAAGGACCAGGATGGGGAAGCCAGCTAGAAGAGACCAGTGGGGGGGGGGGGGGGGGTCAATAGTGAAAGCAAGGAAGTGGGCAAGGGGTTGGGACCAGGAAGGTGGGGGGGGGGGGGAGGGAAGAGCAGTAAAGGCGGACCAGCAATTAGATCTAGAAAGAAGAAACGAGTGAGGGGGGAGCTGGCGCCCGGATTCGGAAAAGACGTGTCAACAGTGGAGGGACTGAAGTACTGCGCGGCACAAACCAATGATGTTACTGGACGGTGTGGAGAAAATGTCTATGATGAAAGGTACCGAAATGGTGAACGGCTTGACGCCGATGAAGTACGCAGCAAGTCCTAGATGTTAGCGAATTTTAAGTTTGACAAAAACTAATTTCCATAGTTTAGTGATGCTGCGAAGTCGCGCGAAGCGCGCAAGTGCGAGACACGTCGTTAGGCGTGTCGGAGCACTTGTATTATATAAGCAGCGTAGCAGCTTGAATACTGATTCATTAATAAACGAACGAAAAGCGGTTGCACAAAACCGCCAGAACTTTCAGACCATCCTAACACATCCCTAGCAATAACTGATTAAGGCTGGTACTATCACGGAAATTTCAGACATATGAATGAAAACCTCGACGGAAATATGTGCGCAAGCCTGAAGCGTCATTGGGTGTTGAATTCCGTTAAAGAGAGGCTGAGCGAGACTTGAATAGTATTTTATGCTAGTGAAGTCGCACAGCTTTCTTTTCGTTCATTGTATTTCCACGTGCTCTTCCGGTTTTTACGTGTCCCATGTGCCGCTATGGAATTCAAAAAAAAAACTGCCAGCTATTATTTACAAAAAACAAAATTAAACGACTTGCTGCTCTTGAAAGAAGAAAAACAGGCATGGCATCCTTCACAGGTGAGTTCATAAAAGTACTCCATCCAGTATACATAATCAAGCATAGAGGATCCTATTATTGGAAGTGCTTAGATTTATAGATCAATTCCGTTTAGAGAGTAACGTTAACCATGGGGTTGGAGTCAAGGGAGGCAATGAACAAACCGGGTACAACAATAGCGGGACTAGACTCTCGTCCCACAAGACTCGGTGTAAAGTCGTGCATACGTGTGTGCAGAGGACGACAGAATGCTACTCGAAGTCATCCGGCCCATGCGGACACTTGCTGCGCCACCGAGCGCCAACTCTAAGCCACTCAAACGCAAAGATGTCGGCACGCTCTGCCGCCGCCTCAATGCAATCCGGAGGGAGCATGGTCTGTCACTGATAGCGAATGGCGAAAAGAAAACGCGGCTTGTTAAGCGACTCCGGCCTCGGTGCCTCTACGTGTGATCGATCAGGATATATTTGCCCTCATCAAGAGGCGTACGCAGTGAAACGTTTTTAAAAATGAAAGGCGTACGCAGTGAAACGTTTTTAAAATTGAGTAGTTCAGTGCCCACCTAGCTCTCCCCATCGAGATCAACAGCTCCGAAAACTCCCCGACCGTCTTTCGACGGTTTTTGTAAACCTGTCATTTAAGGTTCTTAACAAGTTATAGCTCCGCGCATTAGATTCCCGTCAGATATATGAGACCGTTCGAGAGTGCACGTGTTCTCAGTCCGACTTGATGACTCCAAAAAAATCGACGCAGATTCAACAACCGTTATATAGCGGAGGGCTCCCCTTGCATCTCAACGTGCTGAAGTTTAAATCAATTCAGTTCTATCGGGTCCCCTTCAATTCAGTTCTATCGGGTCTGTTACGCCCAAGCTTGGTATGCGAAACTTTGTGCTGGAACATAACATTACCATGAGCTCTACGCCATATTCACGCAACTATTTGAAGAAAGCAACAGTTCCTCCTGGCAGTAATAGATGAAAAGTTGGGAGAAACTTTCGAGCGTTCAGTGGCCAGACTCTCACGTTTGACACTGTTAGTGCAATAATTATTGGAAGACGAAAGAACTTCGGCATGACACATTGTAGCAGGATGACCTTGAACTATGCCTAACCACCTAACTTATTCTAGAAGATGATTGTTACGACGCCTCCAATTTCGGTATGGTATTGTGCAGTTCAGTGACTTCGCTCCTAGAGGAAAGCTAACGTTTGTAAGACATATTCTAGTAAAGCATATGAAAGACAAGAAACCATTGAAAAGAAAAACTGCGCGATTTTGATGATGAAAGAGCCCATATTCACCTTGGTAGAATTGCTGAGTGGACAACTTGGAAGTTTTCACCCGGGTCAGAAACTTCATTATGAAGTCAGACGTAAAGCGCTCGGAAGGGGTCGTCTTGTATTACGTGATTATCCGCCTTGGTAAGAAGGCACATGAATGCTCAATTAGATCAGAAGTGGTCTAGCTCAGCTCACTACTGTGGTTGAATACACTGTTGAGTAAAATTTTTGATATCGTGAAACACAGAACGTCAAACAGGGCTGCCTTGCAATGTTGACCCATCCGAGCCGATTGCGCCTGAAGTCACGTACGAATACCCTCTGTTTCAAGCATAAGTTGTTTGAGGTAGGTGGTGGAACAAGAAGCTGCCCACGAAGATAATTTTGAATCATTAGAAAGAATTATGCACCTTCTCACAGGGTCCTCCGAACTTGTGGTGAAAAGAAAAAGTAGAGGCAAAATAATCCGACGGTTCAAAATTTTGCAGAGTTGCAAGCTCTAGTTTAGGATTTGGATCAAAATCTCCTACGCTTGCAAAGCGAGGAATAGACCCAAAACCCTCCACTAACAAGAGATTAAGCATTCACTCAAGAACAAAACTGGTCCGGTTTCTTGTTGTTTTTTCCTTTTCATATCCGATAGAAAGCCAGGAATCAACACTTCACAACTCAACAAGCCAGCGCACATCTACGTCAGAAATAATTCAGCTAGGTCTAGCAGAGGAGCGCAGCACAGTATCGTGAGATATTCTAATATCCTGCAGCAGAACATTTCACTTTTGGCTGCTTCAGGGCCTGTTCATACTTCGCGACAAGACACCACACTACATCCATCGCCCCACTCACTCTTGTCGCTCTTGTCGCGAAGTATGAACAAGCCCTTACATGGTGAGACCCTCTGTACTCCCTTACATCCAAACAGACTTGGGTACTAATGTACTTTCGGTACCCCACTTAATCTTGTTTAAAATAGGTCTACCAGGGGTAATCTGCCATGGGAAGAATGAGCATCATAGTCGTTTCTTTTTGCGGAAATGCCTTATAAAGCCGTTATATTAAGTTTGAATTGCCCAAGGCCTTGAGAAATAGCGCGCATTGGTAAGAGGCACAGAAACACCGCCTCCTGTCAGCACGCATTCGCAGCAGTCTCCAGAGGGGGGGGGGGGGGGGGGGGTAGTGCGAACGCGAACACACTGCGAATGTAAATGTAATGCAGTCCTATATCCTCGTTTCTACAAATCCCCGTCTTATGTCTTCCTAATTGGACAAGGCAGGGAACTCCAGGATGAAGACAATTTGAACACGGGTGCGCTAGTGGGCCCAGCCCACACCCCTTCCCCTGCCGAATTCTGTGCTCTCCTCCCGGTCGGAGGAGAAGAGCACAGAACAGAGCTTTCAAGGCTTATGCTCTGGCTAACCTTTTCTGCAGGCTAGAGGCGGTGCAATAGTGCGCATATATAGGAGACGCACTCTGCGTCTTTTGCCAGCGCGCGCTATTTCGCAAGGCCTTGGGTAATTCGAATAACGAATAATAACGGGCTTATAAAGCATGGGATTCCGCAAAAAAAAAACGACTATGATATTCATTCTCTCCATGGCAGATTACCCCTAGTAGACTTATTTTGACCAAGATAAAGTGGGGTACACTAAGTACAATAACACCCAGAGTTGTTCAAGTCTTCCTTTCATAGGCACTCATGTCTTCTTGAAACAAAATAACCTTAGTTCCCCTACGACTGCGTAAAACACTTCGGGTAATCACCTAAGAAAGTGGACGAATATTGAGCAAGAATGGCATCGATAGAGTGACTGCGGAAGAGGCGACGCATACTTGGATGGGCGAACGAGATGTCAATTGACTTGTTAGCTGATTGTTACAACGAAAGCGGACTTACAATTGTTGCTGCTGGACGAACATCTGCTGCGGTGAGTAGTACTGTTGTGGCGGTTGAGCTCGCATGTGCGTAGGAGGAGCTAAGAAAGGGAAGATGAACATCGAATCGCCGCTGACAGCTAACTGTCCACTCAAGAGCCAATATAGGTATGGCGGTCTGTGTGTGCAATTTGTCTACGTATCGATCGATCTATATCAAAATCAAACACCACCACAACACATAGCACACACGCACAAATTTGACCTATTCAATCACAACAACTCTTAGGGCCTAGTTATTTAATCTGACCATTGCCTGGTCTCGCCACGTAATGGCCGCCGTGCTGCAGAAACGACATACCGTATCCCATCGGATGTATCGTTGTGCCCACTGGTAAACACATTCTAGAAACAGAGCATCATTGACTGCCAGCCTCACGGAGGCAAATTCAAGCCGGCAAACTCGAAACACCCACGTGGGACTTGTCATATCATACTCCTGCTGGGGTGTGGGCATGTTCTGAATTGTCGGCGTGGCGAACGAGGGCTGAGGAGCGCCCATTGGTAACGAAGCTGTACCGGCATGGTGACTGGCGCCAACGTTCATAGCATCTGCAAGGGGAGGAATGAATCAACGAAGATCGCCCGTCGTGCCAGCGTCCATGAAGAGGCAGCCGGACCGCGAGCAGGCTCGCTCCGCTCACCTTGAGTGTACGGCTTTCCTTTACCCCGTTCTCTGGATATAGCACTTGACATAATATAAGTTTGAGAAACTGAAACATCCACAGCGGTTAGACACGGTGCTCACTGCGCTGCTGCTCTCGCTAATCACCGCGATCAATACGCCACAGCGAAAAAAGACGGGCCTAAAATCGAGAACGAGGACCGGGCCGGGCAGCGGACGCGACGGAGGGCCCGGACGGAGCGGAGCCGACGGCGGCGGACGGCGAGCTCGCCGACCACGAGCGGAACAGATCAAAACGATCAGAGCGCTACTGTATAAGCGAATCGATACCCGAAATTCAGGGCAGGCTCTCTGCCGATCGGTCCCGCGCGGAACCGACGGCCGATTTCGGCGACGTTCCACGAGCTTTGTCCGCAATCGGGGCGGCCGCGTTCTACAGACTCCCCAAAGTATCGCAATCGCGGACTCGGGGCGCTTTCGAACTCCGTTTTCTTCGTGCGCTGCTTTTTAAGATCATTGACCGTCTCCCGTATTACGAACACATAGCGCGGTTTGGGCCTGAAGACAGCAGCACGGCTGAAAGGGCTAATCTCAGTTGCGTCCTATGCAGCTCACATTTCAGCTGATCTGGAGTATGGGGCTGGTCGCAAGCTGTGTTTTATCGGTTACTGGAGGCGATCGAGTGTGCAAGTTCTGTTACGGTGACGACGACCAAGAAGGGCGATGGCTCCGTCCATGCAAATGCAAAGGATCTCTCAAGGTAAGCATTTGCATTTGCCCGCACACTAAGCTGCCTTTCGGTGGTTGGCCTAGATTACCATACTTATCATGTTCCGTTCAGTGGGTGCATCTCAAATGTTTCGAGCATTGGATGGCGAAGGCTCCAGCGCAACAGCAAGTTCAGTGTCAGACGTGTCGGTCAGTCCCTTACACTGAGTCCAGTAGCGAAGAAGGGTCTCATCAAATTCAAATTCGGCAGAAGCTGCGGTCGGGCAGCGGTGTCCTTGCGACTCGTCGTATGCTCGATCCTGCGGCGAAATCAGTCTAACCAAAGTGCTTCTCCTTTCCTCTGTGCGCTAGAGCGAAGAAGGCTTGGGGACTGGTTAAGGTTGGTACCGAAGAATCCTCATCGAGAGCTATAGATGTGACGAAAAAAACATTGTCACTTTAATTGTCTGGTAAAGCCTGCTTAGGCCTGGGAGGAACGGCACTATGGTAGTTCGGGGTGGGGTGGGGGGAAGAAACGAGACACTCTACTAGTAAAGAAGACTGTATTAAGCGGACTGGTGCTCGCACCGAGATTGCACATGGTCGTGGAACGCTCACATAAACACACGATTTTTGTGCTATTGTACTATATAGTATATAATAGCACGCTAAGCAATGAGTCATACATCGATCGACGCTGAGTCATAAAATAGCAGAGAAAATAAGAACTTCGGGGGGGGGGTAATTACGGCGCGAAAATAACAAAATACCAAGACATCTTCTACCTTCCTGGGAACTTCAACCTTGGGGCAACCGAGGTCGCTGAACACGAGTGTAAAGTTCGTCTTTGAAGTATCGATCGCCATCAATCGATACTGATCAAATCACGGGTCGCTAAAACAGCGGTAAATACCCAGACGTCTTCTACCTGCCTGCAAACCAGCCCTGGGGTAATCGCAGTCGCTGAACACGAGTCTGACTTTCACTTTTGAAGTGTCGACGCTATCAGTCGAAATTTATCAATTTATCGATTTTTGTGGATATCGTTAAAGCGGTCCGAGATTTGAGCCCGGAGTCGAGGTTGTTCAACACGAATCTGAAGTTCGTTTTTAAAGTGTCGACGCTATCAGTCGAAATTTATCAAATTATCGATTTTTGTGGATATCGTTAAAGCGGTCCGAAGCTTCAACCCTGGTGGTTTACGGGGTGCGAAGATAGCCGAACAACATAGACGTCTACGTGCCAGGGAATTTAGAAGACGTGCCGAAGACGTCGTCCGCCAGGAGGCATCACTGGGGGGACAGTAGCAGTAAATGGGAGTTTCTCTCAGATTTAACTGATCAGAGTGGGAGTTAAGCGATTATGATCGTCGACAGAAAGCCTTGACAGCATCTTGATTGTAGCTTGAAAGTGACGTTCCTTATCGTTATCGTTAAAGCGGTCCGAAGCTTCAACCCTGGTGGTTTACGGGCTGCGAAGATAGCCGAAAAACATAGACGTCTACGTGCCAGGGAATTTAGAAGACGTGCCGAAGACGTCGTCCGCCAGGAGGCATCACTGGGGGGACAGTAGCAGTAAATGGGAGTTGTTGCGGTAAAGTGTCACAGATACAACAGGCAATGAATGTCGATCGATATTATCAATTTTCTCTCAGATTTAACTGATCAGAGTGGGAGTTAAGCGATTATGATCGTCGACAGAAAGCCTTGACAGCATCTTGATTGTAGCTTGAAAGTGACGTTCCTTTGTTTCTCTGTGGATGACGGATAGGCAATTCGTCACTGCTGTAGTGGTCCGCGTGAAAAAACGTAGCATTAGAAGCAGAGGGAATCCTCTGGCAAAGCTTTCGTCGTGTGACCAAAATCGATCAGACGCTCAGTATCTCTCGAAATGTAGATTTTTGAATGAAATTGGCCGTTTGAGGATGAGGAGTGAAGGTGCCTGCAGTCAGCAGTGAACTTGACCCCAGAGTGAACCAGGGGACGTGCTGTGGGCATCAGGAGGGTTGTACAAGAACCTGGGGGACGATTAGCACAAACAATGGCATTGCTGAACCGTATGGAGATGATGCTGATGTTGGGTGTAATGGTGGTGGGAAGGATTCCGGATGGGTCCAGATTCATCATCGATACCACCGGTATCGTCTCACAGCGTTTCCATCACATCGGCCTGCGTAGTAAGTGATATAGAGAGATACAGATACGATAGGCGATATACCGTCACCGGCCGGTAAGCGGTTGTTGTATCTGGCCCTGATCTTAAGGAAGGTAAAGCAATGTTCGAACATAGTAAGCTGCACAAGCACAGCAGCTAGCTGGATGTGATTCTCTTTAGCTTAGTGATACTGCAACATCGCGCGAAGCGCGCATGTGCGAGGCACGCTAGTGGGCGTGACGGAGCACTGTGTTCTATATAACGAAGGCGAGTGAAATCCCTGGAGTTGGGTAACGCAAAAGGTAATTGCGCGGCTGAACAAGTGTAAATTCTATGACATTGACGCAATTCGCACGTGTTCTAGGGTAGAAAAACACTGCTATGATCAAGGAGCTATAGTTCCCCTGCATCTTGCTCGGATATTACTTCCAGAATGCTTCATTCACAGGTCACCCTCACGGAGGTTAATTCGGTACAGGATGGAATAATGCTCTGGTGGTGTCTAGTTTTTGACTTCAACGCCGGACACAATGATCCATAAGAGCGTCTCTGCGCGACCGCAGTCGCTGCCGAGTTTTGAGTTGCAGATAGGACTACGAAGAAATCGGGCAGTAGTGGCGTTACGGACTGATCCGTGGGCTTGTGATTTTCCTCCACTCATGTGAAACCGTGACATTATTAAATTATAATCGCTTCTTCGAAACGTGAATAGAAACTCTCAAAGAACAGACCCAAGTGACCTTAAATATTGTAAGGTGATGCGGTACTTTTTCGACTTTTCCACTGTTTAAAACGCACAATTGGCGGCTAGAAGTAAAGCGCTCCTTTGAGTTCAAGTTCGCTGTCTTATATATGCTCCTCGCTCTTACTGTTTAATGTGAGCTTCGCTTCCAACCGCTATGCCTGTCGGCGAATGTCGTCCATATAGCGGTTTGCAGATGTCAACCCATGCAGACTGCAGTGTCTACATATAGAGCATGCGGCAAGAGGGCTTGCTATAGCACGCTGCACGAATAGGCAAACTATCCACTCTTGCGGGCTCGCTTGTGGAGTTTGAGTATTGTTTGGACTTTGTCTGGTATGGGCATGCTGCGCACGTGACAACACAGTCGGGAGAGGCGCCCGCTTTAGCATCCATCCCGAATCCCCGATCCAATCTGACTAGGCCTTCCATCTATGTATTGACGAATTGCAACCTGACCTGTTTGAGAAGGACTAAACGCTGACTTGTCCATTGGCTGACTATCGCGAGTATTATGTGGGCTAAGTATGTATTCAGACTGCCTCTTGGATATCCAGTAAAAGTAGATTGCGTGATGCATTCCACAAGGGGATTGATTAACGCCACAATTACGAGGGAGGTCACTGAAGTCGGTCCGGAGATTCTGAACGAGACCTATATTGTCTTGTAGGGCATGGGACGAGGATCACAGAACTATGTTTCGTTTTTGCTACATGCCTCTGGGTGGTCCAAAAATGGCAAAAAATAGTATCACTTCACGGCGGGCTGATAAGGCATAAGTGACACCTGGAATGGTCCTGTCGTGCTTAGAATTTAACTTACAAAAGATTTGGGGCTCAAATTAAAGTTAGATGATAGTAATACGATAGTTTCCTACGTTTCCTAGACGAAGCTGCAGTGCACATTCAAGTGATTTATTCGCATCAATGGTATCAGCGACTGGATGGCCAACTGGATAGCGCGGTGGACTTACGGGAGGGGGTCAAGGGTTCGATCCCGGGGTGTCTATGCGATTTGCTCTGTGGAGGGCTCCCTTTGGCTAATAAAGTACATTTTGGCTTCGGTAGGTTACCGTATTATTGGCTAGTGGTGAATAAGGGTGACGAAGTCATGACTACCGATTTCGCCCAGACTTCGCCTTTGGGAATTATTTAAGCTGCTGACCACGAGTCTGTCACTCTTTTTCTAAATTATCACTTTTCTTGCACTAGTTTCCATCGAAGGTTGAAGTCGAAGGTTGGAAAATAAGTTTGACCACATTGGAGAAGAAAGCAATCCTGCTAACGTAGATAGCTTTACTCACCCACATTTGCCGTAACCTGCCGTAATCGACCAAAAACTTAAAAATAAGTATCATATCCGTGGTCAGCAAATAACTCCCGTGGGCGATGTTTGGGCGAAATTTTTTCTTTCGTCCTCTCCTCGACCTCTGGAGTCATGAAAAGCAGCAGTGCCGATTATACTGCGCTCACCCCATTACTTACGCTTACACACCGTAACCTTCTGTCATCCGTCGTTTCAACGGAAATAGTTGCCAGATTGGTGATCTGCATCCCTGATAACCTATAGATGAATTTGGAACGGAAAAATCTTTTTCGAGCTCCAGAGTTGAGGGAGTGAGTGCAAGCGGTCATAGCTGCAATGCACAGACCCGTTTACTGTAATTGTATAGGAGTTTAGTCAGGAAAAAATACACAGCTAGATGAATACCATGAGGTGGATAAAATGCTGTTCTTGGCAGTAATAAGCCGAAATAGTGAGAGCTGCGTAGAATAAAATGCAGTCTGTAAAGAAATCCGAAGAACGATGAACGTGTCTTGATGATGGGTCAACTCAATACTTGTCGATCGTTTTCACAAATGAGGTGGCAGAGAGAAGCACTTTCAAAACTAATTGAGAGCATCCGAAAACAGTCATATGGGGGTAGCATCTAACAAGAGCTTCCTCAGCGCGACAAGCGTGGTTTAATGGATGCTCGACATCACCCTACACGACAAAACTAGCACTTTACATCTGACAACAGGTTGCAAGCGGGGTTAGAAAGCGAAGAAGGTATCCTGCCGAAGCCAAAATGTACTCTTTATTAGACAAAAAGGTAGCCCTTCACAGAGCAAATCGCATAGACACCCCGGAACCGAACGCTTGACCCTCTCCCGTAAGTCCACTGTGCTATCCACTTCGCCATCCAGTCGCTGATACCGTTGATGCGAATGAATCACTTGAATGTGCACTGCAGCTTCGTCTAGGAAACGTAGGAAATTATCGTATTACTATAATCTAACTTTAATTTGAGCCCCAAACCTTTTGTAAGTTAAGTTTTGAGCACGACAGGACCATTCCAGGTGTCCCTTATGCCTTATCAGCCCGCGTTGAAGTGATACCATTTTTTTTGCAATTTTTGGACCACCCAGAGGCATTTAGCATTCGAGAATCAGTGTGCATTTAAAGTGCCTAAGTTATACCAGATACTCATTAATACTACAAGACTAAATATGTCGTATACAAAATGCGTTGTCATCACAACCTTCTTCCGTGTTTGTCCCTCTTGTTATGTTGGCGCCATTATTCCCGATCAATTGCGCGATTGGAGCATTTCTCAGCTAACTTCAAGATGCGGTGCACATAGCCAGCGCATTCCCGAACCGCGTCACCGGGACGTGGATGTGACATAGCAGACGATGAAGTTCTCAACTATCAGGGTAGCACCGAACCTTTCCTTCAGGAATCATTGGTATTCATTGGGTATCATTGGGTACATATGCACAACTCTCGCCATCCAGCATAGTCTACATGTTTCGACTACGCTAAGGCTTTCAGTTTCTTTAGTCGCGGGTCCGCCTCTAACACCGTAAATAGCTTCTGGTCGGGCGACTGCTCTGAAGATTTTCGACTTTAGGCGCCCTCATACCTCCTTGTTGAACACCTCACGCCATTTGCATTTTCATTCACGGGTGAGTTGCTTTTAGCCTTGCAACTGCCGTCGGGGATAAGGACTGTGTTAAGCTGAACCACAACGATAGTGAAATGAAGAGGGCCGTAAAGGATGTAAGCTTTCTCAACCCATTCTCTTTTTTTTGTTGCGCGAAGGATCTGCCTCATGGGAATTCCTGGAACCAATTTGAATTCGATTTGTGCCCGACTTGTGATCTCCAGCTACTAAAGATCTCAGAGCTGTATGCATCCTAGATAAGTGAAATACTAATCTCCCATCAGGATGGTATGAAAGACCTGCAATCCAACTATTGTGGTGTACACGATATCATCGTTTCACGAAGACTGCACCTTGTCCTTTCAATATTTTATACTAACTTGTGATCCAACCTAGTCGTTTAATTACTTGTAATGAGGATCTGTGCTTACATAATAAGAAAAATTCTTCTAAGGCGGAAAGATGTGTCTTTTGCCTTCTATATTTTCTTTGTAAGACCCGGGTGTTGTTTTGGCTTTATACATTCTTGTGTCGAAGAACGTTCCATGGTGATCACCATTTATTAAGCGAGCTAGCGCTTCGACCTGTTCGTTATTTTTGAAGGGCTGAAATTGTTTCAGATATTTGGATACTGTGATCTATCAAAGCAACCGCTTCGCCAATTCTAACCTTTGAATACGTCTTGAAAAAAACACAAACCTGACAGTGACCAGCTTTGTCTTTTCTTTTCCAGGAAAAAATAAAAGTGCCACAGACAAGTGTGGAATCGTCTGAGGTGGAAAACTGCTGAACAGTTGGATGAATATTTAGGGGCACTTTTGAGTAATATTCAAAAGGTGACCGTTCTACTCAAAATCGTACTCTGTTAACTACAGTCGATCTGCATAGATCTGGAAGCTACGCAGAGTTCATCTGTTTGACTTTGTCAGAGCCGGCCGTCTCCGTGGTGGCTCCTTGTGTTCCTTGATCGTTGCATGCACACAGTTTGTTAGGAGTTTAGAGAACATATTACGCTCACACGACAGTCTGCACTCCACTTTTTTTGCCTCACATTAGCTATTGTTGATCGAGCGGCAGAATAGCGCTCGTGAAGAAACTAATTTTCAGATTCGTATATGTGAAGTCTTGGGTACTTAAACCAATCTCTGAATGGTGCCGCCCGGCAATCAAGCTCTCTGCTTGGGAGTGCATAGAGATTCTTCTGGATACCTACTCGACGTATAAATTTCTGCGAGGATTTGTGTTGATGTTGGAAGGGCAAAGGTGTGTTTCTTGCTGTGTTCACGCTTTGATGTATTTCTTGCGCCATTAACGACGTAGCCTAGGGTCGTTTAGAAATTCGATGGCACGCTAACGTCCGTGTGATTTGCTACTATTCCGAATCTAAGTATTAGGTTGTCCGGAAAGTTTTTGGACTAATTTTGGAGAGCGGTGTTTAATTAGTAACTTTATTAACAACTATTTTTCAGCATATAATAATATTCATTGCCATCTTTTTGGTACAGAGCGAACCCCACGAGCGAAAAACTCCGGAGACTTGGAGAGCAAGAAGTGTTGACACCATTTTTGACTTCCTCTCGATTTGCATGCCCACCATGGAACCAATCTCCAAAATACTGGGCCATTGAAGGAAGCCAATTTCTTTCTATCGTGGACAAGACGTTTCAGGGGGATTCGGGCAACATATCGAAGTGAATCCAGTGCTTATGGCGCATCAAACTGTCGTAGACGCAATACTTCTTATCCATCGTGATGGTGGAGTCAATCCATGCAAGTGTGCGAACGAGTGTGCGAATGAACGAGTGAGGGGAGAAGTGCAGACATCAACAGGCTTCGTTTTGTCAACAGACGTCAAAAGAAGGGGTACGACTCGAAGCAAATCTGCAACTTTCCCTGGAGTCCGAAGAACATCGTGTTCCTTGGACTTTGCAGTGCGTGTAAGAGCTGAAATATCAGGTGGCGAGTACGAGCTGTCTGTTCTGCGTGTGTGGTCGACCGATACGTCGAGATTCTTCGAGCGATTCATCATCATTGTCGAACTTGCGGTACCATTTGAAACTAGAAATTGGGCGTGGTCCTTCATTGTCTCCGTAGAAAGCGATGGACCCCGTTCGCAGATCGACCGTAGAGAAACTGTGGAAGCAGAGCTGTTCTGCAAAGCATTTTATTGCGTCTATCGTAAAGGCGCGCCTGATAACTGGAAATGGTGTCCTACATGCTATTGATAGTTTACATACACAGGACATGACACAAACCTTAAAAGTGCTTTCCGTTCATAACTTCAGCTGGCAAAGATACGTTATCGTGAATATCACTATGCCTTTAGTCTAAAAGTTTCCGGGCAACGTATTATTTAAGAAGTTCTTTAATATCTGGCTCAGTTCCTCACCTCAATTAATTTTCGCTTGAAAATCCATAGTCCCAAGGGTCCGTTGTAGTATCTTGATCAGTCGATTTTGGTTAAAGGTTAGTTTTCGTTGAAGTGGTGTGAAAGAGAGACAGTGGCCAATTTTTCGAGCAGGCTCCATTTCAAGATTGAGATTCAGCAGAGTTGTTAAACTTAACAACCATGCGATCTTGACATTGGCGTCGGTGCTGGAAAAGCACAAAATTTTCCGGTTTTTCAAACCTTCTTGTGTCAAGACCAGTTTGAAGTGTCATTGCATTGTTATTCCCACTTTTTTCTTCAATGTAAACTGAAAGGCTTCTTTTAGGTCGTTTATCGTTCAATCTCTACATTTCCTGTTCTGGCGTATTTTCATCGCGACAGATAGACGTGTCGCTTACTATGCTTCTCTTGGCAGGCAGTTTCTATCATCGATTTTTGTAATTTCTATTAAAGACGTCGATTACGATTCTGAAGAGTAAGTCGGATGTCAACGTCACTTTTTATCTCCTTTTTTCATTGTTTAAGTATCTCCGACCACCCATTTTTCCACAAAAAAACAAGAGACTGTTTTTTGCCATTTTGCTATTACAACGCATTTATGAGGATAGTTACTGATTGATAGGAGTTTTTTTTCTACCCAAGACAAACACGGCAGAACATGTTCAGTATGAGAAATATACTGTTCATTCTGAGAGGTTAGCGCAACAAAGCGGTGGAAAATCTTGGTGAGAAAAATAACGGTCATATCGCTATCAAACAGTGGCTATGTTATGATTGATTTATGATTCGGTGTGAAATGCTCGCAGAAGTCATCATCATTGCTGCAATAAGGCTGCACCGTGTACCTTAGCAGCAGTTACAATGCCACCTCTCAGAAGGATCAAGGCAGCCTCCTTTTAAAGTCTGGTGGGTGGAGGCGGATCTGGAACGTGGAGAAATAATAGCGGATGATGGAGGGAGCGCAGCAAACCGTATTTCTTTAAGCTTTTGCGGGATGCCTTGACAATGCCGGAATGCCGTGCGCTTGCAAAGAACTAGGCTGTTTATGAGCGCTTTCCCGATGCGTGTCGGGATAGAAATGCAATAGGCTGCTGCTTAAACCTCTACGGTCTCTGATTAAGTCAATTCAAATTCAGTGACGAAGTACCGCGCAACAGCTGTTGAAGAAATTTAGGAGAGATGTGGTGGGGTATACCACTCCAGTTTTTGGAGCGGCGACAGACGTGGAGGAGTGTGACAATACGCACGCCTCTGTGGTACCACACGGTTGAGAAAGCGGTCATATATCGCTATTATTACGTGCACTTCTCGTTCTTCTTCTTCAGCGTTTGTCCCACTTCATGGCAGGGTCCGCTTTTCTGGTGTCATGTCGCCATCTTTCCCGATCCCGTACTAGATCAGGGTGGACGCCAGCTACTTTAAAGTCCTTATGTAACGGATCAGCCCAGCGCTGCTTCGGGTGCCCTCTAAGCCGCTTTCCGGACACTTCGAAGTTAAGGCCTATCTTACGGACGCTGTCTTCCTTTCCACGCAGAACGTGGCCGTACCATCGCAGGCGAGCTTCCCGCATCTTGTCCGCTATCGGCGCGGCACCGAACTTCTGCCGAATAGCTTCGTTTCGGAGGATGCGGTCCAGGCGCGTGACTCCAGCCGTCCAGCGCAGCATCTTCGTTTCCATTACGCTGAGGCGACTTTCCGTTCCACTTGTCGCAGGCCAACACTCAGCTCCGTACATCGCTTCCGGCCGGACGACGGTTTTATAGATCTTTGACTTTAAGCTCTCTGGCATCTTCTTGTCGCAGAGTACTCCAGTCAACGAGCGCCACTTGGACCAAGCTGCACTCACGCTTGAGTTCACTTCAAACATCAGATTGCCATCAGAGGCTATTGCTGATCCCAAGTATTTAAACACCGAAGTGCGTGCAAGCTCAGTACCGTTAATCTTAATGGAGCCGGACTCATTTACGTCAGTCATGAAATACTCGGTCTTCTTGACGTTCAATTTGAGTCCGAACATCGCCAGCGGTCGCACCAAACTTGCACCTCGCTCGAGTTCACCTTTGTCTTCGCAGGCGAGCATCACGTCATCAGCATATAGCTACGTCCAAGGGACGGGCTTCTGAAGATCTCGCGTAATGGCATCCGTTCCGACAACAAAGAGGAGTGGGGAAAGCGCAGACCCTTGGTGCACCCCAACAGAGATAGGAAACTCCGTCTAGGTTCCTGCTGCAGCCTGCACACGACTCCTTGGACAAGAGTATAGTATTCGCACACACTCTACAAGTTCTTCGAGAACACCGTGCTGTCGTAGGGCATACCATATAACCTCACGCGGTACGCGATCGAAGGCCTTCTCCAAGTCGAGAAAGGCAAGATGCGCCGGCCTCTGTTTCTCGCGATGCTTCTTTACCAGAAGACGGGCGGCATGTACGGCATCGATAGTGCCAGAACCAGCCACTAAGCGGCACTGATTGCTGGAAAGCTTGAGGATTTCGTGAGTTCGGCTATCAAGGATTCGCTCGAAGATCTTCTTGCTGCGAAAGCAACCGAATCGGACGGTAATTTGAGCAGTCTGTAGGGCTGCTCTTCTTCCTTCAAATCGGGATCGTCGATTATATGGAAAAGTTCTTTGGCATCAATAATGAGAACGGCCATCTTCTGACAGAGCGCAAAAAGGCCTTGTAGCGATGGAGCGATTATTTCGAGGGAATTTCGACTGAAGAGTTCCCTCATCCGGCTGTCCCTTCTGTGGCCCCTATCCACGGTCCCGTCCACAAAATCGCTGTGGAGGAAACTGACGCGGCTCTGACGATGATGAGACCGGGCAAGGCGACTGGTCCAGATGACTTGCCAGCATAAACTATTACTTGCGCTATAAGGAACAATTTACGCAGATTGTTTGAATTGAAACTAGTGAAGAATTAGTTCCCTGGTATGATTCGAACTCATTTTGCTTCGTGGCGTAGATGTTACTCGTTAGGCCACAAGAGCTGTTACTAGATGTTACTCGGTAGGCCACAAGAGCGCATTTGTACGTACCGCTAACGGGGGACAAACGCTGATAGTCCGAATCGAAAATGCGCCGAATAGCCATTATGAATGAGGTGTACTGAGAGTAACGATTTACATTCCATCCGGGGAGTAGGAGAAAGTAAAAGATACCTGGTCCTAGCTCTTCGGGCAGAGGTTTGGTCATAGCCAACAGCCGCGATGGGTTAGATGACTATGGTATTTGATTTCATTGATTCTGCGGCGCGAGGTAGCGCAAAAGAGGCGTCGGCTACATTCGATTCCACGTTCTTGGTTCAGATCTCTCGCACAAGCCAGCCAAACCTTCCGTCCCCACTGCATCGAATTGGTACCAGAGTTGTGTTGGAAGGATAAAACACTGACTTCTTTATTGACTTTATCGACTGACCTCCGCAAGTCATTGTATATGTCAAATACGCATTGAAACGGTCCACGACATCTCGTAGAAGTAGAATGCTTGCCACATCCCAAGAAGGATTAACGCTGTCGTTTACCCTTGTGCTCTAATACATTCGATTTCCGGTATTTCTGAAAGGCCCCAAAATAGATTGACCAGTGTTAGTGCGCATGTAGCAGGAAGTAAGGCTGGGCTAACGTTGTTGGTAACATAGCTAGCCGTCACATGCAGCATGAATTTCAGGGTTCATTCTTCGCCATAGCCAATAGGAAAAGAAACCGTATGGATCTGTATCCAACTAAATTGGAGGTTGTATCAATGCTTTCTCTGCATAGAAGCTCTCATTCAGGTCCAGCGGAACTGGTTTCGGTTCAGGGAGTTCGAGCGGTGTATCGTTGAATAACGAGGCACCTTTCTAAAGAATTCCTGTTCGTGGATCTCTGTTCATGTTGTGTCCATAGACGACCGTGCCTATCTATCTGAATTCAGTTGGCGGGCCTGTTTATTTATTTCGCTGGTTTGTTAGGTGACTGCCTCAGTGAAGTGCCACCGGATACTCGAAGAGTTGCAGTCAGGTCATTAGGGCAGGGTCGCACTGTTTGACTAGGGGCCGAGGTGCACTCATCGCTTTCTCCTCCCTAATCGATATATTATTGCTTGCTACAGTTCACTGGTCGTCGCCCAGAGAACCTCGTTAGGTGAAAAGTCAGTGCAAATACAGGTTAGGATGTTTTCCGTGTATTGAACTCCCTTATGCATGTCGTTGTTGTTTTGACCATTAATTTAGCACTAGAATGACAAAGTCTGATAGATATTTCGTGAAACGTCTTACTGATCTTTATTCTCCTAATGTATTTATAAGTAGTTATAATGTATAGTAGTTTCTTGAGATCTATGGCACCATGCTTTGTTGCACTCCTGTGTTGAGAATAATGTAGTCTATAGATTTCGTTTCCTTTTGATCGCGGGTTGTTGTTGTACGTAGTTGTAAAATAAAAGGATGTAGTAAATGTACCTATTATATTAAGGAAAGGTCGTTGCCTCCCTGTTCCTGCTGTCTGTAATATTTTTAGCATTGTGTGCATTATTCCGGGATTGTCATGATCACGCAAGCTCGATTTCTCTTTTGATAGTTGGAGTATATTTACGATACGTTGCTTGCCGCTGGACGAATTCCTCATATGGGTTCAGTCAAATTTCTTACGTAGCCTGGGGTTCGGCTCTAACCTTCAGCTTATTAGTGTTTCGTTAATCTATGCCCATTGGTTGCGTCTACTCAAGTCAACCGCCTCTTCAAGTTTTGTTATCAAATTAATTTGACCACGGCGAGACGGGTGCAAAACTGCCTTTGCTGAGCGTTTGGCCAAAGTTAAGAGATGTGGTAGGAGTTGAGAGGTGCATCCTGGCAACTTGTAGGGACAACTGCACCGAGAAGGGTTGTGGAAGATGCGCTTCATTGCGCTGTTTCCTTAAAGGGAGTGAAGAAAATGGTGACTGCGTTGATTTGTCTCATGCTGTGTCTGTAACTTACGTGGCAAGATTCGTAAGGGAGATTCGCAGAGCCCTCTGCATGTTGTTCAAGAGACGTTTTGGTGGCCCAAGAACATCTCCACTCCTGGGGAACCCGGGGTTCGACGTATACTGAGGTATTGCTACTAGAGCTTGTGAAGGGAGATGTCGTCCTATGTCGATGATAAATTAAGGATGACGCCAAAAATGGAGTTCATACTGCAGATCCGATGAACGTAGGCAATCAATCATTGGAAGGGTTAAATGGTGTTTACTCATGTAGATGGACAGCGTTAGGGCGTGGGTCATACATACTACGGCGCTGTCGCTACCCTTGATATGCCGCACTAAATTAGGCTCTGTGCTCTCGGTTGTTAGGTATTTTTACCACCCCCCCCCCCCCCCCAACAATACTGCATGATACCCACCCGCTGGTATTCATAGTTTGTGCGACAGTGAAAACCTAGGTCAGCATCTTTGGTGAATACACATTTGAAGAATAAGAAGAACTCTTCAAGTGGAAACCAGTAGCGCTCAAATGTATTATACAGACAGATTTATAAACCGTATTCGTACTGTGGAGACAATAATGAGTGAGTACATAATTAGGAGGTCGACTGTTTTAGTAGTAGGCAGCAGCTTCATGAAACTTCGAGGGGTTTCCTTTCGCTGGAGGAGAGCGCAGAACTTGGTAAGGGAAGAGACGCTGGGGTGAGCAACGCATCCGTATAAAAAATGCCTACATCCTGGAGTTCCCTCGCTGAGTACGGAAGGAAATAAAAGGCGGGTCTGTAATCGAAAAGTAAAGAATGTATTAACATTCGCTCTATGTAGCGACGCACCAGTGCGCGCCAAGGCATGGCATAGCCTTCCCAATGCATCATTGCGCCCAGCTTTTCTTATCACATCGTCGTTCTAAACCTAGTTGTTGTGATGTCCCATTCAGGCTTCCCAACAGTATGCGCTATCTCATTTCTCATTCAAAGTTTGTGGGATGAAACCTGATTCTCGAAAGTCGGTACTTATCGGGTTCACGCCCTCCGAGACTTAGATCTGGCTTATCTACCTTACTCGTGCTGAAATGTTCTGCCGGTGCGATGTGGGCACCAGCCCGCTATTTATCGGACACTCTTCATAAACAATTTGTTTGTTAGTGGATAAAAGGCTGAAGGAGAATAATCGAAATTAAAACATAGAAGGACTATGACTGGAGCCGTGCTCGTCAGCCTGTTTGCGCATATAAAATGCCCCGAATTTCAATTAAATTTTATCATAATGTTTAACTGATTTGTCTAACATCTCTTTGTGCAACGATGCTTCTCGTTTTGTTGCTCATATAACTTGGTCGACTTTTAGTTCTGTAGCACGTTCGCTTTTTTTTTTGGCTTAAGCTGTTGGCCTGTTGGGTTCTCACGCCTTCACTGTGGGTTTTATTGATATAATTCTGAGAGATTCTGTGGGAGTTGAGGCATTCGCTGAAGAGAGCGGTTCGAATCGTGTTTGTCCCGTACATCTGTGTTGAGAATAACCTGATACTCGTATTTTCAAGAATCCACTGTCATCGATGCGTTGGCTCAAGGAGAATGTCGTTCGCCTCGTGTCGTTCGTAGTACGCGAGCCGATGTTATTCGTGCAGTACATAGTGCTCGCTTCTATAGCTTTGGTGATGTTTACGTTGGTGATGCACTACAAAATTAACAAATCAGTGAAGAAGCAAGAGAAGGTGGGTACATTTCATTTTGAGAATCTGCTTTCACGCTTACTCGTGCATGCGGAATTGCAGCGGTATGGCCTCTTTGGCCTTTGTGTGGAAGTGTCCGGAACTCACCTGAGCACCTTCCGTGGTTAACATTCTACTTTCAGATACGGAAGCAGAAGGAAAAGATCCTACGAAAACTGCATGGCAGTCGAAAGAAGGCGGAGGACGAAGCTCAAATTCACCAGGCTCTGGAGAAGGACAAGGACGAGTAGGGTGCGACCTGATGTGTG
Source organism: Heligmosomoides polygyrus polygyrus (assembly GCA_947396885.1). Taxonomy (NCBI): domain Eukaryota; kingdom Metazoa; phylum Nematoda; class Chromadorea; order Rhabditida; family Heligmosomidae; genus Heligmosomoides; species Heligmosomoides polygyrus. The sequence continues at coordinate 36,739,076 of OX377202.1, forward strand.
GATGCGACTGAACTTCCGTCATGTGTTCTCAAATTTCATTTCTTTTTCCGCTGATGGAACGTCGGCACAGGGTTCAACCAACACCTTCGCCAAAAGGGCTGCATTAAGCCGAAGGGGGCTCGGTATCCTTCCCTCTGCAGTGGTAGCCTCTGTGCGTCGATTTTCTTTCTTCGGGGAACCCGTCATACGTGTTAGTTTGCTTAGCATAGTATACTGAACACCTAAAGGCTATGGCTAAAAATATCAAATGTGGTTCGCTTTATATGGATTGTGTTGTGTAATTTGCTGTTTGATTGCGGTTCTAAGTGTTGTTTTGAGCTCCACTCCAAGGTAGCACGGGCAATTAATGCACATAGCAGATAAATACTGGATATTCCAACCTATGGCAGGACCCAGGTTCGCGTTGTGGGCGGTGTCTAGATCTAATAGTACGCAACTATGAAATCTACTTACCAGTGTTACCCTTCTTCTACTAGTGTATTCTTGTGGGTATATGTACAGTATATTTAATAGCGGCTCCAAAATACACCAGGATTTTTTGTTCTTCCTCCTACTGAGTGGATCGTTAGGTAAGTGTTTCGGTTCACGAAGCTTAGCATTTTATTGGGTTTTGACGTTTCTAAGGTTCCTTGTTGAAAGAGGATGCCATAGGTGAAACACTAGTGATTTGAGAGCTCTCGATGAGGTTTATTAACCAATCCGACGCTATGGGGAACGTTGAATTCAGCAATAACGTGAGCGGCGAGAACCTGCCTCAGCGAACCAGTGCCTACACCTAACATGACTGAGTATTGAATATGTAGGTTTCGTTAGTGCAACGCAGACTGAGCTGAACGACTCGAGTGAAGGCAGGGGACTAGCTGGAGTCCTGTATATGGCGCTTTTTCCCAATTTCGGCAGCGCTTTTGTAGTACGTCTAAGCTTGTTGGCAAGCGAACGTATTTCCTATGTGGGATGGTGTCTGGATTCTTGAAACTCAACGACTATAGTCGGCTTTTGTCGATGCTTCAGGAATGCGCCATGCACTTTGCTTTTACAAGATGAGACGAGATGGTTGACCTACACATGGACTTGGGGCTCGGTGTAGGTGGTGGATACCTTCACTTTTCGTGCCCAGTGCGATGATTCGGTTGGAAATGGGATTAAACCAAAATTCCCCTATCCATCAATCTCAATTGATACCCATCTGCAAGGTATAAGCCCTAGATCGTCGTGTAAAAGCGGAGCCTAAGGCATGTGAGTATAGAGCGAGCTACAGAAGTATGGAGCCCACCAACTGACCCGTTTTTACTTGACCATTTTATTCCAAGAATTTCAGCCTTTCAGAGACAGTACGTCTTGGTTTACAGCTTCTATGGCTACTTCGTTACCCAAAAAGGAGATGAGGCGTTTTTACCATGAGAGCAGTAAAGGGTACCATAGTGAACAGCTATGACTTATATGTGCTGCTAAGTGTTGGGTGATTAGTTTTTGGTCCTTCCACTTCAAAATCTGTGGGGCTTAAATTACAGCCACTCGCAAATGCATTCTTTTGTTACTTTGCATCCTTGTGGCCATTGACTGACGTAGACATGGGCTCAACACTAGCGTATTGGTAGTTAACCTGACATAGGTCGACTTCTCGTTTCATTCTGGATTTTCTTTTCTGCATAGATTTTCGCTCTTTGCCAAGCCTGTTCAGTACGTGCAGCTGATCCTTCTTGATAGTTGTTCTCGCTTGTGATCTGCTTATTTAACGATCTTTGGTCTAGTAGGTCTACCTTATATGCTCTTCATTCACTAACACTCATAGCATAAGTGCAATTTTTGTGTTATTTTTCAACATTACCGATCTCGTACTGTTGTTTAAATTGTTGCTCATTTTGTCTCGCTGACTGTAATCATTTCAGTTGTAATTGCTTCGAGAGATTTGAATGGGTGTCCCTCCATAAATGCGAAAAATGGCGTTTTTGTCACGAATACATTGAGGTACAACAGGAAACATACAAGAAAGAGTCACGCATATGTGCATATACTAGAAGGATCAGTGTCGCCTTGTGCTCTCCTTCCGAGTTTCGTCGCCGATTCCGAATCGGTCGTCATGATAGAGTTTGTTCAGCTCGGCTCTGACGCTTGGACTTGCCTCCATGAATATCTGAATGTGAGTAGTAGGTGCGTAAATCTTGTCACTAAAAAACCGCCAACTCGAATTGAAGGACAGCCTTGTTTATAAACTGTGAAGGATTGTCAAGCATCAAGGTTTCACTATGCCAAGATTTCTGTAGAGATGTGCCGCTGAAGAAACTTTAATTGACCTCATGATTTTACACTTATTTATATCATCTTCACTTCAAGTTGCATGCTCTTCTTTGCAAACTTGATGCTTCTGAAATCAAATCGAATGAGCTCCTACAGGTTAAACCACAGATTCTTCTAGAGGGTTATAAAAAGGTTTTGCTCAAGAAAAATTGGGTATAGCCTCTGAATTTTTTTAGTTCACCTGCCTGACTGGGTAGTAATTTTATGAAGTTTCATTTTTTTTGAGCAGAAGTAATAAATTAAATTTTATTGTAAAGTGCAACAAGGCAACAATCATTTACTGCATTGAAAGACGAGATCACGCCATGCACTCGAAAAGCTCGTCGCTTTATATGATCGATGGTGTAAATGCTGCTTACAGAAGCATCAAAGTGAGGATATGTGTGTTCTATACGTTTCTGTTATATCGTTTATAGGTGTGAAACTCTACTCAAACAGAAATTTTGCTATCAATCAAATAGAAGTCGCTACGTCTTGGACGAGGGCACGGCGTAATGTCTTATTTCTGCACTGAAAAGTAGCCGCTTTCCTGCTCTTTAGGACAAGCTTTAAACTATAATTTTTCTTCAAAGATGAAAAACTTATAAAATTTAAATCAGTGTTCACTTATTGGGATTAAGGCTTGAAAGAAAGTCATAGGAAAACCTTTCCTCAAACAAAAAAAAAATATTCTGACCTTTTTTGGAGAGTCTCAATTTAATGTGAAACGAGGTCGCTTCGATTTAGACGTTGTTCAGTTTGATCTCATAGGTGTGACGCTTGTTTAGAGGACTGCCAGTTTGACGTGAAAAGTGTTTAATGTGATGTGAAAGTGGCATATTTGGGACCTTGTTTAGCAACGCGCTTTCCAAACGATATTCTAAGTGTCCCGCATGGTTGTCACTCCATATCATAGTCGCCTTGAAACGGCGGCTCGTCTCTAGTTATGCGTACATTCGGATTTTTCTGCGGTACTAAGTGCACCTAATTGAAAGGTCTTCCTCCTACCTTATGTCTCTCCTCGCGAAGTTTGGTAAGCTTTTCGTGGGCTTCGCGGGCTTCTGGTGACAGTTTAGCCAGCTGAAACAGTTACACGTCTAGATTTGGACATTTAAAATAACTTCAATTCCGTAGGGCAACAGTACCTTCTTCTGGAACTCCTCCCTTCGTCGCTTGACGGCGGCATGGAATTTGTTGAATTCCTTCAGTTGCTCAGCGTTAAGCACCTGTAAGTGGAACAAACTGGATTATCTAGAGGTAGATTGTTTTTGCACTGTGAAAGCTGATATTTCTGTTGCGTTTTGTAATTGATGCGCCACGCTTTATACTTACTGTCTGAGCAATTTGAATGTTTGCTATGCCCGGAACAAGGCCAAAGAGAGAAATACCAGGTGAATGGTACCTTCAGGAAAGTATGACTGCCTTGTTGATTTCGGCAGGAATCGAACCAGGTCTTTGTGCGCACGCAAATGCTACTTCCTTCCCGCATCCGTGCTTAGCGATTGCGTTTTAATCCAGTGATCTCGTTGATAGGGCGCGTGTAGCGCAGTCGGAGGAGGCGCGACTGCCGCGTGCACCCGATACCAGGTTCCTGGTTCGGATTTCGCGCCCAGGCCAACCAAGCCTTCCATCCCTCCGGGGTCGGTGAATTGGTGCCAGACTTGTCTGGGAAGGATAGAGCGCTGACTTGTTCATCGGCTTGCCACCGCAAGTCATTGTATGGCCAAACATGCATGTCGCCTCCACGACATCCCGTAGAAGTAGAATGCGCTGGCGCATCCCAGAAGGGATTGAGTAACGCCGTCCTTTATCCTTTATCCTTTATCTCGTTGATCTCTCGAAGACCAAACACCTTCGAAATTGAGTGGTGAATCCCTCAAAGGGATTCACTTCTCCAGGTCTTTATCACTGAGGTAGATAGACGAATGGAAAGGAGATGAGGCAGAGGCTTTCAACAAGACCCTAAGGAGGAAGAATTAATTGTTCACAGTAGGTTTAGAGCACGATGCTTGTGTCCGCAGGAACATCACTTGTCATTATGCCCTAGTTCTGGAAGAGACGACCCTAACACTGAGCTTCCTTGCGTGCTATAATAATATGTAAGAAGTTCGCATTGTTTTCCTTAAAAATACTTGCTTGCTGAAAGCGACAGCTCTTCGTTCCCTCTGAGTGCGACCGAAACGACCTCAGATCGCGTTTTGCTAGAGCATAATGCGTGCCCGGTGTCCCGCGTAAAGTGCCCATTACGTCGTGGTCAATATTCGCGCCGTTCAATCTAAACTAACGTCGTTCCGTCCGAGGCTATTTCAGCGAGGAATGTGAGGATTCATAGCCTTATAATACACGCCTGGGTGGTCAGTGTCCCATTCAGACATCTATAGCAGTCAGCAGCGAGCCGTAGAGCAGCATTTTGAGTAAAGCACCTTCTCGGCGAGTTCTTTGAACTTCTCCGGCTTCTCGTCTCTGGGAATCGAGTGGTCCTTCCAAAGATTGTCGAACTGCAATCGCACTTCATCGGAAACACCTCGGAGAAATGATGGCCCTTTGAAGCGCATGGCCTTCGCTCGCACATCCGACGGTAGCTCATCTAACTGCAATGAAAACCTATAGATCTCAATAGAGGGATGAACGTTATGGAGAAGGGTTGGAAATCCTACAATATCCTTAGTGGCTTGGTGCTCCTTGTCGCAGCCCTCGCCGTCGACGAATTTCTCCCAGATTTTCTTGATTTTTTCGGCCGCGTCTTCTGGAAGACGATCTGTGAAAGTCGGCAAGCCGCATCGGGGAGGGCCCTGAACAATGAGCTGATTACATTCTAGTAGCAAACAGTCTCTGTTCACAGGAGGAGAAAGTGGACGTTAACTCACCCTTCGCCTGTGGCCGCGCTCAGCAACAACAATAGTGGCGAAGATGAGCAGAAGGTAAACTTTGAGCATCTCAAGCTGAAATGACAATTATAGGAAGTTTTCACCATAATTTACAGCCAGAAAATGCGGTTGTCATTGCGACCGAATGCAAATGACACAAATAGAAAAGGTTAGAGCAACCACGCTACTTCGATGTTTATATCTCTGGTGAAACAAGTGAATGTCCGCACTTATTGGGTTTTTAGGATGGGGCGCAAATAAGAGGGGGCTCGGTTTTAACTTGTTTCTCTTCAATGGCAAACATCTGTTAATAGAAGCCTTTGATGAGCGAGAGCTGTTTTTATGAATGCATGCAAAACGGAACTTTTAGCCAATTACTCAGGATAGTTAGGCGAGACTATTAATAATGTGTCGGGTCGGAGACCGTATTGGTTTAAAGATTAACAGCTAAGCAGAAAGACCAAGAGATTCAAAGGAATTGTGATAAGCAGGAGTCAGACTATGTAGTGCTACTGCAACTATGAAGGAAATGCTCCTATCCCTGTTTGCCCTGTCAAAAGGCACCATGGGCGTTGAAGTAGGAAACGTCCCAGCTCTCAGCTCCTGATCATTATCTCCAGAAACTCCTATGAGCCACAGGACCCTGCCTGACATGTCTCTGTTGTCTCGGCAGAGTCGTAGAAAATAACTCGTTCTAAATTCGAAATTCGGAAATTTTTAAAATTTCTTTGTTGCTACCAAAAGATAGGATATGGCCGCCGGTAGTATAATGAGAGCAGACGAGTTCGTTCCCCATTTCCATCGAATTTCCTAGCGGATGCCAATTTTTCACATCCTGTATCTCACCTTCACAGAAGCTCACATCCTTGGGGCTTCGCAACGTGATTGGCTATCAAACAATTGCTCTCCATTTTCGAGATGAATGGACTAAGAGTAAATTCTTCTACACTTGCCATGGAAGGGTCTCATAGTGAAACGCGAAAATGTTTGCTGAGGGCCTCCAGTCTTGCAGTTGTAGAGGAGTATGTTCCACTTTTGCAATGTCCTTGAAGCTACCGAGCCCTGCATGTTTACTACCAAGCATCTAATGTGCAGAAAAATTCAAAAATGCAGCTTTGTAAGCGCAGAGTCAAGCAGGGTAAACTTTGCAAACGTTGGCTTGTTTTACATTCGACATTTGGTAGGCATTGTCTTGTGCGACTATGCGATTCCATTGAAACCGTTTGGGGTCCCTAACCCGGTTTGTTCAAGATGTTGCGAAAACGGAACATGCTTTCTACTATTTCAAGGTTAGAGATTGCCGCATTGGTATTTATCCTCGCCATTCAGACAACTCCACTCTTCCTCCGGCATCAACGTACATCAAAGAAACCACAGTCCACTTCGTAAGCAAGAAGATCGCGCAACCAGCTTTGCACTCCGAGGCACAGAGGGGACGATGCTCGTAGTACAACGACGCACAATGTGAGAATTCAACCGAAGACATCCGAAAGTGAAGGCCAAATCGCTTAGTTCAGAGGGACGAAAATTAGGAGAGCCAGCCAAATAGCGCTTTTCGAGGATACCCGTTAACTACTACAGTGGATATCAAGCAAATAGACCACTACGCCAATCTTCGCGCTGGTCGGATGTTTTCGTCAGAACCCTAAACAGGACAACACCAACGGCCTTCGCATTCATAGGATAACGAGGACATTAGAGGCCTTCGTGTCGAGAGTCAGGAGAATCCATTTGACCATTTTCGCACAAGACACGGACGAATGGAAACGCTATCGGGCCCTGTTCCAGGAAGCGATTGATGACCAGCGAGGTTCGCCTCCTAAAATATGACAGTTTCGGGTTAGGCCGACACTACTGCTAGCAAGTAATGGTTAGAATCTTGGAAGGGCAGGAAGGTTTCAATAATGGGCGAAGAGAGCCGGGTGTGCGAGTGGAAACAACTTGCCTAGTCAGTTCTTTTCGGAACCGATACTGAAGCAAACAGTGGAACGGTGGGGCAGTAAGAGTGAAAATGTGAGGTGGAGCACTCGAGAAAGCGCTCCTTCACTACTGCGGCAATATTTCAGACCTAACGACTTTTAACGGGAACAGGTTCTTGACTGACGATGAGTTCTTGAACTAATGAACACGGCAGGTCCAAGTCACATTTTATGTGAATTTCCCTTATTCAATATGACAAATACAATACATAAATGGGGAAAACTCGAAACGAAGCCGACGACGATCTGAAGGAGCTGATTCTTGGGTGACGCCAAAAAAGTGCCTTGAAATTTCGATTCCGACCCAGTCTTGTTCCGGGAGGACAACACTGGCTGACCTGGAAGAGCGTCTGCAAGACGGTGGCAAACAGACTCATCACATTAACGCGGGCAATGCGATACAGGGGAGAAGACTGCCAACACGAAGGGGGTCGGCTTTTCCACAGCTTGTGTTGTGCTTCATAAAACCAAATAGCCATCTATAGCAACCACCAACGAAGTGTTTGACAAGGGCCATCAGGACACTTTCAGCGGAAGCATCTCGTCGTTTAACAATCCAGACGGGGGTTCCAATACATGTTTGAAAGAGACACACAGATTTCCTTTCAAGAAGATTCTTGCGTTCAAAGAGTTCTATTTCGAATCTGGGAAGAATATTAGTACATGGAGGAAAGGCAGGGGTATGTTATTTAATTACTTTTCGTAGAAGCTGCTTGAGATGAGAACTTTCATTGATAGACAATAGATGCAGCTGGAATCAAACTTTTGCTCTCACCATCAGTTCTCGAGGAAAGATTAAGGGGGTTGAATCACCTATGCCAGAAGAAAAGTTAAAAGGGATTTGGAGTGCGAAACCGACGCTTTTATTAAGTGTGTCAAGAGCTTTAGGAGGCTTTCCAAATCATTCAGTATAGTTTGAGTTTTTCTCCATCAGTTTAAGGAGATAACGGCGGTAATCACCAGCGTTATCAAAAGTAGCGGCGCCTTAACGAATCTATCATTCCTTAAGAACAGTTTAAATGAAATTACTGGCACATTCTACTGATAACTGAGAAGTTCCCGCGGTGTGTTAGTTCTTAAACGAAAGGGAGGGGATGGAGGGTTTAGTGGAGATCATGAATGGCTCCTTTTACTGTAGTAAAATACGCAAGAGTACGTAAAACTCGGTTGATATGTCGACGCTCGGAGTTGTGCTTTGCCGTTTATTTATAAGACCACCTATATAACTCATAGCGAAAACGTTTGGGAGTAGAGGTTGAAGATCTCCGGTGAGAATTTTGAACACCAGCTATTCATAGAATATCAAAACTTACGGGAAGTCAAGTCTGATGAGTAAAATTCTAGCGGCAAGGTGACAAACAAAACTAGAGGTGAGGTTGGTGCTTGGAACCTCGAGTGTGACTGTGGTTGGTTTTCTTCAAGTTCGTTTCCTTTTATACTCAGCACTTTCGGTTTTTCTGTTTCGCTCGACCGGTTTGTTATTGGCAGACAGTGAAAAGGCGCTACTTCTGATTACTGTGATGCCGAGACATTGTCGTGAGTGCCCCTTCTAGAGGCTTAGGAGTTAGAGACTGGGGCAGGTAGTGGCTTAAATTGCTAATATCCAAATTGAAGTAAGGGGTGTTCTTTCTCATACTCAACAGTTTCTGCTCTGAGCAGGAAAGCAGCCGCTTAGGTGGACAGAAACTATTCAGGGTCAGCGCATCAGTCTAGGGACCCTCCCGATTCTGTCAGCATATGCTGGTAACCAGTCATGTTATTGCATACACTCGCAACACCTGGTTTTCACTGCTTCTATCTCAACGACGAAAAATAATGGCCACGTCTGGCGACTTAGCGTGGCCAGAGACTGTTTTTGTCTCCTAAATTGATAGCTGCTGTAACCGTAGCTTTTCGATGCTCCTACGTCGAGGCGCTGTAACCAGAAACCCACTATTGTTTGTCAGCGTGACAGGTTTCCTAAGCAGGTAGTCTCAGGTTTTGCGAATAAGTTGCGCATACTCAGAGAAAAGTAAAATGAGATCAGTTGGCAGAAGTGAGTACCAGAGCTGAATAGTCCATACCAGGTTTTCCTGTATACATAAAGATGGTTCATATCAATCAAAGAACAAAGATATAAGACCGTCTTACATCGAATTGCGGCAGGCCAATGTTTCATTCTTCGCGGTCAAGTCTTACAGCATTTCACCGAAGGGGATAGGAACTTGTTTTTTTTGGGCGGGACCTGGGAATCTAAAAACTTCGAATCGGAATGAGAGTTGTGGTCTTTTCCGACTGTGATATCACCCAGTCACAACATCAGTACGCTGCCAACAATGCTGGAACTGTTACCGGAGGCGTTGCATACTAAACTAGAAAACCTCCGCGAAGGTTAGAATGATTTTTTGCTTAAAGAAAATCTAGTTTGACTTTGTTTGAAATTTTATAGTTCGCCCGCCCCTGTAAGTTGACACGCTATTTGAAATTTTATAAAACTTAAATTTTTGGAAAAACAATGTGATGGTGAACATGGTGAAAAACTTCGTACTAAGAGAAGAGATAATGCCATGCACTTGCCTACCTCGTCTTGGGTTTTCTTTGAAAGATAATGTGAATACTGTTTACTTGGGACATCAAATTGAAGATCTGGGTGTTTTCTACAGTTGGTTTTGCTATATCAATGACGAATCTGTAACTCCACGCAAACAGTGTTTTTGCTATTAGTCAAAGGAAAATCACGAAATCCTTAGCGGCTGCGTGGCGCCGTTCCATTTTCTGTAATAAAAATTGCACCTTCTTGCGCTTTATAAAAAACAATATATCATTATTTTATTCTAAAATTAAAAATTTACAAAATTCAGTGCAGTGTGTTATATGTTGAGGCAGTTGAATGAAAAATTTCAAATGAAATTACACTAAATCTTTGTTGTACAAAAAATTACAGCAGCCGTCTTGAAGAGCCACTAATTTGACCTACATAGAAGGCGCTCGTGTTGATTTCGAAGTGTGAATGGTTCCTAGAGGAGGACAACTGACCACGATACACCTTTGTTTGCACCTGACACGCTGCTGTTAGAGATGAGACGGAGGATTGGGAAAAAAGAACAGCAAAAAGAGGAAAAGAGTCGGGGACAAAAAGCACCAAATTCGCGCATCCGGCTACGGGTGGGTGCTCCAGGAGCGAGGGCGAGCACAAGATATTTCCAGCGGCTGAATCAATAGCAATTGGCCGCTGTTAGTGACTGACACCCTAGCTTTGTGCGACCGCCCAAAAAGCGGAGCAAGAAGTGAGTCGACCGGGCCGCAGTTGAGCGTGGCGCTATCGCGCATAATGTGTGCTCTAGTGACGGATATCCCAGTCAGAAAGGAATGGGAGAGGGTTCCAGCCTTGCCAAAGCTCATAATTTTCTAAACGGATTGGTTGAAAAAGTACTAGTCCGTGGAACGTACAGTTGTACTCGAATGACCTATTCGAATAAGTAGTCGAATGATTTCAAATGAATTTGAACATTCAAAAAATCGCGTTTTTCGAATATACTCGAATTCGAATATTCAGAAAAACGGCAGTTTTGGAATATATTGGAGTTCAAATATTCACAGTTTGTGAGTATTCGAAACCATGCGAGTATTGGAAAAGCTTGGAGAACGTAACCATAAAAGAGCGTAAATTCTTGTCCAGTTCATTGATTTCATGAACTAAAAAAACTTTGTAATTGCTATAAATTCGGGACGCATCTAGCCGATAATAAAAGATTCCGCAACAGTTATTCTCGTATTACATGTAGCATGGGTTTAGCACCAGAACATTAGCACCTTAGCAGATTCTAAAATAGGATAATGAGTAGTAAAGCGTTTTGTGTGGGATTTTTTTCAGTAGTCATCAAACATTCTTGTTCGACGTTATGTGGGAGACGACATTTTGTAGAAAAAGGTGAATGCTCAATACTTAGGTTTTGGGATGGGCCATGAATTTGGCATTACCCTGGTCAGAGCCCACATAATCTTCAACCTTGAGGAATAGAAGTCACCCTTTTGGTGTTTTAAGGCAAGACAAACGTACCAATATTTTTTCAGTGTCATAACTAATCACGACACAGGAAACTTTATAAATAAAGATTGCAAATGCAGACGTGTGCCTCGAAACAGCAGGCACGCTTTCAGACATTAAATACTTAGCATCTTCGAAAATTATTCAGAGGCTATAAAACAGAATTAAAGCTAGCAAATAGTTTTTCGCGATTTGATTTATACTGGAAAAGAAATTTCAGCATAAAGTCAAGCCTTTGCCGTATATAGGCATACAGCAAGCAGACGATAATGCACCCCGGTGCAAAATTATAGGTAATTATAACTATAGTTATTCTCCAGATATCAACTCGGTAGAGAACTAGAGGGGCATTTTTGGACGCAGCGTGTACAAAGATGGAACTACTTACACTTCGGTTTCTGATCTGAAGAACGCCCTAGTTGATGCACGAACGGGTGCGTTACGTAAGGTGTCTCCCATTACTGTAGAAGGCGGAGCAAGCGCTTGATTACCATAGGCTGACCGAGTGCGGCGACGGCCTCGGAGGAGATTTCACGAGAGATGAGACAAGTTCAGTAGACCGCGTGCTGGTGCCGTGGAGCAGATGTCGTACAATGATATTTCTGAGATTAAAAGGACAAAACGGAAAAAGGGACAAAACATCAAGTTCCTTCCTGTTCTACACTTCCTTACTCTACGAGAGCTTCAAAGGTTTCGTTCAGGCCATATTCCCTTTTCAGCTTTTCCTATGTGCTTTACTCGACTTGTTTTGTAGTTTGCTAGTTTACTAGCGTGTGGATGTGGCTAACTTGATCTTCATTGCCTTAGTGCCGTGAAAGTGTATCATAAGGCAAACCAGGCGTCATTCGGCGCCTCAAAGCAAAAAAACTCTAAAATACGAAAGCTAGAAGATCAAAAAGGAAGCAAGGCAAAAACGGCTGAAGTCCTAAATCACCACCCACGATAGAAAGTCTGCTCCACCGTGCATAGTCTCCTTTGTTCATTCGTTACACCTCGTCCAAGGCATGCTTGTCAACCCGCCAAGCTACCGTAATCGGAGGCGGAGGCGGAGGCGGGCGACGGCGGTATGCTACAGTAACTCAGGGAGACACATAGCGCACGAACCCTAATAAAACCAATGTAATCTTTTCTACAAACAACACGGCTTATTAGATTCAAGAGGCCTGCAGAAATTATTCGAATACGCATTAAATTCAATACGGTCAATGCACTAAGTGTTGCCTATAGTATCACTTCATTAATTGTTGGTGTACCTAATATGCGCAAGCACCAACCAAATTCAGATTCATAGCAGGCACCGCTGATAGCAGCCTTGAACCACTTTTTGTATTCGTGGCTAATTTGCTTATGTTCATTAGGAATCATTCTAATAACTTCAGCGACACCACCGGAAGCAGATATATTTAGAACATTTATGGGACATTGGACCATTTGAAATACTTATACAAGCGAGCGGCTATAAAATGTGCGACCCAATACTTTAAAAGTTTTCTCAGCGGATTTCGCCAATATGTTGACCAATTTACTCACTGCAGTATCACAAAAAAACATTAAAGAGATTCTAAAAAATTGAAATTGCTATCAAGGGCTTCATCGCTTGTGTTGATAAAAAGACTATTCTATACAAACAGTATAGGTGAAAAATGTTGAGTACTACACTATAAATATTATATTAGGTTGTCGGATTATAGATGTCGTTTTTGCTCAAAAAGAAATTTCGCTACAAGAAAAGAATGACCACACCTTAACTCAAGGGGTAATCTCCATTATTATCAATGACATGTCGCCAATGTCTTCGCAAAGAAAGGATGCCTTTCTTGAAGAACTCTGGTGGCTGCGATTCGAAGAAGCTTTTTTCTGCGCCAAGGCGTGCTGCATCGACCGGAAAAGATGGTGGTCTGATGGCGCAGGGTCTGTGCTATAAGGCGGGTGAGGCAGAAGTTCCCAGCTCAACTCTTCAATTTTTGCAGCGTGATATTTGCTTCATGCGGTCGAGCGTTGTCATGGAGGAATTTCAGTTGCTGTGTTCACTCCTTTTTGACGTTGTGCTTAGTCCAAGCGGCTCAGTTGTTCTTTGTGAAGGTCTGCCGTAATTGTTTGGCACGGATCCAGCACCAGACTTCTACTGTTCCACCAAGTACAGAACTAGTGTTTTCCGTGAATGCTAGGCTTCGTCGTTGTCTTCGGAACCTCACCGGGGCTCAGCCATTGCCGCTTTCGTGTGGTATTGTCATAGTGGATCCACTTCTCATCCCACATCACGATAGAGTCGTAGAAACCGCTGTTCTTGGTTTTGCGGAGAAGAATTTTAGCGATGGCGACTCGTGCTGTCTGTGGTACCCATTTCTCACGCCGATTGGACTTTCCGATTGCATGCAAACGATCGACAATGGTAGAATTGTGAAAACTGAACCTCTGTGTGAGCTCGAGTGTAGTTCGTGTTGGATCCGACTCAGCAGCTTCCTTTAATTCCTTGCTATCTGCAAATTCAGGATGCCGTTGATGTTCTTCGTCTTCAAGTCTCTTATCACCGTCTCGGGAACGTTGAAACAATCTCTGCATTGACGTAATGATAGTACTTCAGACAAGATAAGATGGGCTTCTGCAGCAGTTCTTCCTTGCTTGAAGTTGTACAGCAAGCAAACCCGCACTCGGTACTTTTATTCGATGATCGTTAATTTTAAAGAAATTCTATAAAATGGTCAACGAATCGAAGCGAAACTTTGCCGAAGGATGCCTTCGGAAAGGCTTGTTAAACACGTAAAGCCACATCATTTAGGAAATAACAATAGCAGAGAAATGACAAATCAAAAGCAGACGACATTTATAGTCAAACAACCTAGTAAATTATTTTGCAGATTATCTTTTTATTAACATTTACTGTAAATTCTTTGATCATTTGTTTATTCAAAAGATAGAAGTTTGTCGGACTTCAGACGGTTTGCTTGGAAGTGATTTATTGGTACTTCGCCCAAGGCTATATAGTAGAGAGAAGAGGTAGAATACAAAGCAATTCTTATCATAACTGAAATGTGGCATTGTCTCGATAGAGCATGACAGAGCCAATATTGTATGATTAGACAACAAAAAAGTGATGATTAATGCTATGAGAAATTAGAGCTGCAATACTTCTGTGCAGACAAAAAAATGAGTACCACAGGTAGTAATGTCAGTCCTTTTTTGACTGCTCTAATCCTCACATATTTCGCATTCATCCACTACATTACCCATCCTAATCTCGCCCTTTTTATTTTCATTGCATTCTTTACGTGTTTTTCTTCACTATGTGAACGACATTTAAGCTGCTCATAACTCTAACGATAGCGATATGTGTAACTAACTGATCAACGTTCATAATAACGTTTTAAGCCAAGATATTAACAATAACGACTAAATACTCGCGAAACTATTTAGACTTGAAGGTGAAGATTTCTTACAACACAGCACAGTAAAATCACTATTAAACGTTGTAATAAAACATGCTTTTAGCTTTAATATAGCTAGGTCTCGTCTCCCCTTCATGTGCTACCTCACCGCGGTGAAGGGATGAACATCACTTTGTGATGGCTAACGGCACAAACGGTCACGCAGCAACGACCACAGCTATGGCTCAAACAACTAAACCCGCGCCCCAGTCCTCCGCGCGCCGGAGGTGGACTTCTACGACGTCGGTTGCATCCACCTCCGGCGAGGAGCCATCTAATCTCGGAGTTAAACTATCAGGACGTCATTGGAATCGGACTACCGGAAACTCCCTCCCACCACGACACGGAAAGTGCCTATTCGTCTGCACTTATAACTGTCGTTCGATCGCATCTGAGCAGGATCTTCGGACACTGCTTTACAGAAGCCGCAACATCAAATACGACGTTATCGTCCTGCAGGAAACGAAAGGCAGAACGGAAACCATAAGAAGGACCGACCACAACGAGCTTCTTATTATCGGAGCAAAGGTGGACAGAAAGAATATTGGCGGAGTTGGATTTCTCGTCAGTTCGACAGTGCACCATCTAGTAGACTCTTACAAGACCATCAGTCCGCGAGTAGCTGTGCTTCGTCTGGAAGCCAAAGATCAAGGAACCATCTCTATCATAAATTGATATGCCCCAACATCTGCGGCCACAGATGAAGAAAAGGAGGAATTCTACAAGCTGTTCGAAAGGACTATCAAAGACGAGAAGAGCTACTACAAAGTTTTCGTTGGTGACTTTAACGCTATCGTCAGTACGAATGACCACGACGAATGGAGGCTAGGACCACATGGAGCTTCCTCAAGGAACGAAAACGGAGAGCGCCTGATAGACTTCCTATCCGCGTGCCGTCTCTACCATGGAAATTCTATGTTTAAGAAGCCTTCAAACCGACAATGGACCTGGGAAAGCCCAAATGAAGAAACACGTTCGGAGATCGACCATGTTCTTACAAACAGACGCTGGAGTCTGTTCGACGTCTCCGTGCTGCTTTCATTTGACACCGGCTCGGATCACTGTCTTGTCCGTACGAAGCTGACTCTCAAAAAGAGGATGTTCAAGCGTGACACTCATAAACCGGCACCGGTGAGGATCCCTACATTCAAGTCTGAGGAGTTGGAATATGCAATAAAGTCGTATGATTGGAATCTTCTTGAAGATCCATCGCAAGACTACGACCTTCTCTCCAGCCACATCCCCGTCTGCTTCAAGACTCAACGCACATGCGGTTAAACTCTTGGAGCAAAGAAGAGCTGTTAAACTGGACCCCAATGCTTCCCATCTAGAAAAAGTCATCATCTCGAAGGCCTGTCGAATTGCAGTGAAGGAGTCCATTCAAGCCTACAGAAGATTGAAGCTGTTAGAAGCCGCTGGGAAAGGTTCAAGCATAAAGCGCTGCAAACAAGATCTCTGCGATCAGAAAACAAAAATGTCAGCCCTTGTGGATAAGGATGGAACAACGCAAACGTCTCGAAGAGCGATGGAGGCCATCGTTCAAGAATTCTACACAGA
The DNA here is from genome assembly GCA_947396885.1 of Heligmosomoides polygyrus polygyrus. NCBI lineage: Eukaryota > Metazoa > Nematoda > Chromadorea > Rhabditida > Heligmosomidae > Heligmosomoides > Heligmosomoides polygyrus. The sequence goes on from OX377202.1 coordinate 36,755,208, forward strand.
TCTGTTCCCTTCTTCCATCACTGTCCCGAAATGCTTGATGCCACCAGCTGAGGAAGTACCTCCCATTCTGGAATCAGAAGTTGCTCATGCTATCAGAAGGATGAAGCCGGGCACTGCTCCCGGACCGGACGGCATTTCTGCTGATCTCCTTCGTGCGGGTGGCAGTGCCGTCTACTCACTTCTTGCCAAGCACTTCAACCACTACCTTCGACTTGGTAGGATTCCGGACTCATGGAAGGAGTCGAAAACAGTTTTAATCTTCAAAAAAGGTCAGCAGGAGGATATCAACAACTATCGACCCATCAGTCTTCTCTCGGTTGTGTACACTTAACCGCATGGAGCGTTGCTTGGAAGAATATCAGCCAGTGGAGCAAGCAGGGTTTCGCAAGGATTTCTCCTGCATGGACCATATTCAGACTGTCTCACAGCTCATCGAAAGGAGCCGCGAATACCACCTCCCACTTGTCCTTGTCTTCGTGGATTATCGGAAAGCGTTCGACTCTGTGGAAATCAACGCCATTCTGAACGCCCTTGTGCACGCTGGTATACCATCGCCCTACATCCGACTTCTCGACGAATGCTTCTCGAACAAATCGATTACCATCCAGCTGTTCGATCGAAAGCTTAAAATTCCTATCGGGAAAGGAGTACGGCAGGGAGACACGATTTCTCCCAAGCTATTCACAGCGGCACTCCAGGATGCCATGAAAGACTTGAACTGGGACGATAAAGGCTACCTTGTCGACGGTAAACGGATCAGCAACCTTCGCTTCGCCGACGATATTGTTCTCATCTCTACCAGCACGGCAGAAGTCGAGGAAATGCTGAACGAGCTCAATGTGGCAGGTATGAAGATTGGATTGGACATGAATATGTCCAAAACGCAATTTATGGTCAACCAGTGGTGTGACACGAGATTCGTAAGGTTAAATGGAGTCGCTCTGCAACAGGTCGACTCCTACGTCTATCTGGGAAGAGAGCTGAACATGGATAACGACCTCGCTCCTGAAATCGCCCGCAGGAGACGACGCGCAGCATGGGCAGCCTTCAGTTCGATTCGCGAAGTCACCGATCAGGTCAAGGATCCCGGCCTCAGGGCCCCGATATTCAACGCCTGTGTACTGCCTGCGATGTGTTACGCAACGGAAACCTGGCCCGACAACAAGACAATCGCCAGAGCTATGCAAACTACGCATCGTGCACTGGAGAGACAAGCCTTCGTCAGCAATGGCAAGAAGGCCTGCGAAGCTCGGAGCTACGGGAGAAGTTGCAATTAGCAGACCCGCTGCAGACATGAAGAAGTCCAAATGTCGCCGAACACCTGCTTCGAGGAAAGGACGATAGATGGAGTCTCCGTGTCATAGAATGGCTCCCGAGAGACCATTAGAGACCACTGGGACGACCGCCAGCGCGATGGGCAGACTCATTCTCAAGATCTTTCAAAGAGCGGAGTCTGCCTCACTGGATGCAAGCAGCCAGAGATCGAGCGGTCTGGAAGAGTTGTGGTCCCCGCTGAGAAGACCTTCAGCCGACAAAAGGACCATCAAAGTATCAAAGTAAGCAAGATCTCGTATAAACACCACTCCATCAGCTAAATAAAAAAGCTACGATTTATGCAGAAACCCTAGAATTGCCCGTACTTTAAAAAGGATTTTCTCATTAGAATTGTGCACGCTAGAAGGTAACTGTCAAAATGAGCGTATGACAGAAACTTCTTCAATTTCTCAATATTTAAATGTATTCATAATCAGGGATTTCGATAATTTCCAGAAGCTGAATTTTGTTTGCTGACTGCTCTAAGTCTTCAATTATTAGGAAATAGAAATGCTTCAAGGCTGAAGAAGGCCCTCAGAAACAGTACGTAGTTCGGGGCTGGCTATGAAAATGAAAACCTTTCGTTCAATGCATATGGTGAGCTGTTAGCTCGTCCTGAATCTTAAAAACTTACCAGAACATCAAAGAAGGAAAGCACTCGCAGTGTGTAAGGTTGCTTATTGCGCGTTTGTGCTAGGGGTACACATAACTAGATAACGGATAACGGCTATATTAGGGTGATTCATGTGTTCTTGCAACTTGACTTGGCTTTCCTGACTGAGACGTGCTATCGAATTCGCGATAGACAATGTGCATGATCAAAGGTCAGCTCATACCAATGCAACTTATTGCCAATCTACCAGCCGCTTATCTCAAGGGATATGGAATCTTCAAAACTCCTCTCCGTCACTGTCTTCTTTACGAGTTTCAGCTCGGACGAACATCAGCTGAGGCTCATCGTAACCTGGTGCGTGTTTTTGGTCAGGATGCACTCTGTGACCTGTACCTGTGATAGTTGGATCAATCGCTTCAAATTAGGAGATTTTTCGTTGCCCAAACAACCCAGGTCTGGACACGAGTCGATGGTCGACAGCGACTCCCTACTGGCTGCCATCAAAGCAGACTCGTTGCAATCCACTCGTGACTCGACGACGATAATCTCCTCCACCCATTGTCGCTCGTAAATTACGAGAGCTTGGTTCCGTCTGGAAAATACGACAACGGATGCCGCATGATTTCTCAACTGACCAGTACTCCACTTGAGCTGGTGCATGCCTCTTCAACTTATCCCGTTCTTACCGTTTTGACTGGTCGGACTCGCTCATTACAGGATATGGGAAGTGGGTACTGTATTTGTCACGTACAGCAAGGCATGCTTGGACTTCAGCAGAGGAGAAGCCTCCAGCAGTTCCCAAAGATGAACTGCACCCAAGGAAGGAGATGTGGAGTGTTTTCTGGGACGTTCATAGTGTTGTACACTGGAGCCTCTCCTTTGTGCTGCCACCACTAACAGTCAGGTGTACCGCAACCAACTACAAGGAGTCAGCCACACTCTTCAAATTAAACGCCCACAACTTGACAAGATTTATTTCCTCCAGGACAATGCAAAATCGCATACTTCAAAAATGACCTGCCAAAAGTTCCAGCTATTAGGGTGGGAAGTGATTCCCCAGCCACCCTATTCACCACACCGTGCCCCAACTGACTACCATCTGTCTCGATCGCTAACTCATTTTTTGGAAGGCAAACGATACAATGATCGAGCGGCACTCGAATCCGGCCTTCGTCACTTTTTCGAGACCACGGATTTCTATCGCCACGGCATCCATTCCCTGCAGGAATGATGGGGGACAGTGATCGGCAAAGAAGGTCGATATTTCAATGAGCAAGGTTAGTTTGATCAAAATGTATAAAAATTGGAAATATCAACAAAAAAAATCGCAGGAACATATGAATCACCCTAATACAATTCAAGGGCGTGCTCTGGAATGGAATGAAGTTATTCGGTGAATATGTACTAATATTCAGCAAGAGAATAATGGGAAGGAAGACAAAGGTTGCAGCCAATGGACATTAGAGGTCGTTCCCCTCTACAGGAAAAAATTATACTCCAAACTATGCCTCCTCATGACATCTCTCCTATGGCGTTAAATCGTCCTCCAGCATACTCGTCCCGAACGCACTTTCCTCCTCCAATATGGGCGCATATGAATTTCTAACCATCCGCTTTAGATACTGGACTAAAGGCCAAACATTATCTGTTCAACTCTCTGTGCGTTCAGGAATCTAGTGTTGGACAACTTCAAGGCATATTGCATGCTCATTGCGTGGAGAGTTACGTTTATTCAGCGAAGCATAGCTTTAGAAGAAGTTATGATGACAATTCCTCGAAGAGACAACCATTGAAGGGTGGCTGCCATAAATAGAGCCTTCTGCGCAGGTCAGAGCAATGATCGCCGCGGCGGAGTGAATGGAAATGTTCGGCCTCTGGTGCGGAATCTAGGGCGCTCGCACGGCCACTATGCGGCGAATTTTACGGCCGATACTAGTTAACAGGCTGCCTCCATTAGTTATGCGTCAGCGACCACTAGTCACTCAAGCCAAGGAATTTCTTCCTAGATAGATTGGTGGTGAATTGCGGCAGCTGAAGCATTTGATTGCATTCGGTTGCACTCTTTGCCTTCTTCTCTGCAGAATTTAGTAAGACTGTGGAAACACAAAACGGCTCGCGGTTTGCTCGTAGCCACCTACGCTGCTCTGTAGTAATTGTTAGTTTCTCCGATTATGTGTCATGCGAATGAAACACTACCGACTGGGTTTGGCTGCATTGTCTTGTAGATGTATCCAGTGACATGGAAAACTACATTCTCGGGTCGGATTCATCAACGACTTACATAACTTTAACAGAGAAATCACAGCGGAAAACTCAGATAACGCGGGTTATCGCTCACCAGATCGCTTGATAAGCCGCGTTACCTGCGTTTTCCGCTGTAACTTCTCTGTTAAGGTTATGTAAGTCGTTGATGAATCCAGGCAAGACATCACCTGTCTGCCGCAGGTGAGCTGGAGGATGATCTCCTTCAGCAAAGTGCCATAATATTTATGTTCGCCTACATTTCGTGAGGGTGATTTCGCCTCGAAACTCCTTTTATGGTTCATTACCAGCCAAAGGCTCCTTCTATAGCAAGGTCATATTCGAAAAACAGTAATCTTTTTGACTACAAAGCTTCACCCCATTGGACTGCTTTGTTCCTTACTACATATATTCCCAATCGCCGACTGGTGCTGTTATTAGTTCTATTATCATATACACATATACATAGTTATTGGCTAACTAATAAACATTAAACTCCATCAGCGCTACAGAAATGGAAGTTATCAGGATGCGTCGAAATTTCAAGCCACTTTCAACTTCTAAATTCAAATGTATGCCACGTAGTTTACTAATGTGTCGTTAACTATTATATTTCAATGGGACTACGGGCCTTTATTGTTAGAACTGGGCAATTTAATGTCAGACACCGGCTCTGCCCAGTTCGTTCGGCTCTCTACCATGGTTAATCCGCACTTGTTGGATCCCTGCGTAGGCTTATCTCGCTGGAGTTGCCTGCGCTTTTCGCTTCTGTCCTAAAACTTGCTAGTTGCCACACTTATTCAACGCCGGCTAGCAGGGGCATAAAGGACCCTATCCATGTGATATTTCGCCACTTCATGCAAGCAGTATGATTTCAAAGCACATGCAGCGAAATTGGAAGGTTTGGATGCATTGGGAAGGTTTGGATGCATTGCTTTGCTTGAAGGGAACATGAGAGTAATGGTAAGTACGTCACTTCGACTCCTTGCAGAGCAACATCTCCTTGGCACCATCAAGGAGTGCGTGCAAGTGTTGGGCAGTGAGTTATGAAGACCAGGAAGACGATGCCGGTTGAGATCTTCGGTTGGTAGAAAAATACTGATGATATCTTCCCAGTGGACGGATGTCCTCTGCTTTTCCGATAAATCCTCTACGTTTGTAAACGCCAGTCTTTCCACAACGAACAGTTCTGCGAGTGATTCTTTCGTTGTGTTGACTTCGATGCTTAAATATGCTTAAATGATGCTTAGCTTCCTTCTCTTGAATGAACACGAGTTCAAAAACGCAGACCATTCCCATGAAGTTCTTTCTCAATGAGTTCATTGCAAACCGGTGACGCTACGTTGGCGGTCACAGTCAACATTCTTTCGTTTATATGCGAGAATGCTTTTGCAGGGAAAAGAAGCCTTCTTCTGCTGTTCTATGAGGCATCTCGAGGAATGGAGTGAAGACGGCGTTGCACTTATCTGAAGCTGTCACTGAAACAGTTTCTTTCTAAACTGAGATGCGATAAATGTTGAGAGATGGTGGCGCGCTTCCCACAAATCGCATTAATTCGCAAAGCCCATTGTGTGAGGTAGACATCAACGAAGGTATGTATGGTACGAGGGAAAGGGAACCAGAAGCGTAGTGTCCCTTCCATAGAAAAGTCACCCAACTCGATTCGTAAAACAAGAAGAACAGGTGATTACAGTTCTAGGGCATATGAAGCAAAGGGAATAAATTCAGAATACGGAATAAAGTCTGCAATCATTATCATCATTATCATTGAAACTCTGGAAGCCTAGTCGTTTCGACATACATCTCATCACATCTAATCTCTTCATGCGCCTTAAGGAAAATAGTTGACCTACATCACCCCAGGAAAAGTATAGCGCAGAATAGAGAGATTCGACCACATCAAGAACCTCTTCTTTAAACAGCGAACCAGATGGTGAACTCAGTTTATTTCCGCTCCGCTAAGTGTTGCTAGGATGACCACCTCGGTACAGCTTCAGCAGAAAAATATAAGCGAGTTCAGTTGGTTAGCCAAAGCCCTAGCCAGCCTTCATGGATCTTGTTAACAAAAGACGTGAACGTAAACGTTCCGTGTATATCGATGAAGGAGGAAAAGACTTTTCATCGCAGCGGTTTAATACTGGCCAAGATGAGCAATGATTCGCAGTATGGGAAGCGACACTGGGGCACTCTCGAACTTCAACTTTCCAAAAATTCTACTACTAGCGTGGTAAGTTTTGCTTTCCTCCCAAAGATTCATAGACTCCATCTTAGGCAACAGACTTCATTTGTGAGTCAAAAAGTCCCTGCGATTGCTACTATGCACTTCGGCGGTGCAAGCGACTTGGTTCTGCTGTACCATAGAACCGCGGTACATCCACCACTAAAACAATGTCCTGAGTAAGGCCAGAGGTAATAACGCCGCAGCCGGAGGTGCATTCAGATGCCATCAGCGAATGGACGATTTAGTTGCCTGGTTCGAGTATGGATGGGAAATAACACCACTACTCAGATGGCAAAACGTTGCTGTGTTAGTGCGTTGTGAATGTGCAGAAAGCGTTTCCCGAAATGGTCGAACAACAGAGTTTCGAGCGATTTAAAAAGACTGTAAAGCATCGTTTAAACATCAAGCATAAAAGGGTTCGGCATCACTTTAAGTGAAATTTCTGAGAAGTTTAGCGCTTACAGTGAAGCGACGGGGAATGAAAATGTTGTGGTATGCTAATATTGGGAAATTTTAGCCTCAAGACCCCCACTCTTGTGTGCGGGCTAAATGCTTGTTCCAATTCTGTCGTAAACTATTCATGTTGTTATCTTGCGCTGCATTAAAGTGTAGAATATATACAGGTGGCATCACATCACGAAGAAGCGGGCAATGATCTGAAAACCATAACTTTGCTGCCAATAAGTCTCATCAAAATTAAGAACTAGATTTTTTTGTTTCTGGCATGATTTGACCAAATCTCATGCGTAGAGGACACAGACATAATCACAAAAATGATATCTTAACGACAATCATGTTTAGATTTATACTAGACATACCAAACCATTGGCTTTGATGAACCCGATCATCGTCCTTCATACCAAAATGGAATTAAATCTAACCAGGGAACTGTCTCAGGCGTATGTTTGAATGGTGAAAATGAATACCACCACGAGAATCTCCGTCCTTGAAATAGTAGAGAGTAGTGATTTTTGAGTAGAGTAGTGATTTTTTTAGGGGCGCGTGCAGCGCAGTCGGAGGAGGCGCGACTGTCGCGTGCATCCGACACCAGGTTTCTGGTTCGGATTTCTCGCCCAGGCCAACCAAGCCTTCCATCCCTCCGGGGTCGGTGAATTGGTACCAGACTTGTCTGGGAAGGATAAAGCGCTGACTTGCTCATCGGCTGGCCACCGCAAGTCATTGTATGGCCAAATACGCATTCATGTCGCCTCCACGACATCCCGTAGAAGTAGAATGCGCTGGCGCATCCCAGAAGGGATTGAATAACGCCGTCCTTTATCCTTTTATCTTTAGTGATTTTTGCAAAGTGCTTGAACCCAAATAGTTAGGGGCCCCTGAATGTCCAATATTGAATTGAACTGTCAGCGCGCACCTAACACGTTTCTGCGCACCCTACGTGGAGATAAGGGAGGTGGTGAAAGACATCGGTGAAAGCAGCTCACGGGCTCAGTGCGAAGTGGCGGCGAATCAAAGGCACAGGGCCGGGTGTTCGATCCACGTGCCCTGCCGAACTTTCACATTTTAAATGTTCATGCCTTTCCGGTATCTGTCACCTTCCATACTTTTCCTATGCATATACCACCACTGCACCACTAGACTGTCAAGTACGTGTTCAGTAAGAACGTTTCATCAGTCGCCCTCCCTGTATAGAACATTGTATTTTTTTACATATTTTTGATGGGACGCTTGACTACGTGAAGAATGACCCTTCATATTTAGGCATAAACACAGCAATTAGGAGAGCATATGAGAGCACCAGTCAACAAGACGGGGTGAGCCCAGTTGAACCCTACTGTCCGTCGAAGATGTACAACCAGACTCATTGATGATGAAGGGCAGGTAGCTACTGCAGTCCCAACAGATCAGTGAGTATAGGTCAGGCCACATTCTAGCGTATCGCTAGACGGCGGCACGTTGGTCTTGAAATTCGTCTGGTGAGCTGACCAATTAAAAAAATGCTAAATATAGAAAGACACCTTATTGAAGATAGGGGTGCAGAGATATCTTTCGAAAAGCTGATCTCGATGATTCGCCGTGATATGAATCTACGCTCTCCTGACTGCGATTGTCATGGGTAAATCTGATTCGACACTATTGAACTTTCACAACCCCTGGCCCCCTTTGTCGAGGTCGAGAAGGGCTAGAAAAACAATTTCACCCAAACTTTGCCTAAAGGGGTTATATGGGGCACTGATCACAAATATGATATCCATTTTTGAAATTACGGTAGTTTAGCACGTGTGAACGCGATCCCATAGTAAACTTTGAGGGCTCATTGCTCTTTGGGTTCAAGGACTTTGCAAAAAGTGGAGTCTACTTCCTTACTATTTGAAAGGTGGAGACTCTCATAGTAGCATCCGTGTTCGCCGCTCAGGCATGCGTCTGAGACAGTTCCCTGGCATGTACCTGCGGGCTTCCCCGTTGTACTTTGACGTGAACTACAGAATTCGTTGTGATAGGCGTTTTGGTGGTAGCTCCCATTTTAGGCTTAAATGTTACGGAAGTGTAGTTTGGCTTTGAAGACGTCGATGCAGTCAACTCACTGAAAAATTGAAGAGTGCCTACGATTCATGCGGAATCGATCACGTCCATAACTTGGATCTTTGAAGGAGTGCATGGCACAATCCATATAAACCGTATGTTCAAGAAATTCTACTTTTTACACTTCTATATGACTTTTTTAGTCATCAAATGCAGCATGCCTTTCCAAACAGTGCTTTCATTATTTGAGGCGCCTTGTACATTACTAAAAGCGAACGCCTCAGTTACTCATGGTATGCGTTTCGCTAGGAAACGTAGTGAAGTTTGGAGTGGATCTGTGAAGTGTGATCAGAATGGTGGTAAATAAAATCTGAGCTGCACCGTAATTCTGCTTCTTGTTGTATCTTTCAATGGAGGTGAACGAAACGGAATCAAGTTCACGTATCTCCTGCTTAAAACGTATCTCCTGAATGCACGACAGTTTTATGAAAATAGAGGAAGTTCTGTCAGTAAAATGAGAAACGAACTAAGAGGACGGTTTCCACAATGCTGAAGAAAGACTGTTCGCCGAGAATGAGAGAGCGATTTCGGAGGAGGCGGTTATGCGAAGCATATGGATAGATGTCTATCAGTGTTCCAACGCCTCGAACAGACTTATTTGGCAAAGCATGCTCTAAACGGACTCCACGCTTTCGCCGCCTGCAGGAGCGAGATCCTCGAAGATAACATTCATCTTGCCTTTCATGGTCAGCGGATGCGGTACGGCTGCACACCTTCTAATCAGCTAAAGTCGGATGAATAGTCAATCTCATGGGCCTAAAAGTGACTGGGCAAGGAAAAGGAAGTTACGTAGTTTCGCTCAAATGTTTGCGCACTTTGGCCTACTCAGCGAACGCGTTATAATGTAGGATAACAGGCTAGTAGTCCTCCATCCTTCGTGACGAGCGCAGTGGTGGAACTGAAGTGGACTGGTGCCTTGGGAGCCAATTCTACATCGGGCGAACTAATCCTCTCAAACGAGAGAACTGATCCCTTCAGACAGCTGCGCCGTAAGCTCCATATCCACAGACATTATCTTTTAAATTTTGACATGAGAAGCATGAGCTACATCCGGAGAATGCTCTCATGTGCACTGATCTCGAGGATGCAGGTTCGATTCACGTTCAGACCAACCAAGCCTTCCATCCCCTCTGTTCGATGAATTGATGCTACGCGCTTTTGGAAATGGTGAGACATTGAGTTGTTTATTGACTGGCTATTCACAGTTCATTGAGTAACCAGATACGCATTCAAAATCGTCCTCACGATATCCAATACATGTGGAATGTGTGACGCATTCCGCAAACGAGTTGGATAACGCTGTCCTCAACTCTTTTATACAATTTTTAACGCCATACAGCCACTAGGTTACACAGAATTGGTGTTATACAGTAAGATCCATGCCTGTTGGTCATTGGCCGGAAAGAACGCGCAGACCGACTTGCGCCGCTTTCGAGCGTTCCAAAGAGGCATTTTCAAAATAACTTTCTTAAAAATCGAGTACTTGTGGAAAAATAACACATATTTTAACCTAGCAGATCAAACTCTGTTTCTCACATACAAATCCTAGTGCTGGTGAACAACGCATATAGGCCAGACAGAATAAATCGTATGGGCGCGACAACTTGTAGAGTGAGCTCAACTGTGTTTCGTATATGAGTTTTTCAATTCTACGGACAATGCCGGGTGTTGAACAGGTAGGTGCTGCTAAAATGGATGCGCCGGCGTGTTCGGAACGCATTAACTCTGTCAAATCCGAATCGCTCCGGCTGCGGCTTGTCGATTTTGTAGGCGGTAAAAAGTTCTAGTAGTATACTAAAGTGCAGCGGTGTAGCTTATGGAGAGGAGAAATTACAACGATGAGAGTATGTAAATGAGGCCTGTGTGACCCAATTCTTTCGGTCGACCACCGCGAGAAGATGCGGCGAGCCTACAAATGCGTCGGCGATCAAAAGAGAGAAGATTTTACGAAGAGCTACTTACAGTCGTTAAGCTACCTAAATTCTTTTAGCAATAGTTGCCGTTTAGAGCAGAAGCCGAAGTTCTTCGAACTGTTACCCGTCCTAGCACAGTTTTCGCTACTCGCAATAATATCGACCTGTTCAGCATGGAAAGCTTTGTCGGACGGTACAGTCTTGGCCAATTTAGATAACACCCTTTTTCAATGAAGTCATCTTCCGTCTGGCGCGGCCTCGTCCTCAATACGAAACTGTTAAAAATCGCTTTTTCCGAAATTGGTTGAGATTCACACCACTCTATAGAGCTTTTTGTGCCGAACAGAAGGGTATTATTTCGAGGGTCGAAGTCGCAGAAGGGAACTGCGGGTATGGGGGGTGCTGAAACGACGAGAGCGCCGACACCGACAGCTTATGGATTTGTAAGCGGTAAAAAGTTCTGGCAGCACAATACGTAATCGCTCCAGCTAATCAGACACCGACCGAACATGTCCCTTACCGTGGCACGACTAGGGCTCAGCCGCGCTAGCAAGGCATATGAGAATCAACGAGAAGCGTCAGTTGTTAGGTTGCGGAGGGGTTGAAACGCGGCACGAAGAAGCATCGCCAAGCCACACACGCCAAAACTGTCCACAACCCTTATCCAGATCCGTGCCCGCACTGCACCGTTTTTCTGGACAGGCTAGCACACTCCTCCCTTCGGATACAGCGGTAATTCAGGTGGCACGCCTGTGCTGCTGGTCACTACCAACCTCCAAGGAAGTGCCATGCAGAGGAGATCCATTCGATTGCTGCCATGATTGGCTGCTGCGATTACGGTAGAAGCAACGGCGCGTTCGTTACAACATGTCGCAGTTCCCGCACCCCGACACTGCTCAGCTCCGCAACATGTACCAATTCGAATATCAAAGACTTAGATCTGGGCGAGTACGAGCGCAGGAATCTCAAACGCTAGAGCCCGGCGTACTAAAATAGCAGCTGGTAAAGGGCAGTTAAGGCAGCTGTGGAGTTGTGGGCATGCCGTCCTGAAGTATCTTAAGCTTTCTACGAGCCTATTTGTAGTCCGTTATATCGCAGCATCTTCCCGCAGTGATCGAATAAAATCGGAGACAAATCCGTCACACAAGCCTAACCTGCATTTTCGCACTGCTGTAATTCTGTCTCTTCTTAAGCTACACAGCCTAGTATACTACTAGAACGTTTAACACCCTACAAAATCCACAAGCTACAGCCGAAGCGATTCGGACTTGACAGAGTCAATGCGCTCTGGACACCCCGCCGCATAGCTAGCAGTTAACAGCACCTGTTCAACATCCGGCATAGTCGACAGAATTGGAAAACTCATTGTATGCGAAACACATGAGGGTTAATTGGTTTGCTCTACTTTTTGAGCATTCAGATAAGCCGTTTTCATGAAGCTGTGCTCACTCTACAAGTTGTCTCAGCCACTCGTTTGATTGTGTCGGGTCTACATGCACTGTTCAACACCACTAGGATTTGTATGTCAAAAAACAGAGTTTGATCTTCTAGGCTCAATTATGTGTTCCTCCCACAAGCCCTCGATTTTTAAGAAAGTTATTTCAAAAAAGGCCGCTTTGGAACGCTCAAAAGCGGCGCAGGTCAGTCTGCGCGTTCTTTCCGGCCATTGGCCAAGGTACATTCGCTGTACTGTGGCTACGTCGACGCGCAGCGCTTTAATGACAAAGTGTCTTCCCCCTTAATCGTAGGTCTCCTTTGCAATGGGAATTGGATTAAAGTCTTCCATAATTTGCAGGGAGCGCGAGAAACAGGTCACAACGTTTCGGCGAAGGCACTCTAGGTCTTCACAAAAACTGCACATTACTTGAACTGTTAAACTTCTTTGAGAGAAGTTTAGTCATGCGATCTAAAGAAAGAAAACCATTTGCTGTGCCGTTATTGAAATTTTCTTTAATTTTTACAGTGATTTTTCACCATTAAAGAATATTGCCTACGTATTTTTGGTGTTCCTTGTAGCAGCGTTGCTTCTGAATACCAATGAATAAAGGATAAAGGACGACGTCATTCAATCCTCTTTGGGATTCTACTTCTACGCGATGTAGTGGAGGCGTGTTGAATGCGTATTTGGCTATACAATGACTTGCGGTGGCCAGCCGATGTAAAAGTCAATGCCTTGCTGTTGTCAAGGCAGCATGTGCGCCTGTGCGTCCACTCCCATTACAGTGAACTGACCAGATGCTAGGCACAACAGCATGTTATACTGCAACAGGCGTTGGTTACTACCATTTAGTAGATACCAGACAGGACCAAGCGTGGAGTTTGATTTTTGCCGAAAATTTACGACCTCACCCCTCCGGGGCAGGTTCGATAACACTCCTTCACTCTAAAACCGAGTTATTCCTTTCCCCCGCTTTTATTTTTAAGCTTTTAGGTGGTTTTACTACCTCTTAAAACATTGCCTTCTCAGATGTGGCTCTGATATTCTGGGGAATCGTGCACAGCCTTTTTTGCTGAAGGAGACCTGTCGAATACATGGAATTGAACCCTATAAAGTCAAAATATAAAGATTTTCTTCAAAATTTCTTAATGTTTAATTCTAAAAATTAAGTTTTTTGTTAGCACTCCTCAGATAAATGAGAAGCGAATTAATTTTTCAGCCTGTTTAAGAGAACGACCGAAATCTAAAAAATATGAGATTATGCTTTGCAAAACTTCGACATATGTTGCTAACGGTAAATCGAAGTGTTTTTCAATAAAAATAAATATTTTTACAATTTGCAAAGCCTTTTTGGAGCGCTGTTCAAATGTATCACGGAGTCAACCCTTGACTTGTCACAGAAATAAGTTTTTCTTCGCCTGAAAGATCCCGCGTTAAGAGGTGAAGTTGTATTCCACAAAATTTTGAGCCCCGCTTGTAATGTGTAGAGTAAAAAATCGAATATTGCAGCACTGTGGAAGGTCACAGGCGGCATCAATGAGCCCTTCAAAAGGCGTCTGGGACCATAGTAGTTGAGTCGAAAACTGTTGTGGACTTACTGGGTTAAAAATACTATCTGGATACCACGAGTGAAAACGGCAGGTTTGAGTATGTCAGCTATATAAGTTAGTCAGCAATAAAGGAATGCCTTACGGCAGCACTATTCACGAGCGTCGTGATATCGGTCGTGCACTGAAACAACACAGACCAGAGATCCTGAACAGATCGTGGGAAGGAGCTGTGACGGCAGGCGTGGTGACCAGCGCCAGCGTCTTCCGGAGACGATATCACGCGCCCCAATATGTAGGGCTAATCAGCCAAAGTGGGCGGCCCTAATCGGTGAGTTACTAGCGGACTGAATTCCATCGACTACTAACTGATCAATTTCTTGATAAAGTATTTTAATCGATGCACCCGGCCATTGTTAAGGAAGTAATTCGACTGTGTCGGCCTCCACTACGACAGGGTTGGGGAGATCGTTGGTAACGAAAACCAGCTACTGATAGGTCACAAATGGATATAAAAGCGGCACTGAGCTGTTCTGTAAGAGTTCAACGCATATATTATCTAAATATCGCTTAAATTACAAAAGAGTAAGATCCTATAGGTGTAGTAGCAACTTTAATGTTAAAAGAACAAATGGGAAAAGTAGATTGGCTTTCGTTTTTGCATGTGTCCTTCGATGAAAGCCACAAACCGACAAATACACTTCTACCTGTGCTCATCATAAGAGATGGGAAGGAAGATGGAGTTGTTACAGGATGTTTTGTTGCGATCAAAACTCTTGCGCCAGGCGGGACTCGAACCCGCATCTTCTGCTTTCCGGGCAGCGATGTTCGCCTTACACCACCGGCGCTGTTTGACCGCACGTAACATCCGCGATATCCTCAAGGCCTGTCAGCACCCACCCGTGATACGGGATGGGCCGGTCGCTGATATCAGCATGGAGCCGGTTAAGCTGAAGACCTTACTAGTAACAATGCTTTTGATTGATTAGAAGATGGAGTCGTTCTAATCGAACATGAACTCCTCCTGTTGATGTTGGACGTGACGAATAACGCTAAATATAATAAAGTGAATTTAAGGTGCGTAAAAGGGCAATACTATAGAGGAACCATCAGAATTTATCAGAGAAACCATGAAAAATAGGAGCACAAGAGAGCACTAGGTCATGCCAAAGTTCTCGCCATTTTAAAGCGTCGTATATTCCTGCCGTTCTCAAAGTGTAGTTCACTCCAGTTTTTTAAACCCTTACGTAGAAAAATATGTACTTTTTAAATACATATGAAATATATAAGATGACTGCAAGAAACTGAAGAACTTAGGCTACTCTGCATTCAATTCAGCTTTATAGCATAAGACTCGAAAATCCGAAGTCGGAAGTAAAACCAAATTCAGGTGCTAGATCAGGAAGACATTTTCTGAAAATGCAGCAGTGAGAAGCAAACTCGAGACACTTTGAAGTTGAGGTAGAACCCTTAAAATGATTAAGAGCCTTACTCAGCGTAGACGAGAAGTAGGAGGAAGCAGAGCCTAACCGATGCTCCCGTAATTTAGCCTAAGGTTTGGGGTATCGAAATATATCTTGCTGAAACGGCTCCTCACATAAGTAGAGAAAAGCAATTCACTTAATCTGAACTCTACGATCTGGCGCCTCAACAAATATGTGTATGAGTGTCAACGCAAGTGGCAAGTGGTGTCCTTTTTTATTCGGAGAAAAACTACTTTTTTGGAGAATGTAGGTACTTATTACAAAATGTTGATCATGAACAACAGCACAAAGACCTGTTATTGTGGAAACAAAACACTTGGGGGAGAAGAAGTTCTCACGGACCAACGCAAAGTTTCTAGATCACATTCATTTAATCGCTTCTGGTATTTAGTGCTCTTTGCTGGCTTTAGTTTACATTGGAACCTAGAAACAGGCTAGTAAAGCAAATCAGAATATGCTTATGAGAACCTGAGAAGAAATCATGAAAACCTGCTGAAAATGTACCTTGCTCTGATAAATAAATTTACAATGTCTGCAGGCAGCAACTGCAAATAACATATAGTTAAATTCATGCAAACAAAACCTGTAAAGTTAGGAAGTCAGAGCAGTTTTTAATTATTCGCGATCTCCGTATACTTCGTTTGCACAGCGTTATTTTTGCGTATTTTTTGGAACACTTTTATAGGAAAATCCTGAACGTATGCAAGAGGAGCGCAAAAATGCCTGCTGAGAGTTCATCAGATAATTTTCTAATTGCTTACAACTTGAAGACGGTCACTAGCCCTTTTTTGTTAGCACCGGTACGCGGAACGCTACAGTTTTCACCTAACGGGAATGTATGATCCTTGACGAAGTTAAGATGATTTGAAATTGGAAGTGAAAGCGGCGGAGTCTTTCGGTTCGACCTAATGGAAAGGTGTGCAGAAAAATAAGAAAGGTATAACTCTCACACAGTAGTGGCATGGGGCCTACACCATTGTTGAACGAGAATATCCGCCATCTGGAGGGATAGGGGTGGACGTGGATGAAGGAGGAAGGGAGGGGGGGGGGGGGTTGATTGAGATAAACCTCCACGTCAGACCACCAAACGTCTTCTTGCGAAAACTTGCTGTTTGATTAACTGGCGTAACGTAAAGCGAAATTCGACTGTAAGATCTGCGGTGGAATTCACTGACGCTTTTGCACGCGGGAAAAAAATGCAATCTCTTTACGGTACGTATGTCGAAGCAGGAAACAGCCGCTCTCTCATATGGATCTCGATGTCTCCATCATTGTGAGCCGGTAACGTCACGTTTCCTTATAGAGTGATAAGCTGATGTTCCCAATGCTTTATATCCAGCGCTTCCCCGATTTTCCTCTTCACCGGATCTGTGAGACTGCTGTGGATAAAGAAAACTCGCAGATGCGACAACAGATCGCGTGCGTGCTGTAGGGTGCGACACTTTGAGAATGAGCTGCCTGGGTAGTTTTGAGGACTACGCTGAGCTCTCAGATGTTCATCTGCCACCTTTCCAAATGATCTTCTTAGCTCTGCTATGTAGGATTCCTCGCAAAATGCGAAGGCTACTTGGTAGAACATCCCTGCGTATTTTGTTATCTCCTTCGGAGGTCAAGCATTCTGCCCTTTCAGGCTGTTTCTCGAATCGGCGCGATGCTGTAAGTTTGCGTTATAAAGATAGGCGTGGTCGAAATACGAGGTTTATTCACGTTCGCGACCTAAGGGAAAGAATCTGTGATGGGTTCATGACTGAGGGCAAGCCGCCAGGTAATCGTTGATGTTTCTATCAACGATAACCTTTCGAGCCATACCTTTTTTCCCACAGAATTTCTCTCAGTTCATCACCAAGTTTTTTAGAGTTCGTAGATTTCGCCGCAGTAGATGTGCTATCGCATAATGAACAATATTTTCTTTCACCTATATGGCGTCTTGCTCCTTTACTGGAGTCTTTGTGTAATACCATTAATTGGCTTCACGGTGGTCCAGTGATACAGACAATTATTTATCTGAATTAGAGCTGTTTGTTCAGGACGGCTCAAATAGACGACAGTTGAACCTAGCTGACTTCGAACTACCAAAATGAAGAACTTTAGTTTCTGTGCAGACAGAGGTAGTTTCCGTTTTTTTTTTGTAGGCCATTCAGCAGTCTCTTAAGTGGCACTTTTCAAAGCCAAACAATCTTTCGATTTCCTAATATTTTTGCATAGTTTTACGTCATCTGCAAACACTCTACTCTTCACCTTGAATTTTTCTAATTGATTTGGTATGTCGAAAGTGCAGATAATAAAGAGGACGGTACTCCAGTGGTCAACGAGTCATCCGGAAAGGAATCATTGATTTTCACTTGGAAAGTTCGGTGCATGATAAATTTCTTTATCCACTCAATAATTTGATAGTGCACTCCTACAGTTTGAAGTTTGTGAACCAATTCTTTAAACGGTACTAATTAACTGAATATCTAACTCAATACTCCATGTAATATCTAAGGTTATCTAACTAAATCAACATTCTCCGCTAAAGGGTTACGAGAAAGTTGTGTTCTCAAACATATTTTCAATTTTTGGAGTATTATTCATACCGAACTAAACGGAGGAAATCATTATGTCACACTTCCTCTCTAATCTCTCTAATATTCGAGGACGTTGACATGGTCGTGATGACTAGCTATCTATCATGTGTGCGTCCCAGTTACTATGTGTTCTAGTTCACATCCAATCGCAATGGAGGTCACTCCACGACCTTCATGGTGGGAAACCAAGGTGTTCGTTTTTCGGCGGAGCTATGTGTAATTACTGCGGTTAGAAGGGCGCGGCAGTATTCTCCTGGGAAGGGAAACCGTAGGACCACAGGGAAACGTTTATTTATGTAGACGTCCAACAACAAAGTTTCAACGGACCCGCTGCATTTCTAAAAGGCTTCGAACTCAAGAAGGCGGTCAAGATTGTGAAGCTTTATTGTTGAACAACATCGATGGTCCAGGAGCAGAAAGTGTCGCGACTCTCAGAACGCTATGTGATGTGAGCTGATAAGCAAATTTCGCCGTTAGGAGTAATTTGAAACCTGGTTATTCGAAAAACGTTCCCTTACTGATGCAGTTAATCTCCTCACAGCGAAACTTTAGAGGCGACCGTCGAGTGCATCCCGTGTTAAGCGATTTTTGTATAAGCTTTAGGGCAAACCAAATATCAGTGCCTACTGAAGAGCATGAGCACCTCTTTAAGCTGCGGTACATTGCCAAACAGCTTTAAGTTCGTTCTCGACCGTTCCTAGCTTACCACCACTTCAAGAACGGTGTATCACTCTTGGCCCGACGGCTGCGATACTATGGTGCCGTGTTGTAGGTTTTCGCTTTCCCTTGTCGAAGTTGAACGAGTCCTGTAAACACTAATAAAAGCGTGATTGCTTCCAAATGTGGACGATCTGAGCAGACCTGTTCAGAATTCAGATCAATACACTCGATTTTCGTGTCATTGCTCCTCATTCGAGTTCTTTGAAAGGTCGATCTCGGCAGGGAAGCATAAGCCGTGCTGCTGTCGCAGGCCGTCGATCTTCACTCACTTGCCTTTCCATTCTAGATCTCACAGAACATCTTCGAGGTTGCCTCATCGTAGATAAGGTATATCCTTGCAGAGCCCTCATTCCACTTTGGCGACGACGGCGTAATAGTATGGCGAGGTCTGGTTGGTGAACCCGTTGTACAGCTCTCGAAGGCTGTCATTCGTCTGGATGCTGAACCAATTCAGAATGACTTGGATGGTTAACTGAGTAGGGGCGCCATATGTGACCAAGGCATTGATACGAATTTCAGTTTTGGCAGAGTCTCTAAACTTTCTTCAGGTCGATGAACGTAAGATACAACGGAGGCTTTCTTCAATGAGCTTCGTAACAGTATTTATGTGGTCGATCGTGCAGAATCCTCCCCGAAGTCCTGTTTGTTTGTATGGCTAACCGAGGAGGAGACCTGCTTTCGAAGGGTAGCGTGATGTGATTACCATTGCTGTCAGCAATGTTAAGGCGACAGCACGGTAGTCAGGCGTTGAATAGATCGTTGGATGACAAGAGAACTCATGCTTATAACAAATGGTTTAAGCTGACCTTCTGGGCTTCTATTAAAGCCAAGAAAACAAAGTCTGGTTGTTTCACTGAGCTTCGTAACGATTTTTATGTGCTGTCATAACAAAGCTTTGTTGCGATCAAAACTTCTAGCGCCAGGCAGGACTCGAACCCGCATCTCCCTCTAACCGGGCGGAAATGCCCTACGCCATTACACCATCGGCGCCGTTTGATCGAACGCAACATCCACGCCTCGTTGAACCGATCAGCACTCACCCGTATCCGAGATGAGCTGGCCGCTGATATCAGCGTGGGACCAGTTAAGCTGATGGTCTTGATAGAAACAGTTCAAATCAGTTTCTTTAAGCCTCAAGTGGCTGGTATCGAGGTTGTGAGCTGTCAAACGATATTTCGTTGCGATCAAAAGAGCTGGGTGAGTGCTGATCGGTCCCACGAGGCGTGGATGTTGCGTTCGATCAAACGGCGCCGGTGGTGTAATGGGTAGAGCATTCCCGCCCGGTTAGAGGGAGGTGCGGGTTCGAGTCCCGCCTGGCGCTAGAAGTTTTGATCGCAACAAAACATCGTTATGACAACCTCGATACCAGCCACTTGAGGCTTAAAGAAACTGATTTGGATGTTTTTGTGCGTCAAGTGCGTATCACTCTAGAGAGAATGAAGGTCTTTTGTGTCTAGAAATGAAGAAAATTCAATATTTTATTGAATAAATACTGTACTCTGTTCGAGCAGTTTAACCGCGACGCGCCTGGAGGCGACGGATCTTGTTGGCGGCGCGACGGAGGTTCCTCTGATGACGACGGGCGTGAGCTCTCCGCTTCTGGGCGGCACGACGCTGGTTGCGACGGAGTCGGCGAGCGAAACGCTGAAATAAGGTGTGGCATGGTGGCTAACCTTCATTATTAGTCTCAGCCTACTGACGGTGAAGAAGGGAAACTCACTCTTCTGTTGACGGCGCGTCTTCTGGCGGCACGTCTGTTGACGGCACGTTTCTCGCGGACAGTCTCCTGAAGCAAACGCTTGTATCGGAATTTAATATGCACATCGACCAACTGAATAAAGAAATAAACCAACGTCAATCTCGCCAGCTCCTTCGATCTTTGCCTTTAGGATGGCGGTGATCTGGAACTTTCACTGTCAGTCTCTTCGTTTTTAGCAGCGCGGATGCAGTGTTCTAGCGGCTGATGCCTTGGGACCGTCAATCGTGAAAACCCACAATTTCTCGGTCTTCATCGTTGTCAATCGAGGTGAGTGCGTCTTCCTCCTCTTTGCGAAGAGCACGGAGTTTCTCGAGAACGGCGAGGCCGGTCTCGCTGAGCTCGACCTGAGTCATGAAAGATTATTGACTCTTCGTCCCGAGTCGATTCGCTAAATGTCTCTTTACATCTGGAACCTTTTCACAATTTATTAAAATGTCAGTTGGTGCGATCTCAATCGTAGTTAGTTAAACGCTTCCCGCGATGGCCACTAGAAAATTAGGATTTGTAGGCTTACTCCTGGTGTTCAGGGTCCTTTTCTTTTGTTTAATTCTCTTTCTCTATTCTCAGCTTCTTCAAGTAGGCTTTCAATTCATGCCTTTCTCCCCAACAGATTCAACTTTCTGCTTATTTTTCTATCTATTGGTTGTGCTCATGGTTCATTGCGAATGTTGTGTTGACACTGTCATCGATGCATGATAATAAATAGGATAAGTAAGCAATTCTGATGCACCACACCTTTTCAACTTTCTCCTCCTGTTCCTCGGCGAAGGCGACGGCAGCGACTGCAAGAAGACCGACTGTGAAGAATAAGGATCTCATCTAAATAAACGTGTTCATAGTGACTTGAATAGATCCGTCTTTGTCATAAAACTATAGAAAACGGTGTAGCAGTGCACTACACAATGCTATTTCTTTCCTGCTCCGAAATCAACTTTTGAAGCAGCTCTGCATGCTAGTGTTTCAGAAAATGGAACCCATCCAATTCTTTTGCCGGACGGTAGATTTCGAAAAGATTCCCGCGATGGCCACTAGGTTGGTCTGCAGAGGCTCAATAGATTTGGGAGATTTTGTTAGGTATTGAGGCTGCTTTGCTTTAGCACTCCGATTATAAATAACTTCTAAAAAATGCGAGAGCGTGATTAGATTTTGACCACGCCATCGAAAAACAGACGTAATGAACTAACCTGAGCTGAAGGCTTGTCTGAAGATGGCCCATGTGATCGGTGAACGGCTTTTATACGAGGCACGCACTGCCGCGCTGTTGCGTCGAAAACCTGAGACGCTGCATCGGAACCGCTTTGGACCCGCAGACCACCACGTCGGGCGACGATACCTATCGGATCGCCAACGGCAAAATGCAGTTGCGTGTCGCCGTTGGATGTGATCTGGATCGGCGCAGCGTCTTGATTGAAGACCTTGAACGAGAAAATCTTTAGGTTAGCAAGTGCAACTACGGAAGGCCCTCAGCGCATCCTCACATGAGCACTACTGACGGCCATTGGACACACGGCTGGCAGGTGTGACAGACCCGCAGACAAACGTTTCCCTTTACCCGAGAAAAGAAGTCGTTAAATACGCAAGCCGAGGAAGAGCTTATTCGATATAAAGCAGAGTCCAACTGCAGCGTTCACTGCGACTGATGGTTCTTGGCTCCTGCCCCGGCCAAGCCAACGAAATCTTTCATCTCTCTGGGCTCGGTTAATTAGAATCGTACTTTTCTCGAAAAAATACAGTGAGGCAATGTGAATGAGTATTTAGTCTATACAATGTCTTTTTTCTGAGAGGGATCGAATAGACCAAATAGACCAAGTACGGCCAAATACCTACTCACAGTGTCCAAGATTTCCCGCACAAGTGCAATAAAATGAGTGGTGCATCTGCAATAGGATTTGACTAATGCAATGCTTTATTCCTTAACGCGGTATAGAAATAATAAGCTATTACGGGATGTCAAAAATGTTTGATTATCAAAATAAGCTTTTGAGGTTTAAAGTATCTATCCAATTGATTAAAAAATTTGGACAAGAAATTCTTTTGATACTGTTGTAAAACTGAAAAAGCAGATCTGAACTTCGAATGGCTTCGATAAGACACGGAAAGCACTGGTCAACAATATTGCGATCATAAAAGGCTGCGTGTCAGCCACTCTGTTGCTTCACGGTGTAGTTTTCGACAAAGACTTCGACTTGTGCATATTAGGTTGAAGAAACAGTTTTTGCAGTCAGTGCATGTAGTCAACACTTGAATACGTTTTTTGGCTCAAGCTAAGGAGTGGTTTATTTGTCACGTCTTTGGCAATCTGTCAGGAAGAAATCTAAACGTGCAAAAAATAATGTCAAGTCACAGCCAAGTTTGGAAAGTAGAGCATCCGACGAAAACCTTTGCTCCTTAGATTTCTCATTTTTGCAGGACGGCGTCTAACGGCGCAACATTGCGTTGCACTGCTTACAGAATTGACCCTTAGGGGTCACCGAATTCAAACCAATTCGCCTCAACCTAAACACGTTCTTTCTTACTATTTTATCTTATTGCGCGGTAGAGGGATTAAGAACGAAATGCAGTTGCTGGATCTATGAATGGATCATCAGCAGTGACGATTCGCCTCCTAACACATAAACGAGATATCGAAAAGCTACCGGAAGGCGAACCTCTTGTAGAATGTTACTTCGGGTGCTTAGGCGTCCATTCTTCGTCACGCATGAAGGGGATATTTATTTATTTATTTATTTAATACGTCTCAAGGACAGTGTCATAAGTGTAAAACGAAACGATAACGATATGTCGCGTTTTTAATTCTGAAGACGAACTTTTACCGTTCCCGCTTACTGGATGCTGTCCCTTGGAGAGCTTAGTCTACAGGTATCTTTCGATGGTACCAACATGCATGCTTTGTTTAGCAGCAACCATCTCTGAAACGCATATGTCCTTAACTATCTCCTGATGCTGCTCTCAGAAGCTGTTTTCGCAAGCGTTGCTCATGAGTTAAGGATAACTGGCGTTGGTCAACCTCCTCCTCTCAGTCTGACAAGGGAAGCCTACAAACTTGCCCCAAAGATTCTCAACGAGGCCAATATGGTCTTGTAGAGCATCGGACAAGGATCAGAGAACTATGTTTTGCTTTTGCTACAAAAGCCTTGAAGTGGTAAGGCATAAGTGACACCTGGAATGGCCCCTTAGAGCTTAACTACAAAAGGATTGGAGCACAAACTAAAGTTTGATTATAGTAATATGATAATTTCCAATGTTGTTTCCAAGAAGAAGCTGCAGGGGACATTCAAATGACTCATTGGCAACGATGGAGCTAGGGACTGGATAGCCGAAGGGTAGCGATGCGGACTCACGGAAGGGAAGTCGAGTTTTCGCTTCCCGAGAGGGTTAGGGAGTATGTTAGGTGGTTTGTTTGCATTTTTACAAAGGAAGAGTACATTTTGATCTCGGTAGGGTACCTATTATTGGGCAGCGGTGAGTAAGGGTGACGAAGTCATGACCACCGATTTCGCCCTGACTTCGCATATGGGAATTGTTTAAGCCGCTAGTCACGAATCTGCCATTTTTCTAAATTTTCATTTTCTTGCACTACTTGCATCTCAAAGTCGAAGGTTGGAAAATAACACTGGAGAAGACCAAACTGGAGAAGAAAGTGTTTCTGTTAACCTATACAGCTTTAGTCACCTATATCTACCGTAACCTACAGTAATCGACCGATACTTTAAAAATAGATATCATGACATTTTATCATATCACCGTGATCAACACCTCAAATAACCCCCTCCAATGTTTGAGCGAAATTGTTTTTCGACCTCTTCTGGACCTTTGGAGTCGTGAAAGACAGTAGTGCCGGTTATTCTGCGTGTACTGCTGTACTCACACATACCCATCGTAATCTTCTTTAATCTATCGTTTTACCGAAAGTGGTTGCCAGATTGGTGATCTGCCTCCCAAATAAACCTATACATGGATTTGGGACGAAAAATCTTCTTCGACCTCTGGAGGGAGGGAGTGCAAGTGCTCCTATCTGCAATGCCCCCGACCCGTCTCCCGTAAGTGTATAAGAGAGTGGCGAGATAGAAACACCCACAAAGCCGACCAATCACACGAATTGGATAAGATATGCTGTGCTTGGTAACAGTTCGGTGAAGTTCATTTATTGAAATAGTGAAAGTTGCAGAAGAATAAAAAGCAGTCCATCAAGAAGTCCGAAAAGCGGTGTCTTGATGTTGGGTCAAATCAATGCCTGTCGATCGTGTTCGCGAATTACAGCGAGAAACACTTCCAAAACTAATTGAGAGCATTCCAAAGAGAAGCGAGACAGGCGTAGTTCAAGGGACGAGCGACATCACGAAACTAGCTTCAGCCGCATCTGACAACAGGTTGAAAGCGGAGTTAAGAGAGGCTTCGGTATCTTACCGGAGCCAAAATTTACTCCACTTCTTTTGTTGAGGTGGGAGCAGACCAACTAGCAAATTGCCTGACTCTCTCCGGAATCAAACTCTCGACCCTACTCCCGTGGGTCCGCCTCGCTATCCACTCGGCCACCCGGTCGCTGGCGCTGCGGATGATGATGATGGATTGACTCGCTGATGGAATGACTCACTTGAATGTACCTTGCAGCTTCGTCCAGGAAACGTCGTAAATTATCATCTTACTATAACCAGCTTTAATTTTAGCTGCAAACATTTTTTAGGTTAAGTTCCCAGCCCGACAAGGCCATTCCAGGCGTCACTTATGCCTTATCAGCCTGCTCTGAAGTGATACCATTCTTTGCCATTTTTGTACCACCCAGTGGCCCATAGCAAAAACGAAACACAGTTGTGTGATCCACGCCCGATGCCTTACAAGATCATATAGGTCTCGTTGGGGGAAGTTCATAGGTTTCCCTTGTGAGAGTATCGTTCATTTAAATAGAAGCACCTACACTACTAACAAGCCTAGCCGCCGCATGCATGATGTTTCCTTCCAAACGGTCCGTTTTCTCATAAGATACTGATATTCTTGAAATCAGATAATAAATAAGTAGTAGATAAAAAATAATAATATAATAAAATGGTAAATACTAGCTGAAAAAAATAAAAGATATCAAGGACTACGTTACTCTTCCCTTTTTGGGATACTTCACGGAGAGGGGGGGGGGGGGAGAGGGGTTTGATTTCTGGCTGATTTTTGGCAGGAATTGACCAGAAATCAAACCCCTCGCCCGGTATGAAGACCATTTTATTGAAAACGGATTATTATTTTTTTAAACAAACCATTGGCATTTTCAAATTTCGAAGCACTAACCGAGTTATGAGCATTTTTGTGAAGATCTTGCCATGATGTCTGTGCACGATCGGCCACAGCCTCTGGGAACGACTTCACAGAAATGATGACAACTCGGTTATTTTTCGAAATCTGAAAAAGTCAATGACATTTAAAAAAGGCTTTTTAAAAGTACAGGAACTAGTTTTCAAAAAAGTGCTCACAGGCGGAGAGTTCGATTTTCGGCAAGTTTTTCGGCAACAGTCGACCAGAGATCAAACTCACTGCCCCGTATGAAGACCTTTTTTGGAAACAGATACCTATATGGTAAGAAAGAATTTTTCTAGTTTTCAAAAAACCATTGGCTTTTTCGAAAATCAAAAAGCTTACCGAGTTATGAACATTTTGTGAACGTCCAATTTTGATGTTCCAATGGCATCGGTGCAAGATCGACCAGAGGTCAATCCAATGTGCTCGATTCAGGAAATCATAATTTTTCACTGTGCTTTGATCTAAACAAGAAATTTTTGTGGTAGAATTTTACCTGTGTGGATGGTCTACTTCAGGTAGAAAATAATTACTTTTTCCTAAAAAACGAATATTTCGCCCTAATCATATCAAAGGTCGTGGGGAAAATCTTTGTTTTTATTGTGTAATAATCACGACTTAAAACGTTGTTTAGTACAATTTCACTCTCTGATGTTCTTTCCTTCATCCACACAGGTAAAATTCGATGTCCGTTCCTCCACGTGGTGCCACTGGAAACTACTCGCTCTGCGAGTTAAGCCGAACACGGACACTCGATTGCAGGCGACAGGCCCTTGTGACAGGCCGGCCTACGAAGACCCATGTCACATCACATGGTGTATGACAGCTCAAGTGTTTCGAGATAGTGCTACGGCGTCCGCGGGAGCCGACGCGCACTCGCAGAGCCCGGCGAGTGTGAGAAGTATGCGAGGGTCCCTGATGCGAGGACGGCATCGGGGGGCAACTGAGCTAGTCCGAAAGTCCCGTAACGTAAGCAGGACCCGCGTGGCAACGCTGAATGTGGGTACGTTGACGGGCCGCTCGTGCGAGTTGGTTGAAGCACTGGAGCGTAGAAGAGTTGATTTCTGTGCGGTGCAGGAGACGAGGTGGTCCTGCCGCAAGTCAAGGGACATAGGACGTGGCTTCAAGGCCGTTCTATGTGGAAGTCCCAGGACCACCAGTGGTGTCGGAATAATCGTCTCCGAACGATTTCGTGACTCGATTGTAAGCGTCGAGCGCTTTGACGATCGATTGATGAAGATCGTTGTCGCCGCGAAGGAGCGACTCTATCACTTCTTCTCTGCGTATGCTCCGCAGACTGGCTGCTCGGATCAAGCCAAGGAAGAGTTTTGGAGCCTGCTTGATGAGAAGACAGCAGAGGTACCGTCGAAAGATGTCATCATAGTCGCTGGTGACCTCAACGGGCACGTCGGCGCGACGAAAGACGGGTACGGCTGTCATGGTGGGTTTGGTTACGGGTCGCGTAACGCAGATGGTGAGCGTATCCTTGAATATGCGGAATCGCACAACCTCACCATAGTGAACACCGTATTTCGCAAACGCGATTCCCACCTCATCTCGTTCTATAGCGGGAACACCAGGACTCAGATAGACTTTGTCCTTGTGAAGGATCGAGACCGAAGTCTTGTCACAGACGCGAAGGTCGTGCCGTATGAGACGGTCGCCCCACAGCATCGACCGCTGATCTGTACTTTAAAGATCGCCCCTCCGAGGCTGAAGCAGGTCGAGCGATGCGGTGCATCAAGAATCAAGTGGTGGCGAATGAAAGAGAAGGAAGCAGCTGTGATTTCTCGCGTGCGGTTACCGACAGTGACAACTGTCGACGAAACTTGGGAGAAGGCCACCGACGCGATTCGTCAAGCTGCACGGTCGGAGCTCGGCATCACGAAGCCTGGACGACGGAAGGTCGACAAGCAGGCCTGGCTGTGGACAGATGACGTGAAAGCCAAAGTTCGAGAGAAGAAGACGCTATATCACGTGTTTCTCCGCGAAAAGACAGCCGATAACTGGCGGAAGTACCAAGAAGCGAAGAAAGCTGCAAAGAAGGCCGTGGCTGTTGCAAAAGCCACTCATTATGGAGATGTCAACGAGAAGCTCGAGTCGCGCGATGGTGAGCGGTATCTGTACCGACTCGCAAAGAATCGCCATCGCCAGACCGAGGACATCGAGAAGTTATTCGGCATCAATGATGAGAACGGCCGTCTTCTTATGGACCGCAAGAAGGCATTGAAGCGATGGCGCGATTACTTTGAGAAAATCTCTACAGTAGAATTTCCTCATCCAGCCATCCCCTCAACGGCTCCAACCCACGGCCCCGTTCAGAAGATCACCGTGGAGGAGATTGAAGCGGCTTTGAAGAAGATGAGGCCAGGCAAAGCGACTGGGCCCGACGACGTGGCAGCAGAACTGTGGAAGTCGAAGTTTTGGTACCCTGCTGAGTGGTTGGCGAAGTTCTTTAATCAGGTTGTGGCGGAGAAAAAAGTGCCTGAGAGTTGGCGCCAAAGTACGACGATTCCGATTTGGAAGAAGAAGGGCAGTCCTGCAGACTGCTCCAATTACCGTCCGATTCGCTTGCTTTCGCACAGCATGAAGATCTTTGAGCGAATTGTCGATGGACGAATTCGGGACATCGTCCAGCTTTCCAGCAATCAGTGCGGCTTCGTGGCTGGCTGTGGCACCATTGATGCCATACACGCCGCCCGCCTCCTGATAGAGAAGCATCGCGAGAAACAGAAGGCAGTGCATATCGCCTTCCTCGACTTGGAGAAGGCCTTTGACCGCGTACCGCGTGAAGTGATATGGTACGCCTTGCGACATCATGGAGTTCCCGAAGAGCTCATAGAGTGGGTGCGAATTCTCTACTCTTGTCCAAAGAGTCGAGTGCAAGCTGCAGCTGGAACTTCGATGGAGTTCCCCATCTCTGTCGGGGTACATCAGGGTTCTGCGCTTTCCCCACTCCTCTTTGTTGTCGTCATGGATGCCATCACACGAGATCTTCAGAAGCCCGTCCCTTGGACGTTGCTTTATGCCGATGACGTGATGCTCGCTAGCGAAGATAAAGGAGAACTCGAGCGAGAGTTGCAAGCTTGGTGTGATCGCTTGGAGCGGTTTGGACTCAGATTGAACGTGAAGAAGACCGAGTATTTAACGACGGACGTTACCGAGTCCAGCTCCATCAAGGTTAACGGCATCGAGCTTCCACGCACTGCGGTCTTTAAGTACCTGGGATCAGCAGTCGCGTCTGACGGCAAACTGATGGTCGAAGTGAATTCACGCGTGAGTGCAGCTTGGTCCAAGTGGCGCTCGTTGACTGGGGTGCTCTGCGATAGGAAGATACCGGAGCGCTTGAAGTCGAAGATATACAGAGCAGTCGTCCGGCCAGTAGCGATGTACGGCGCTGAGTGTTGGCCTGCGACCAAGGAAGTTGAAACGCGCCTCAGCGTCATGGAGACGAAGATGCTGCGCTGGACGGCTGGAGTCACGCGCATGGACCGCATCCGAAACGATGCTATTCGGCAGAAGTTCGGTGTCGCGCCGATAGCGGACAAGATGCGCGAAGCTCGCTTACGATGGTACGGCCACGTTCTGCGTGGAAAGGAAGATAGCGTCCGCAAGATAGGCCTTAAGTTCGAGGTGGTAGGAAAGCGGCCTAGAGGGCGCCCGAAGCAGCGCTGGGCTGATACGTTACATACGGACTTGAAAGCGGCTGGCGTCCACCCTGATCTAGCGCTGGATCGGGAAAGGTGGCGTCATGACACCAGAATAGCGGACCCCGCTACGAAGCGGGACAGACGCTGAAGAAGAAGAAGAAGAAGAAGAAGAAGAAGAAGAAGATGTTCTTTCCTTCAGAAGACAGAAAAATTTTTCCGCGAGAAGACCATCCTTCATTTGCTATCGATGATATCAGAGAACGTAGTTGTCGCACGTAAACTGCCTTAACTCTTCCCTGGAGCCTCCGAAAAACTCACAGATAATGGAAAAATAAAAGCAATGCAGATTCCATACCTTATAAAACCAACGTTTTAAAATTGCGATGTGATTAGGGGAGACGATTTTTTCTCGGCAAATGATGGAAGATCAGGAATCCTGATCATTAAGAAGAGCTTCAAAAAACTTGGTCTTATAACCGTGTGTCAAGCAGAGATTGAAATTTTATTGGGCGCAATTTCTCCTTCTGATGCTGTTTCCTGCAGAAGAGAGAAAACTATACCCGTGAGAAGTCTATCCTTCGAGTGCTATTCCTTCATATATTCGAAGAGCGCTTCAAAAAATCTTGTAAACGAAGTATTTATGTCACCCTTGGTAACTAACATTTGAAATTTTAAAGAGTGCAATTTCGGGCGTGGATGTCGCTCCTTAGAAAACTGGAAAACTGTCGCGTACATAGCATCCTGGAAAAATCTGAAAAATTGAATGCCTCTCATTGAGTCGAAATCTGCTACCTAAAAATCTTTCTTTTTACCCGTAGAATAATCAACATTTGAAACTTAATATTCAACTTCGTATTTTTAATTTTAGAAAACAAAGCTGCGTGTGTGTTGGAAATTTGAAGTTCCTATGCTATTCAATTCAGCTTCCTTAAGCCTTAAGTAGCTGGTATCGACGTTGTAAGCTGTCATAACGATGTTTTGTTGCGATCAAAGCTTCTAGTGCCAGGCCGGACTCGGTCGCACGAGGTGTGGATGTTGCATTCGATCAAGCGGTGCCGGTGGTAGAATGGCGCAGAGCATTTCCGCCCGGTAAGGAGAGGTGCGGGTTCGAGTTCCGCCCCCGCGTTGAAGTTTGGATCCCAAAACATCCTATACGATTGTTCGTTTTTCGAATAAAGTTCAAAGATTCAGCTTGCGATTTAGGTTTCTCTGGTAATTAGGATCTCCAAAACAGTTTCGTCTTTGAATCGAAGCTCTGATGCGATAGCGGCTCGGTGCCGGGATACCGAGCGCCTCATTGATTCTGGCCACTTGCCGAAATTTCCACAGCGTCTCACAATGTTGAACTGCATAAATTTTTCCACGCAGGACTACTGCAGTCGTGAATAACCGATCCGGGGACGCCTAATCGTCACCGAGAGAAAAAATTACCAAATGATTGCCTGATCGATCTCTGACACGTCTTCTGATTTACAACTGTGGCAGGCTTCTGAATCCAGGCGCGCGTTGGACTATATCTTTAGCACGATTTCTGGATCACAACGCACGGTGGATACGTTCAAAACATGAATAATACCGATCAATGGTGAGTGTCTGACCGAAATTTTCTTCCCCCCCCCCCCCCCCGCCGTGAAGCTTTTCTGTTGGCCGTCATAATCAAGTTCTCGCACCTCGATCGGTTAGCAAGGGAAGGGTCTGAAGCTGAAGCGTATGTCTGAACGGGGAGAGCGGGTCACACAGGAAGAATCTCCACCCTTAAATTAGTATAAGAATGGGTTTCTTTTTTGCTAAGTCTTTAAACCCAAGGAGTAGGGGGCCTTGAAGTTACAATGGAATCAGCGCCTCACGAGTTCGGGGATCTTGTACGCCCGCGATGCCTCTGCCGGCAAGCGGGTCGGAGCGCAGTGGATACTGATGTAGCTTCACGCGAGGAAGGTCGGTGGTTCGATCCTTGCTGTAGAACTTTTGCATTTCAACTAATTGGTTGAGATTTGAGGGATTTGGTCGCCTATACCATTTTCAGGAGTTTTTTGTGCATTTTTTCCATCTATATGCTGTGGAGAATAACTTTCTTGTGACTTGTTTATTACCGTTTTAACCAAAACGCAATGAGAAAGCTATTCAACATGATGTATAAACGTTCAACATCGGTGATACACAGACACAAAGTGCATGAAACAGAAGCACTGGTCACAATACGGACAGCGTATAAAAGCTACAGGCTCCCACAGTTTGTTCTCCTACGTGGACCAATGACATCGGGGAAAACCCTGCTAGGATTTTCAAAAGAGACCAGGATACGACGTCAGAGATGGTTAAAATGTGAAACGACGTCTGTGGATTTCGCAAGTTGACCTAAACAGTCGGTATACTTTTTTCCTCACCTTTGCCTGTCATCTGGAAATCGGAGGTCTGCTGAAGGTTTTCTGAGATCTAACACCAACAATGTTCGTCGATGCTCGAGTGGTGATCGATCTGCTTACGCTGAAGTGTGGCCCACCTTTAGGCATGCAGCCTTCGAGGGAAGAAGTCAAGCTGGCCGGACGGATGACCAGCATGCTCAAGGACTTGGAAGCGCGTCAACTTGCTCGTCAAAGTTGACAAAGACGAACAGCTGGAAGTGGTGGAGAAACAAGAAGAAGATTGGGATCCGCAAGGTGAACTGATAGACGTGGAGTGGCAAGCAAGCAGATAACACATGATAACTCTTGTTTCGGAGGAAAGCGTAGGTCTTCCTTCAATTGGATTTCGTCTATGGAGCCAATGTCATTGGACCATATATGGAAGCGAATTGTGAGGAGCCTCTAGCTTTGACAAACGCTGTCTGCATTGTTACCAGTGCTTCTGTTTCATGCTCTTTGTGCGTGTATCACTGATGTTGAACTTCTATACACTTCCATACCATTACGTTAAGTAGCCTTCTCATTGCCTTTTGCTTAAAAACCGTTCAGTAATGAGTGAGACGTAAGAAAGTTACTCTCCACAGCATGCAGCTGGAAAGTGAACAGCAAACGTCTAAAAATCATATAGACGTCAGTTCAGACCCTTTCCTTGTAAGAGGAGATTAATATCACCGATAAAAATATCGATAATGTTTACCGATATCGATTGCCTAATCGACCTGTGACACTGTCTTCCGAATTCTGGCGTTCGCTGGAGACGTCTGGATATTTTACGGTATTTGTGTATCTATTTTACGCTAATTTCACCTGTTTTTTGCTAGTCGTTTCTGACACAGCGGCGATCGACAGCTCCTAACGCATCGTTATATAGAATGAGAGATTTTTCAGATAGTCTTAGAGTATGAACATGAAGGTTAATTTGATTTGGACCAATTTTACACCCTACTCGAGCTGTTTTGGAAGCTATTTTAGCTATAAGCGTATTAACATAAAGGATGAAGGACAGCAGTAGGAAGGATAAAGGTAAATTTTTGTTTGGGAGGTGCCCAGAGGACGCTACTTGTCCTTCACGCTGTAGTAAGGAGTCTAAGACCTTAGGCACGCATTCTACTTCTACGGATTCTACTTCTATGGATGCAAGCCCAATGCGTATTTGGCCTAAATATTGACTTGCGCTGGCCAACCGATGATCAGGTCCCTGCTTTGTGCTTCGAAGGAAATTTAGTACCAATTGAGAAGGGATGCAAGGCTTGCCTGGCATGGGCGGGACCCGAACCAATAGACTTTTTTGGGATGCACGCTATAGCCTGCATCTCCTGCGGTGCTTCCATGCACCTGTAAACATACAGCAAATTGAAACTATGATATAGTCACATTTTTGTCCAAGCCATGTGGTAAAGAAAGACGTTATGGTACTTCGCGGGCTGGTGCCCGCTGCGAGATTGCACGTGTTCATGAAGCACTCACATAAATACAGTTTCTGTGCTTTCCCCGCTGAGGCTTCAGTGGAGGAGAGCACAAGGGAAGGAACTCCGGAGTCTGGCTTGTCCGTTTTAAGATAGCTTGCCGGTGTGCAAGTGGGCACCAGTCCACTTAGTACCGATGTTATTGTTTTCCTTCTTCTTTTGCAGTGACACAGGGTAAAGACTTTTTTCGACCTGCTCTCATCGATCAACTTATCGACTTTTGCTCTGAATTGGCCACCGGGAGCTGGAATCGCGTGGCTATGTCGGATGTGTGCCAGACTTCACAAAAGGGAGCGGATGTGGAACGACTGGCTGTTGTTTAACGATCGAGTTTTGTTAAGTTAACGTTTAATCAATATGTTTTCTGGAAAATAGTTACATTCACAAGTTCATCTTAAATAAGAAATATCTGTTTTTACTACTTACTTGGACGATTCACCGGAACATTTTGTGGCCGCAAAATTGACAGTGTGGTAATTCACGTTTTTAGATGAGCAGGACAGATTTGCTGCAGATTTACATATAATAATTTGTAGTCGGTCCGTTATTAGCTGCCGTTATGCGGAAGCATTGTTTCACGAAGGTACTGAACAGTCGGTCGGCCACCAATTCCAAAAATGATCGCTTTAAAGTGAACTCCAAGCTAACAGTGGCTGAAGCAGATTGTGTCGCCATCCAATGTCTTGAAAAGCTTTCGTTTTTCCCCATGAGGAGCCCCTTACGTCACACAAGTACTCCTTAAAGAAAAACTCGTGTTCCAGCAAACAAGAAATTTTGACGCTTCCATAAGCCCTTTGATTCTATGCGTAAATTTTCTATCTCATTTTCAAGATGCATAAAGGTGTTCATGAGAGGCCTTTCGATAAAAACCTCCTGCTTAACTAGGAAGGGGTCCGTTATGTGTTACTTCCATTTTTTCTTCTGAGCTGTCGTCCATCATGTCTGTCATGCAGAGAGATATTTCATTCGAATTCGAATATTCGAATTCCTATATTCAAAAAATCGCGTTTTTCGAATGTATTCTAATTCGAATATTCAAAAAATCGAGTGTTTCGAATGTACTCGAATTCGAATGTTTAAAAAATCGCATTTTTCGAATGTATTCGTTTTCGAATATTCAGAAAACCACGTTTTTCGAATATATTCGATTTCGAATGCTCGAAAGTTTTCGGTATTCGAAACCATTCGAATATTCGAAATTTTTGCGAGATCATAAGTATAGTTGAGAGGTCGCTGCAACGGGCAAGGATACGGCGCGCGATTTAGCAGCACTGATAGCGTTAGGCCGGCAGCAGAGTCTTGCGGGTGTCGCGGACCCGTCATGACAATGGCGGGTGGTGCGGCGCTACGATGGTTATTGTACGCAATGCTGCGTACTTTTGCCGGCTGAAGCACTGAAGAGGTAGTCGTGATTTTTATTTGTTTAATAGTGTTAATGCTGCTTACAGGAGACATCATATATGTGTATGTGTGTGAGTTTTTCAATTACTTTTGGCGCATCGCTTACAGATCTGAAACTCCATGCAAACAGAAATTTCGCTATCAATCGAATAAAAATCGCAACGTTTCGGATGAGGACTTGGTATCATCGTTTCTTTTAAAAATAAAGACTGGTCGCCTTTCCGCTCTTTCAAACTAGTTTTAAACCATTATTTTTCCTCAAAAATAAATTTATAAAATCTCAAATAAGGTGTTTACTTACTGAGCACATGAATTAAAACTTAAAAAATTGTATTAAAATTTTCTCCGAACAAAAATTTGTACTAATTTTCTTTCTTGGAGAGTTTCTATAAGTTGAATGTAGAAGGAGCCCACTACGATTTTGAAGAATTTGCTTAGATTTCAAATGTTTTGGGCTAACCTAGAAAAGAACGTAAAGCCACAGCAGCCATAGCACTTGCATAATTCACCTTGGATATCACGATATCGAGCAAAAATCTGGCGCCGACTTCAGTGCATTCAACCTACGTATACAATTATGTAGTATACGTGAGCCCGTTGGCGATTTTGAGAAAGACTTTTCCTGACCGTGAGTGCAGTAAAAAGCGAATTCTGACCAAGCTGAAAGCGCACTGTTCTCGAGAAAAGTGTGCCTTCACTACTTTGCTCCTCGCTGCTGTTGAAGAATTGAAAATGGTGACACTTAGCAATTTTAGTCGAATATTTTAGCTTTTGAGCACTTCTTTCATTAACCTGCGTCATAGCTGCGAAAGGGCATTCAGTGGCAACTTTAACTGATATGCTCATCAATAACAAGTACTTCTTTAAAAAGTTCTTCAGTACCGCTGTACAGGTAAAGGATAGAGCTTTGTGCTAATCACTCCACCAACCATTCTACGGGTTGTTGTGGAGGCAGTCTAAAAGCATATTTAGACGAAGACGGAAGAAGGACCTGCGACGATCAGCTAATGGGAAGCCAAGTTTTGACCCTCCCAGAAAACTTTGGTGTCAATTCAGTGGCGCTGAAAGGACGGAGGACTTGTTTTTCCTGTACGAGGCCTGTTCCAACAACTTCGATTCAGTGTGAACGCAACGCTCCACACTTCTTCCAACTGCGCTATCACGAGCCCACCGTACGGCTAGTGTTAGCACAGTCGGAAGAACTCGTGTTATTTACGTTTAGCGAAGTGGTTAACTACATGGAAGCATGAAGAAGCATGAAGACGAGAACTGAGAACCAAAGAAAAACCACTCCCCCCAAGATTCCAATCCGACCACACCCTGCGGCGGGTCTCACCCGCAGTTCCTGGCATTGCGGGTGAGAGCCGCCGTGAACTACTGCAGCCCTCGGGTACCTTTGCGAGTGGCGGCTCCGCGACAACTGGTCCGCGCAGCGGCTTCCACCACAGTGGCACCGTCGGTCCCACTGCGGCGGGAGCGATATGGACGAGTTCTCGGGGTGCTGTCGCAAGGCTCTGTAGAGGCTCCAATGGGCGAGCATCCTGCCTGAAAGGTGTGGTTCCATGTCCCGCCTGGCGCGAGTTTTGGTAGCGAGAAAAGGTATTGTAGCACCATGTTACACAGCGTTGTTGTTGTTCACTTCTAACTTCCCTCTGGTATTATTGTTTCTTACACATATCTGTCATATTTACGCATATAACAGGAAGTATTTCTAAGGCTGGGGTTTCGCTAATAATCTAAAGATGTTGTTGTCTTTTACACTCTTCTCGTGGTCACACATTTCATTTCTATAGCCATATTTAGTTATTATATGCGATTTTGGACAAGTCCGAGCGTAAAAGAGTCTAAAAGAGGTCAGCTCCAATTAGGACGCGACTGCCGTTATAAAGCGGATTTTCCCCGCTCCCTTCACACGCGTTATAACGAGAGGGGACTGTATTGCCAAATTGTGCTTGCCTTGTCCTAAAACTAGGTCGGGAGCAATATGTAGTTACCCAAGTAGCGGGTGACCTCTACTTGAAATTTACTAAAAGTATTAAAATAATTCGGCTGGCTGACTTTTTATTGTATTTTGCTAGAAAAACAGCGTTTTTACTTTTCCAAACGTTTGTATTGTATTGCATTCGTAGTAAACACTGAACAGAACCCCGGGGAGGTTGACTGTTTTCTTTTATTGTGCTCGTCTGAAGGTTAGGGACGAAACGAGCATATTAGTGTCATAACCTTAGTTCCTTTTCATTTTATACTTGCTGTTACCTTATATAATCGGATCTATCCTAGTCGGGGGGCAAATAAATAAAGACCATGCTACAAAACGACTAGGTATTCACGGAGCGGGTTCTAGAGGGTAAAATAGGGTCCAAGCCGACAAAGTTTAAAGAAAAACAAAAAAAATTGCAGCAAAATCGAAAAAGCTGACCACGGTTGTGACCCTCGCCATGGTGGATCCGGGTTATAATATGCCAGGCGGCGGTCAACGATGTATGAATGTGGCTCGCCCGCGGAGACATCTTTAAACCGCGGCGATTTTTTCTGATTATTGTTTGTTTGCTTATTTGCGTGGGAAGCCGCTTTTCCGTCACTGTATTAGCGATCTAAAGCGAACTGATCCAACTACATGTGACTGAAGGCAACAACGGCACAATTATTGAAATTTTAAAAGCTCTTCGAAGACCGGCTCTTCTTGACAATATCTACTTACTGTCCTTCTTGTTCTGATGGGTATAAAAGGGCTTTGTTTTGTGAAAAAGGATAAACAATGAACTAGCTAAAGACGATAATGGCAAATTGATGACTCTGCAGGCTCTACAGGCGCAGTAATGAGTAGGGTCGTTAATGGCAAATGACTTCTTTAACACACTATGTTTGGCGCCTTTTCGGCTTCATTAAATGGGGCAGTTCAGCTAATGAATTATGTGAAAAATCGAGCATAGTAAAGGCTTTTCGCTGTTGTTTCAGGTGTGGAGAAAACTCGGGGAATTTCAGTGGAAATATTATACCACTTTCAGATCAGTCGTGGACTGTGATTGAACGAAGACATGAGTAGATATTTATTTGAATAAATAATCTAATCTGGGCATTTATCCTCTCTTGTGGAGGCTACTGCTCTTCCTAGCGGCGCGGCTCTGGTTCTGGCGGCGAGGGTGGGCTCGTCTCTTCTGACTGGCACGACGCTGGTTAGCACGACGTTGACGGTGGAAGCGCTGAAATTACGTCACTTAGTCTTAGTCCGTTCCTCCTCGCACATTGGTCAGAGTCGGAGATCTCGTGGTTGGCACGGATTCACTCACTCTTCTGGCGGCAGCCGCGCGCTTTTGGTGGCGTCTGCGCTTGATGGCGGCAGCGCGCTTCTGATGACGTTTACGGGCGACAGCGCGCTTCTGATGACGTCTGCGGGCGACAGCACGCTTCTGATGACGTCTACGGGCGACAGCGCCTCTGTGTGGACGTCTTCGGGCAGCGCGCTTCACACGGGTCGACCCTTCCTCAGGCACCTGCAAAAGGGGGAAATTCGTGCTCGTTCTGTTTGGAGCGATCAAGGGGTGACAGCCTACCTCAAGCTTGTCGTCTGCCTCGTCCTCATCCTTGTCAAGAGTGGAAGAGATCTAAAGAAATTGAATGATTTAGGGCTTGAAGAAAGGTGAAGGATTTTCTCCTACCAAGTCCTTCTCTTCTTCGTCATCAATGGCTGCCAAGGCGTCTTCCTGCTCCTTTTTAAGTTCTTGGATTTTTTCCAAGACAGCGATCCCGGTTTCGCTGAGTTCCTTCTGCAAAAAACCGGTGTGACTTGACCTTGGTAAGCTCCAGTGAGAAACTAGCTCACCTTATCCTCCTTCACCTCCTCCGCGAATGCTGCGGCGAATATCGTCAAGAGACCGATTGCCAGAAATGTAGCCTTCATCTGAAATCGCATATACATTAGAAGTTCTAGAAGCCAGCGAGAACAAGTGCGGGAAGCTTACCTTGGAAGCTGAGCTGCTTGCCTTGTTGCACCGGCATGCGTTAGCGCCTTTATAGGACTGTGCGTGGGCGTGAATATCGCCCGTACAATAATCGTGATTCGCTCGGTCTGCATTCAATTTGGCACTGCAAAACTCGTCCGCGCCTCGGTGATGCTATCTGCGGATCGCGGCATCAGGTAATCACGATCTGATACGTATCTCCGAATTTTTTGGGCGCTTCAGCTGAATATCTCTCGAACCATGCGGGCGTGATCTTTTAGGAAAAGAGAGATCTCATGAGGAAAACATTTACGAGCTGCGCAAACCAATGGCGCAATAGAATAGCATTGCGCCCATCCTAACCTTAGCATATCACATTCAACCGCAATTCTTCTCATACATAGCTAAAGGCGTGTCAACACTGAACCAAATCACTGGGAGCCGTAAAGGATAACAAGGATGAAGGACCGCATTAACCGATTCTCTTTGGAATCCGAAACGATTCTACTTCTACTTGATATCGTGGAGGTTACTCTTCGCAGATAATTATCGTACCAAATCAGCAGCTCGGAGGGATGAAGGTTGAGCCTGGACGAAAACCGCCGAACTACGGATTTATTCGGGGTGCACGTTAGAGTCGAAGCTTTCTTCTACTGTTCCTTCTAGGAGCCGAACCACATTTTTTCTAAAGCAGTTTTCACTGTCTGTGTGACTGTGACTGCGTCTCTTCACTATTTTTCCACTAAGACCACATGTGTTTATCTATACCTAATCAGATTTAAACTGAAACGAGTTGGCTTCAGCAGCAAATGCTTCGACATCATCGACTTTCTAACTTTCTACGTGTTCTGCAGCTGCGGCCTTCGCAGAGTTTCACTGCTTTGGATTGTGCTTCATTCGCAGAACGATAGATGCCGAACTCGCACGATCGTCTCAAACAGCACTGCACATTTGATTCTGTTTGCAGCATTTCGCTCATCTTGATTGTACACTGGTCTTTTCTCAGAGTCGCTACCCACAGAACTATCGAGCTAGTCTGCTGGGTGAGACTCAGGCTCACCGAGTAGGCGAGAAAATGCAAGGAACCGGCTGGTTGTTCGAAATTACTGTTACAACGTGGAGTGTGTGGAAATTAATAGTGCACACTTTCAAAAAATTGTAGTAAATGAATGTTTTTATTTATTGGTAATTGTTGTAAACATTGTTCAATGAGATATCCTTAGCATGACAATGCCTAAAAATGTAAGTTGGTTTGTTCTCTTCCACCGCTCGATGTGATGGTCTCACCATTGGTCGAGAAGCTTCTCTCTTAATCGAAAAATACCTGTTTTCAATGCTTATCTTAGTAGTTCTATTTCAGTTTTAAAAAGGACATCCTACTCTAAACAATTCTGTAAATCAGTGCGTTACGATGTGAGTCACGAGGAGGGAGGCGAGAAGAATGTGTGAGGGAAAATAGTCTCTCTTAAACTATCTTCAACATAATTAGGGGTCGTATTCAAAATCGTCGTTTTTCATTGAAAAATTTTTTTCTGTCAAGGAGGCAACATATAGAGGTGAAATTGTACCCTACAAAATTATAACACGTGTTCATTATACAGTGAAAGAATAAATCAAGTTTGCTTCGGTTGTCGAAAAAACGACGCAAAGATCGGATCCCTTCGTCATATGGAGGATAAATACAGAAAGGCCTGTTTTTGTAACTGTATAAGAAGCAAAGACTACGTTTTATAGAATACGGTATCGTCTTCTAATGCTGTCTTATTTAGGTGAAAAAATTATCTTCCTGACACTATTCGCCTTCGCATACGACAGATAGAGTGAAAGAGCCGAATTTCTGCAAAAACCGAAACGAAATCAAGCCCTCTGTGCGAAAAACAAGTTTGTACCTTGAGGAGCCGCTTTCCAAAACAACTAGTACTCTTTTCTTTGTTTTTGAGTGAGATGTTGAGTTGAAAAAAGCGAATAAATTCGAGTTATGATCGTTTCGGCTCCCGCATCTCTGCTCTCTTACATGGCCGGTACTATTCAAAAACTGTTTTGTCAGGAATTTTTTTTTACCTGAAGCAAACCACATTAGAAGATGAAGTAGTGTTTCACAAAATTTTGATCTCGTTATTCAGTAACAAATCTAGCCTTTCTCTGACGGCCCTCCATATAATCAGGGGTTCGATTTTGCATCACATTTTTTGGCAAACAATGCAAACATGAACCCCCTGATCATATAGAGGATCGTTACAGACCAACTTGATTTTCTATGGATACCATCCATTATGGGCGCGTGTAGCGCAGTCGGAGGAGGCGCCGGCTCTCGCCTGCACCATATATCAGGTTCCTGGTTCGGAGCTCCCGCCCAGGCCAACTAAGCCTTCCATCCCTCCGGGGTCGGTGAATTGGTACCAGAATTGTCTGGGAAGGATAAAGCGCTGACTTCTTCATCGGCTAGCCACCGCAATTCATTGTAGGCCAAATACGCATTCAAATCGCCTCCACGATATCCCGTAGAAGGATTGAATAACGCCGTCCTTTATCCTTGACCATCAATGACCAGAATTTTCTGGAAGTACAACCTAAAAAAAATCTAATAAGAGCGACGGTTTTCAACAAGACTGCCTGAATGGAGATCAAAAATGGTTTTTCAATTTTCTACTATAGAGTACGCAGAGCTTAAAGTTTTATGAGGTACAAAATGCCCACCAAAAGTTGTCTTCTCCACATAGAAAAAACTATTTCCGTGACAAGTAAGCCATCGGTTACGATGCCGTGGCCAATTCGATGTGCTCTTCAATAAACTTTGTAGGGCATGTACCTGGGAATTAGTTCTCGAAATTTTACTACCGCTGCCAGCCTTCCTCTTGTGGCCATCAGCCGTCGCCGTCGTCGACGTTTGTGGCGACCCTATATTCTCCAATTCTTTGCAATATCTTCAAATTTCCCTGTGACAGAATGGTGTCTCCTTCAAAGTGTTTTCGGTTTTTATAAAAATGTAGAAAAATGTCGATGATGTAGAGGATCACGTTGCTCTTCTGCATATAATGCGATTGTAGCTCGGCCGGCAAAGTGGAATCTTCCACTATTATGCCAAAAATCACAAGTAATCCACCTTGAAGTGCAAGTCAACAGAAAGACACTTGGTAAAATTCAGATTAGAAGTGCAGCTACTTAACAAGACCTAGAATTTACTCTAGACCTACCAATGCCCTATAAGAAGTGTTGTGAATTCATAGCAGAGGAGATCGGATATTATGTACATTCATAGCATATCTAACCCTTAAAAACAAGTTTAGTCATCCGTATGTTTCTCGAGTCTCTTCTATTGCTTTCAACTCATCTGATAGAGCATAGCATTGAAACATTTGTCAAGCAAGACACGTTCTACAGGTACGCGCAGCCAGACTCGCCAGAACATCGTACCTATGTACGTCGTCGGTGCCGCTGGTGCAATGGACCCTGCCGATCTGCTTCAGCTCGCGACGGGTAGAGGAAGGACGCCGGCTAACGTTAAACAGGTCGCGGAGTTGCTCTTGGAAACCAGAGAAGAGATGGCAGAACTCATACAAAGGAGCGTGGAATTGATGGAAGAGCTTTGACTTCTGATAGAAAAGAACATTTCATTAAAAACAAGCCAGCTATTCAAGAGGCCTTAAGTGGAAGAACAACGGCCAGTCAACCTCGGTCTGACTCTAACAAAGGCTGTGTCCCTGCGAGAGATAACGATGAACTGAGGAGGTCCATTCTGTTTTTACATGTGTCTGAATCTTATTCGAACGTAACGTCTGAGAGACCAGCTCACCATTACGCGTATGTTGTGGAGTTGCAACTGTCTTAATTTCGAATCCTTGCTCCTGGCAGTTTATCGTGCGGGAAGGTTTGATCAGAACAGACCTCGCCTCATTACAATGGTGTCGAAAGCCAGCAAACTTCAGCGGTAAATCGTTGGTTTTGCCCGGAATGAGAAAAAGGAAATGGTAACTGTTTAACGATAGCTTTGCACCTACAGCGAGCCACCACAAGT
This sequence comes from Heligmosomoides polygyrus polygyrus, assembly GCA_947396885.1. Taxonomy (NCBI): domain Eukaryota; kingdom Metazoa; phylum Nematoda; class Chromadorea; order Rhabditida; family Heligmosomidae; genus Heligmosomoides; species Heligmosomoides polygyrus. The sequence continues at coordinate 36,797,724 of OX377202.1, forward strand.
AAAACAAACATGGTAATCCGCGTATCCCTCTTCGATTGAAGAGTGCCAATTTTCGAGCAGAAGATTGGGTTTACGGATGCCTGTTCTGCAATCACGTCCTCCATGATAAGCTCGTAAAGATGTTGAGACCGTTTAGACCAGAAAGCTTCCAACACACAAACAAGCAAACTTTCACTGAACGACACAAGCTATAATGGCTGCTCAAGGTTTGGCTTTTACTTGAATGCTCACTCAATTTTCGTTTAAAGCTCTACAAGTAAGGTTGTGTAGTTGAAACTGGTCTAAAAAGTGCTGCAACCAAGAAGTCCAGCAAAAAGCTGTGCTCGTAACTACTTCAAGAAGAACTGAAGAGATTGCACGCTGTTACAACAGGGGGTATTCTTTCTTCAATGTGCTATCCCTAGCTTTACTAATAACGCATTAATGCAACGAAAGCGTGACTCCTTATACATATTGTGCTTTGATGAGTATCAATCTATGAGAGATTCGGCTCTCGTAAACATGCAATAAAAGTGTCTTCTGGCGCTGTTGTTAATTCCGTTTTGAGCGAATGGGCAATGGCTACGAAATTTTTCCCGCTTCCGTGCTTCCTCTTTCTTTTCCGGCCACTTTTGGCACTTTCGTTACGTCTTTAGCTATCCGATTTCTAAAAAAAATTCAGCTAACCCCTCACTGAAAACTGCATTTTTCAACAACTGCTGATGGCTCCAGCAAGCAGAAGCTCGATATTAGATCTCGTAGTGTGCAACAAGGTGACCGTGAGCTAGTCTCTACGGGAATTGATAAAGCTGACTTGTTGGGCGAGGTGTTCCACAAAGTGTTCAACGTTTAACGTCATGGAAAATTTGTGGGGTGAGAAAGGTGAGGATCTGCCCTGCTTTCTTCACGTTTTACCACTAGAAACGTATAATATAACCTGCGATAATCTGTATGGTTTCTTCAGAGGTAGATCGGTAGAAATTGCGCTCCTTACTTCTCTCAATGACTGGTAAAAGGTCATTGAGAGAAGTAAGGAGGGGTAAATTCAAAGTATACCCCATCACAAATGTGATGAGGTATACATCTCCAAATCTTTAATGAGTTCCCGTAGAGAAATTAATCAGAAAAGTGGAGGCGATCGGTTTCCACTCGACGATAATGAATCGGAACCGGAGGTATCAGGTAAACATCAAGAGCGAATTCTCTAAAAACTTCCCTGCGTTAAGTAGTATTTCACGAGGCGTAGTGCTTTCACCAGTCTTATTTTTGTTACTACTAGTGGACTCCGAGATGCATTGTTAGTCTGAATGCCAAGTGTAATAAATATGTGTGCCGATGATGTGAAAAAAAAGAAAATTGACGGGCTGAAGACTTTGACTAGGGAATACCTTCAGCTTTCCATGGAACTTCGGGAACAGACCTATGTCATGTGAATGAGCTTGAAAACGTTCCAGCACAAATTTCTGAATGGATCTGCTAAGCGAGTACTGGCCGTCGAAAGTTCCGCCGTCGACTGCATGCCGCGTGCGTTGGTGAAGCGATGGGCGAAGCGTTCCGTAATCAGCGCAGCCTTTGAAAGGGTCGCCAGAAGCGGCCGCGTCGTAGTGGTACTGTCCTCGCTTTGTAGAAAGACGGTGACAGGTTTGGTCCCCGTGGACGCTGGTGTACATATTTGCATTCTGCGACTTGTTGTCAGAGACATCCTTTGTCCTCGTTTATAACACATCTTTAAACAAACGTCACGTAACAACTACCGTATGCCTTTTCCAAGCTCTTTGAGGAGAGATGATAACAAATTTTGATTTTCACCAACGGCCAGTCAAAATCGGATGCCAAATTCGTGATCGGCACCCCAAATAATCCCCGTGCACAAAGTTTAGGCCAAATTGGTGCTTATGACCTCGTTACCCTCATTTATTTATAGCTACCTTAACCTGCCATAGAAGGCGGAAATTCGGAGACAAATGCCAGATTCATGATCAGCAGCCCAAATAACACCGATCACAGTCGAAGAACAGCCGATACAATTTTTCGAGCCCTGTAGTCGCACAGTACATGGGCCCTCTGGTTTTCGAACTGCCGAACCGTTTCAAGATGAAAAGGCGGTACCAGACTGAAAAAAAAACTTGAAAATCGAAATTTGTTATCATTCCACCTCAGAGTCCGGAAAAGGTATATGATTATTGCTACTTGGCGTTTTTTCAAAAATATGTTGAAAATGAGGATAAAGGGTGTCTCTGAGGATAGGTCACAAAATGCAAAAATACGGCATCGATAAGGACCAAGTCCGTGCACTCTTTCTGCAAGGCGAGAACACTACCTTTGCGCCACCGCCCAACTGGCGACTTTTTAATCGCAACGCTCCGCCCATCGCTTCATCGGCGCACGCAACATGCTGTCGACGACAGAACTTTTACCGACCAGTAATCGCTTAGGAGATCCATTTAGAAATTTGGTCTGAATCTTTGTAATCAGCGTTTCAAGCCCTTTCACATGGCATAGGTCTCTTCCCAAACTTCCATGGGAAGCTGAAGGCATTCCCTGGTAGGTCCTTTTAGTCAGCAAGAGAGCGAAAAATAAGAACCACTTTTAGCGGATAAAACTCACTTGATTTGCAACTTTTTGATCGAAACGTTTTTCTTTTTATCTCAAGGGGCCTCAAGCTCAAGTTCAACCGCGCTATCTAATAACTATCCTTTCACCCTGTCTTCAATCTAATGGATACGTCTTATGCAAGCAATTCTTGGCTGATCGTGGGGTAACACCTTCCGGTCGCAACTAAATTTTAGGGCGTATCAGAGCTGGCTTCGCGCAGCTCTTGAAGAATTTCCGTCATTTCTCCCATTCATCACAAGGTAGTGATCGTCTATTCGAGATACACTATGCGGTCCTCACTTACCTACAATTGACTTTTGTGGTATTTGCATGCCGTTTCAGCCTGCGTAATGGATTTTCTCGCACCATTGGAAGACATTTTAGTCCTTTGGCCGTTGTAGGCAATTCTGGCCTTAAATGACCTAGTGATGGTTGAAGGAGTCCTTCGATGAGCCGGCCGAGGAGTCGAATCCCAGCTTGTTCGAGCACATCCCTGCAGTTTCACTAATCTAATCTCCAAAAATTTGGTAAAATCGAGACCGTCAAATTCTCCGAACACAAATTCTGAACGCCTGGGGGACGTGTCTATTGTCGAAAATTAGTCAAAAGTATACCCAAGCGCTATAGAAGTGAGTGTCTGGTGATCAAAGATCACATTTACGAAAATTTACGATTTACGATCCAAAATGACGTTAATCGTAAGAAATTTCCCAAAAATCGGCATAAATCGTGCAAACGTGAATCGCAAATCGTAACTAGGCACACTTTGGTACAGAACGTATTAATTTCAGTGTGACCTTCGTAGACAGACTTAAAAACACAAAGAATTGGGAATGTCCACCATCTTCAAACACGGCTCACCGTGTAAGTTCTAAATAGGGCAAATCCTACTAAAAATAATGGGCTAACGTCATGTGTCCGTCACGGGGAGGGGACTGAAGTCAAAAGATGCCTAGACAGTGCGGCGTATGCCAGCGTGGTTTTCTTTCAGCTTAACCATAATCGCTGGCGAACTATACCCTTGGCGGCGGCAATTTTACGATATATTCAGGGGAAACGCGTCAGGGTATGGATGCGGATCAAGTGCAGAGGCAGGGATTCAGAAGACGTACGGAAGACGTCGTCGAACGTCGTAGGCATTCAGAAGACTTGTTGCAGACGTCGTACAACGTGCGTTGGGATTCAAAAGACGTGCCCTAGACGTTGTCCAATGTGCGTTGGGATCCAGAAAACGTGCCGCAGACGTCGTCCAACGTGTGCAGGGCTTCAGAAGACATGCTGCAGACGTCGTCCAACGAGCGTAGGGATTCGGAAAAAGTGTCGAAGCCGTCCATGGTGCGTATGGATTCAGACGACGTGCCGCATACACGGATTCTACCTAATTTTTTTATTGACGTCGTCGAACGTGCGTTGGGATTCCGAGTAAGGGGATCAGGGAAGGGGGACCAGAGCAGTTTCCTTCAATATGTGCGCCGGGTTTCCGAAAACGGGTCATAGACATCGTGGCAACGTGGTAACACGTGAGTTGGGGCTCAGCGTCACATGTGAGTGCTTGACTGACTCTCACTTTCACCAGCCCATAGATAAGGAAGCGTTAGCGAAGAGGGGGGGGGGGGGGGGAAGGTAGGGAGTTTGTCAATGGGATTCGGAGGAGTTGACCAATAACGATTAATTTTAGTTATTTTTCTGCAGATTAAGCAGTTCCCGCTAACGCTAAGTTCGGATTGGGACTCTCATTATCTCGCCACATAGACAACGGGCACTTCGGAGAATAAAGCATGTATATGCGATAGAGAGTGGATTGGCTTCATAGAAGCCGTGAAGATTCTGCTCTACCATACCCCGCCGCAGTGATCTATATAGCAGAACCATTTTCTACTGAAAGTAAAAGTTACAAGAGTAAGAAGGCCTAAAGAAGAATAAAGGAAAATTGGGGTTGTTCTATTCTCGGGGTTTGGGGCGAAGCCCCCAACCACACTTTTGGCCACTAGGCCGCTGAACGTCTGGTCCTATTTATAATTCGGGTATTTGTTACACAGGGGTGCTTCACCCGGAGGCATCGTCTAGAGGTGCGCCTTGAACCAGACAGTGAAATCGATTTATTTGAACAGAATGGCACCAGCAGGGGACGGTCCTTCCGCCTCTGCTGCACCCCGCTCCTCTTCGTCCGACAGCTTGCGATATTGCCACTGATGAAGACTGCCCCCGGAGCGGGCGGGACCGCTTTACACAAAGGAGCGCAGGGAAGGCGGGGCCAATGAGTGCACATCGCGCCGCCCCGCCGCCTCCGAATGGCCGGCGGCGGTGTCAGGTAGATCGGACGGCAATCGATCAATCCCGCCGCTGGGCCAGCACAGGTACACTGGAATCAGGGGTGCACATTTAACGAATTTAAAGAATTAACGGCATTTTCCGTTAAAGTCCGGCTTAACTACCTACCGGAAGTTTTTGGAAATTTAACGGAATTTTTAACGGACCTTTTTTCTCAGTAAGTTTATCACTTTCCCCTCATTCGTCACTAATATTGCAGGCCTCATCCTCCCAATTAGGACTATTCATGAAAAACTGTTGAAATCAGCAGGAATATTTTAATGTTTTTATGCTATTCTCTTGCTTTCTATGGCGCATTGGAATTTTTGGAAAAAAATGCAATTGAAGTTAGAAAAGCTTTTTGTCGAGCCACCAAGCATGTCAACAAATCCACAAAGTTAGTGGTGTGACCTCCTCGTAAGATATGCTTATCCTCAGCGCTGCTTATCCTAGAATACTTTGCTCGCCACCTAAAGCAGTCGAAATGTTTTCAGTCGGTGGACGTATTTAAATGATTTAAGGAAAACGCTAGTAAAGGGATGAAGAACGTCGTCACTCAATACCTTTTTTTGGAAGCGCCACGCATTCTACTTCTACGAGATGTCCTGGAGACGATTTGAGTGCGTAATTGGCCATGCGGTAAATCATCTGTGGTGGTCAGCCGCTGAAGAAAGGAGCGCTTTATCCTTCCCAGACAAGTCTGGTACCAATTCACCGAGAGAAAATTCACCAAGGGGTGGAAAGTATGATTGGCCTGGCGGGGAACCTGCACCAGGAACATGGTATTGTATATGCAGGCAAAAGGCCGTCACCCCCTCCGACTGTGCTACACGCGCTCTAATAACAACAATTTAGAAAGCTGCTTTCCTGAACGTTAGCACGTCAACGACGACCGTGCCACTACCTTTCGGCCGTGTGGGACCGTATGACATGACGCCGTGTCAGAGTTCCGACGATGTAAGAAAATCGATTGGTCTCACGCGCAAGGCACGCGAAAATCGTACGGTCGTCAACGTGTTAACATTCTACTGATAGGCTTTTATTTGTATTTCCATTAGTTCTTTCGGTACTTATGTTTAGTGGGCTGGTTCCCTCACTGAGATGTTACACGCTCGTATAGCAGTCACACTAAAAGGTTTCACAAAGAACCAGGAAAGGGGAGGAATATCGGGGTCTGTCTGATCTTACGTTTCAAGATACCTTGTTGATGCGGGTACTAGCTCACTAAGTACCGTTCCCTTGATTGATAATCCCATACCTGGTGTTATTCCACACCATGAAGATAATTTGTTGCCGAAGGTTTGTTTATTTTACTGTCCCCTCCTTTTAATAATGACTTGTTTAAGTTACGTTGTAGTGCTACACTCCATTTCTTGAACTTTAGCTGTTAATCTGTTGAAGTTGGATGGAACATATAACGTTTTGCTTGATTTTTTTTGATTGAAATAATAGTTTACAGGTAATTGTATTTTTTACCGAAGTTTAAGGAATTACCGGAAATTTAATGAAAAATTTCCGTTAAAGAATTTCGTTAAAATAATTTAACGCACAGAATTTTGTGTGCACTCCTTACTGGAATACGCACAATGATTAGCGTTACAACACGGACAAACTATGAAAACGCAAGCACACACACAAAGATCAGTTCTGCGAGGCATCGCGCCTCGCCCATACCTCACATATGTTGGAAGGTTTGTAGAAAGGTGTTTTGTCCGACGATGCCATCGGATACATTTTTGCCGCGTTGGAGAATGTCGACAACGCCGTCGGACACCATCATAAAAATTGTTCATGGAAAGCTATCAAACATTTCATGGTAAAATATTAATCACTGAGTCCACCAATATCTATGGTCAAGACTCCATCTTCATTGATTAGCGTTTATTCATATCTAACGATTAATACAAGAAACGACGCCATAGGGCACCATTATAAAAATACTTGTAGGCAGTTTTTGGTTAGTTGATGGTATAATATTACAAAAACAGTTTACTGGCACCTACATCTATCGTTGTTCTAAAAAGTCTTCTTTGGTTACTGATATATTCGTATCTATCTCGCGTCCATAATAGGCCGAGAAATTTATGCGCTCTCTAGGACATTGTCGTCGGACACACGCGACAGAAATACGCGCTCTCCCACGCGGCGGTCACGTCAAATTTTATTTATTTATTTATTTACTACACAAAATGTGTGCCATAAATAATAAACAAAATAAATACTGTAGATTAAGTCAGACCACATACATGACATATGTTCAGTTTGAGTGTTTTTCAATCCATTGGTGAATGTGGGAACTCCAGTTTGAAATTGGATAAATTGAGATCGTTGTGAGTTCATTGCCTGGTTCATTGTTAATGGAAAAAGAGGTTTGTCAAAGAGTAGTCCGCACTGTTTCTTACCATGGAAGAAAAAAATAACCTGCAAAGGCTGTTGGAAACAATAAAAGGAACATGAAGCGTAGATGAAATTCTTTTCGCGAGGACGTCTTGCATGCGAATTATGAGATGCACAAAGTCTACCACCTTTTACGTACACGACCCAAGGCGGGCCCTGTATCTCAAAGGCCTCTTTAAACTGGTACGTACCTCAGGCGGTAGCATAGAAGGGAGCTGCGCATATTCAAACGCACGAACGAAAGACGTCGATACGGAGAATAAGATTCGTTTAAGTTGAACAAAAGCAAGAAGAAGAAAATGTATAAAGAATATTAAATGCAACCCGGGACTACTCTTGCTGACGCCGCCTTTACATAGATACATACATATATATCACCCATAAGACAATGAACTCGCCTACGATCTGAGAATTATTATGTTGGTTAGAAAAACACTCATTGTAATTAAAAATCATGATTGAGAACTGTATTATTAAAAATCTACTGCTTCATTGGACTGTTCAAAATCAAAATGTGACAAAATCGCGTGTTTCATGAAGGAGTTAAACATAGCATGACATGTTCGAGTTCGATTCTTAAGAAAAACGGAGATACTTTCAGAAGTCAACTATAAAGCGAGTGCGATGCGGTCGAGACACCTCAGAAGCCACCGTACGAATTTTAGCTACAGAGTGTTCTTCACTAAAGCCAGCTGCCACCACTTGGAATCCCTCCCATTCCGTCACACCTGTAGAATTCGTATTTTGAATTTGGGGATAAGGTTGAATCGTGAATAGTAACTGGACACATCAGGTCTTTGTTATTCTAACAGAGGAATCGTGCATAGTAAAAATTGAAGGTTTGGAGTTTTGTTGCAGACTGATCTTGCATCTTGATGAGCACTACTGTTTCTGCCGCCTTAGATAAAATAGGAAAGTTTGTGGCTTGAGAACGAATCTGGTTCTCATCATTGATGAGTGAGCCATGCGGGTTAAAACAGGTTAGTGCGTTTATGGGCTAAGTCTGACTAGTAAGTAAATGATTATTGCGTCCAGCACCACTTCTGACGGGAGAACGTGTTTCCGTCAGCTCGTCATTAGAGGACGATCTTTGCACGGCAACCTTGGCATGGCATCGTGCCATTCTAAGTCTAGGCAGCTCGCGTGGCACTTTTAGTTTGACTATACTAAAGTCGCGTACAACGGATGCCAGCTTACTCTGGCGTTGAGGTCTGTTTGTCTCCTTCACGCAAGAGTGGAACCTCGTGCGAAGGAGACGCTGGTCCCATCCCGTGTAGAACTTGGGAACAGCGAAGATGTGGGTCGGGAAATACTTGCTGTTGAAGATAATGTGTCTCATTGTGGAGTCGGCTACTGGAAAACTTCCAGGACTAGCGTGGTGCGCGAGACTTCTGGAAGTGCGAGTTTCCACGGTTGGTCCTGGTCGACATTGTGAACTCATGCAGTCTTTCATCTTGTTCGTTCCACTCCGAACCATGGATTCCAATGAGAACTTCTTCCGGCGACCTTCGTAGCCCGATCTTGGCGTTAAAGTCACCGGCAATCACCTTGTAGAAGAAGTGATCTTCTTTTTAACACTTCTCCAGCTCCACGTGGAAGGTTTCGTTCTCTTCGTTGTCGTAGTTGCACATTGGGGCGCACGTGACGAACACAGTCAAAGCTGGTGCGGAGACACATCGCTTCAGTCGCAGACGTCCGATTCGGCCTGTCAGAGACTCGTACGAACCGATGTTCATGGCCAAGTGCGTGTTGACGTGGACTCCAACGCCTCCTACTCCTCTGCTGTCGCATTTTCCGCTAAACAGATCTTCTCAGGAGTCGTAGGCAGCGTGAAGGGGTGGTGTCTTCTCGTTTCGGTCAGTTCGATGACGTCGTACTTGATCTTCCTGGGTTGCATCATCAGGCCCTTGACGGATGCTTCCGACCGGAGCGTGCGGGCGTTGTGAGTACAGATCATCATCTCAGTCATCTCAATTTGCGCAGCCTGGTCAGGCCCTGAGATCTTAGCAGCCTCTCCGTACTCGTCCTTCCTATCACTGCAGAAGGGGTTAAAAGAATAAGACTCTTTTGTACTGCTGTTTTTGGCTGTAGTACACACGCTTGCGGGAGAGGAACTCCGGGCAGCCAGTCAGACTGCTGGAAGAGACGGGCTAGACTTTTCAGGTGGCCTCGGATCACCTTACAATGCACTCATCGAGTGCAAGCGTTTGGCTGGAGCGTCAGAGATCTGCAGGCGAGGACGCATTCACGCACTTATGGACATGCCGCTTTTCCTGGACGGAGTATGAACCTCTCCACTATCGAGATGTAATCTACAGGAAACAGATGAATAGACTTGTAGCAGAACAGTAAGTAGCAGTAGCAAGTGTTGGGCGATGCATTCTGTGGAGGGAGAAATATGAAACGGCTGACGAGTGTGTGAGTGGTCGCGAGTGTGTTTTTTCTAAACAGTTCGACCAATGCGCTAGTTAACACCCTGGTGTCGTTCTGGTATCCAGCAAAATCCCTTCGTTCACGAAGCTTGTCAGCTGGTGTCACGAAAACAAAGCTACGGAACCGCCTCATTGTTCGAAGGCAACGTGATTGCGTCTATATCGCTGAAAACTGAGGTTGTACTAGCAGGTGAAGGGTCTGAAGTGTGTTTCGGAACGGGGAGAGCGAGCCACATAGTGAGAATCGCCACCACTCAATTAGTGTAAAAATGTGTTTATTTTTTGCCAAGTCGTTAAACCCAAAGAGTAGTGGGGTTCTTGAAGTCACTGCGGAATAGGTGGCGTGGCGCATCACTAGTTTTGGAGTCTTGCACGCCTGCGATGCCTCTGCCGGCAAGCGGCTCGCAGCGCAGTGGAAGTGACGTTGAGAGGAAGGTCGGGAGTTCAGTTCATCTGCGCTGGTGCATTTTTGGATTTCAACTGACTGGTTGAGACTTGGGTTATTCTGGCGTCTATACCATTTTCGGACGTTTTTGGCGCATTTTCCAACTGCATGATGTGGTATTCAACACGATGATGTATAAATGTTGAACATCAGCGACACGCAGGTACAAAGTGTATGAAGCAGCACTTGAATGAGAAACGAAGTCTGTGGATTTCGCAAATTGAACTAAACGGCATCGATACTCTCCTTCCCTCATCTTTGCCTGTCACCTGGAAATCAGAGGTCTGCTGGAGGTTTTCTAGAACCTAACACCAACAATGTCTGCCGATGCTCGAGTGGTGATCCACCTGCTCACGCCCTAGTGTGGCCTACCTTTAGACAAGGAACCTTAAGGGAAGAAATCAAGCTGGCCGAACGGATGGCCAGCACACTGGAGGACTTCGAAGCACGTCAACTTGAAATTGATAAAAGTCCGGTCAGTAATAAACTATTCGCACGAAAGGTATTCTCCATAGCGCACAGCTGGAAAATGAGCAGAAAACGTCTGAAAATGGTATAGACGTCGGAACCCCCAAATCTCAACCAGTCAGTTGAAGTGCAAAAACGCAGCGGCGCAGAGGAACCGAATCCCGACCCTCTTCTCATGAAGCAACGTCACTTCCACCACTCCGAGCCGCTTGGCGGGAGAGGCAACGCGGGCGTACAAGATCCCAGACTCGTGATGCGCCGTATTCCATTGTGACTTCAAGAACCCCCTACTCCTTGGGTTTAACAACTTGGCAAAATATAAACACATTTTTATACTACATAATTGAGGATGAGGGTTTTCCCCATATGACTCGCTCCCGCCGTTCAGACATACGCTTCAGACCCTTCCCTTGTAAGAGGAGCAGGAATCGGCATTGGGGCATAGGGCTGGAGGATCCTTGCCTGAGCAATTCTGACTGATGAGTGAAACAATCTAGCCCCCAAAAAGAGCCTGCTCCTAAGCCAAGACTGTGTTAGTGTTTACTTCACAAGCAGCCATATACTAAAAGGTAGAGAGCACTAGAGGAGGACCGTCAAAAGACGCCGCACTCTTCCTCGGAACGCAAAAACGCGCTTCTCCTTCGTGGACTGCGATACTGAAAAGGCTGCGAGTTGTTCTAACCGTGCAGATGTTTCCTTTATGAGCAGGTGGTCAGGTTGGCGACCAGCGAAGCGGCGCGAACCCGTCGTCGCCGCCACGGCTTGTAAGTCCGGTAAGCGCCGAATTTATCGAGTTTATCGCATCTCGTCCGCATATAAAGGCACGACATATATTCTGGCATAGTCCACTAAGCCATTCGATCCTTCACGTCTGGCATAGTCCATTAAGCCATTCGATCCTTCACGTTACATTCAACATTGTTTGCCCTTGAGTTATGCAAGCGTCCTAACGTGCCATCACATTTCGCGCCCACCGTGTTATAAACCCACGCCTGGTCCACATTCGAAGATCTCCTATGCTGGAATTATGGATACCATTAACAATTCCGCGCAGTTAACGTAGAAATGTTTGAATACTTTGTTACGGCTGGCCTGCCATAAGTTAACAGAGCAGCCTGAGGGGTACGGGAGGGGGAGAAAATCACCTCAGGGAGTTGTTCGTCACTATTTATACCGCTTCTGAAAGGACAACACTGACTTCTCACTTTCCAAAAAAAGAAAAGAATTGATTTCATTGAAGAAACTTGTTGAAATTCCTACCAAAAATGTACGCCCTTGCTTTTTTTGCATCCACGCGAGCACCCATATATGTGGTAGTGATTTTTTGTGTTAACTATGATATTGCAGATGAAGTACGTCCTATTGGCCCTTGGCCTATTCGCACTGTCTTCGCTTTCCTTCGCTGATGAGGTACGTTAGCAGTGCATTCTTCCTAAGAGAGTTGAGGGCGAAATACCGCCTTAAAACGGTGTGAGACGCTTTTCCATGCGGTCGACATCGACGCCGAAGTTGCGAAATATTTTCCATTTAGCTGTCCGAGAATGGCCAAGCCGTTCTGAGTAAGATTAAGGCGCTGAAGGAGGAGGAGAAGCAACTTCTAGCATCCATCACCGATGAAGAGCAGAAGGATTTGGTAAGATTTTAAGCACTTCTAGAGGTAGACCCACGTTCACAGAAGTAGGCGCGATTGGATTTTCAGGTCGAACAGATTCTTGATAAAGAGGAAGAGACTGAGGAGAAAAAGGAGATCGAAACATTAGAGAAGGAGGAGAAGGAAGACAAGGAAGGCAAGAAGGAGGTCGAAACCTTAGAGAAGGAAGAGAAGGAGGAGAAGGAAGAGAAGGAGGACAAGAAGGAGATCGAGACGCCAGAAACGGAAGAGGAGGGAGAGAAGAAGGAGGTGGAGGAGGTTGGTTCCGTCGACAAATTTCTTGTGAACATGTGTGTGTGTTGATGAAAAAATACCATAATTTTTCAGAAGGAAGAGGAGCACAGCCGCGCTAAACGGGCTGCTAGAAGACGGGTAAGCGATCATAGCTTACCACCTTCAGTCCCTATATAAGTGGACACCCAAATACGGTCTAATATTCAGCGGCCAGCCAAAAGGGCCGGTCGTGGCCGTCGCCTCGCCGCGCACCGTCGTCGCGCCCACGCCGCTCGTCACCGTGCCAATCTCCGCCGCGCTCGACGCAACCACCGCATCAAGAAGATCCGCGCCCTTCAGCGACGAGCAGGATAAGCCTCTCCCCGCATCGGTCGCTATTTATTGACTGCTCGCTAGTAAATATACTTGACACTAACCTACTGTTGCAACTGAAGCAAAGGCCGAGTAGGCTCAGCACGGACCGTGCTGCGACAAGAGCAAAGTAAATCCTGGCGTCAGCCAATCCTTGGTTTCGATTCTAGCACAGGTTCTAGAACTGGTCATCTAACAAGGAAGTTGAACGGAAAGTATGAACAAGCCGTGAAGAACAGCTCAGTTCACGTGGTATCAAAGAGTAAATCCAGGCATGTATCCTCCTCCTTCATCTGCTACCATTATTCTCCTTTAGATTTGTTGTATACCTCTCTGCCTGGTATACAAATCTGCTGGGTCTCCTTCCTGCGACCCGTCTGCTCCGAGAGCCACTTGGTGAGAGAGAGAGAAATGTAGAGAAGATTTATTAAGGGAAAGATAAGGAGAACAATATCCACAACTGGGGAGTCGTAGACCCGACCTTAGCATGCCAAGGCCTCCTTCTGCCGGCCTTTTATGCAGTCCGCTTCCCGCCTCGCCTGCTCGCGATCTACTTACTTGTTAGCGGGAGACCACTCCTTGGGTGGTCATCGGCGTCCAACTTGCCCAACACGGACTCAGCCATCAGGTCAAACGTCTGGGTCACTGCCACAACAAGATTCATGTTTTCAGACATTTTATATAAAAATTGTCTTAATATCATTGAAAAGGTAAAAATATTGCAAATCAAAATACGTTTCAGTTGAAAACATGCAAATCTGCAGGAAACTCTAGCTCAATAAGAACTGAACACATCGTGTTTAAAGGTACTTCGATAAAAAATACATGGAAGTAAGAGAGATGGACGGTCTGGAAATGAGAAGGCGTGTTCTATGCTCTTGGTGGCAAGATTTTAGTTGAGGAGTAATGATCGGGCATAAAGGACGACGTTAATCAATTCCTCAAGGAGAGCGCCACGATTTCTATTTTTACTGGATGTCGTGGAGGAAATTCGAATGTGTGTTTGGGCAAGACAGAGTGACTTGAAATCGTCAGCCGCTGAACAAGTCACCGTTGCATCCTTCACCAATTCAACGACGCAGAGTGATTGAAGTCCTTCCCAGCCTGTCCGGGGAACCCAAGCCATAAAGCTCGATTCGGGTTGTCTGCGACAGCCGGCGGCTCTTCCGACTCTGTCATTACTCGCCCTACCAAAGGATAGCGACTGATTATTCGAAACACAAGAGAAGCTTAAGGATTTCCCAGTATACGGTGGCAGTTTTCCTAAACTATAGTTCCTTAAAATAATCTGAAATTTTATTTTTTATTTTTTTCTGTAGTTGCTAACAGATCCGAAGGAAAATGAGCTATCAAACACAAGCATCTCCATCCCCACGAAGATGGCTGCGACTAGGACCAACTGCTCGCTTGTTTTTATATCACAAGTGCCCCGTCACTCCCGTCGGCGTGCCTCGCACTTGCGCGCTTCGCGCGATACTGCAGTATCTCTAAGCAGCATATGTCGCGAAGACGGGCAGCATTGGAAATAGGAACGCCCATCCAGTCAGACCACTTTAATAGACATGCCATTCGATGTGGTCTGATTGGATGGGGCGTTCCCATCAGAGAAAGCGTGTACAGTCGGTACCCTGATCGGCTGGCATGTGTACGGTCGGTGCTCTGTTTGGTTATTAGTGACTGGCGCGCGTCCACCCACCATAGGTGTGCTTATTCGACTGCTCGAATATTATCCAAGTAGATACTGGTTGCGGTGTCCATTCCTCCACGTAGTGCTGGAAACTGCTCGCACTGTGAGCTAAATCGAGCACGGACACTCGATTGTAGACGACAGGCCCTTGTGACAGGCCGGCCTACGGAGATCCATGCCACATCATATGGTATATCTCAGCTCACGTAGTTCGAGACAGCGCTGCAGTGTCCGAGGGAGCCGACACGCACTCGCACAGCTCTACGAGTGTGAGAAGTGTGCGAGGGTCCCTGATGCGAGGACACATATGGAGGCAACTGAGCTACTCCGAAGGTTCCGTAACGTAAGCAGGACCCGCGTGGCAACGCTGAATGTGGGTACGTTGACGGGCCGTTCATGTGAGTTGGAAGAAGCACTAGAGCGAAGAAGTGTTGACTTCTATGCGGTACAGGAGACGAGGTCGTCCGTCCTGCTGCTCATCAACGGACATAGGACGAGGCTTCAAGGATTGTGTGGAAGTCCAAGGACTACCAGTAAATTCTCTGTTAAAGTTATGTAAGTCGTTGATGAATCTGACCCCTGGTGGCTTCGGATACGGGCCACGTAACGTCGAGGTCTTATCATAGACGCGAAGATCGTGCCGTATGAGACCTCGTCCCATAGCACCATCCGCTGATCTGCACCCTAAAGACCGCCCCCTCAAGAATGAAGCAGGTCGTGCGATGCGATGCACCAAGAACTAAGTGGTGACGAGTGAAAGAGAAGGAAGCAGCTATGATTTCTTGCTCCGGTTACCGACAGTCACCACTGTCGATGACTCTTGGGAAAAGGCTGCTGACGCGATACGCCAAGCTGCAAGTTTGGAGCTTGGCATCACGATTCACGCAAGGTCGAAAAGCAGACACAAGCAAACTTGGTGTGACTTCTTGCAGCGGTTTAGACTCAAATTGAACTTGTTCTGTTTTGCCTTTTCTGTTTTCTGATTTCTGTTATCTGATGGACGAGGTTTTCTGCTTTCTGCTTTTTGAACCAATTTTTTAAATTTTTTTAAATATGCGCCCATCCCTGGTGGGAAAAATTTCAGCCAGCTCCTCCACATTTACCACTCGATCAAGGAGAGTGGAGAGTATAACTTCAAGAAAAGCACGGCAGCAATACCTACTTCAGTGACAAAAATTTTGTTTCTCCTCAGGGGAGTGCAACATCCATAGGCTAAAACGCGTGAACTTCTGGGGCCGATTTCATCAACGACTCTGAGCAACCTAACGATGAAAGTACGGCCAAAATTCCTGATAGTGTAGCCTATCAAGAAGCGATATGGAAATATTTCCGCGCTATCAGGGATCTCGGCAGTATTGTCACCGTTATATTGCTCTAAGTCGTTGATGAGCCCGGCCCCTAGCCTCGGTGGTTCTGCAGTCGCTATCGTCTTATTGCCAGCCAGTCTAGCCTATTTTAACTTCTAAAACATAAAAGATTTTAGTTAAACGATCTGAGCTCCCAAGTCATTCATTTTGTTTCCTGTTACAGCTTTGTACTCAAATGTTTGGGATGAAGTCAGCAACAACCCCTTCCGGCAATGCACCTTCAGCTGTTATCACACTTCTCCAAAAGTGCCTGTGTGAGAAGCGGCAAGAACAAGGACTATTTGTGTTTTCTTTCCTACACACGTCTTCATCTGCATGGCAGTCAAATAAAAACGTTAACGCCACCTCACTTCGAAAGTTATTAATAGCTTTTAGAGAATCATTATTTTCATCACCATTCATCACATTTGGAAAATATAGGATTGATGCGATGCCGAAAACGATTTTGAGATAAAATGCTTCATTTTGGGGGTAGGAGGGGAGATGTTTCGGCAAAAAAATGCGTAGAAAACAATTCTGGCCTTTTCGCAAGGAATCCAGTGGGCAACAATGGAAATGAGCGACTTTCTGTTACGAGGGACTTTCTCCCGTTTGTGCATCGCTGTGAACTGTATGTAGAAGTACGGTCAGTGGCAGCACTACTAGATGAGCTTCTGCGCCTTTCTGGTCATCTCTCGCTGGCGAATCAGCGCTTTTGCGGTGGATTTAACTGGAGCTCCGTTCCCTCTTCTTGTGATCGTTGGTGTAGGACAAAAATTCTGGGGCAGCTATGGTGGAGTAGTGCGCAAAATAAACCTATGTACCACGTTCAGGCTTCTGAAGACGACGAGAAGAAGAAATGTCACGCTTTGGCAAATATCCATCTGAAAACCTCGTGTGGGCCAATATACATTGATTGTCAGCACTACGTAGTGTTCCAAATTCTTTAGGAATCATAAAGTTTTTTTTTGAGCCATAGCGTGCTTACAAGAAATGATTCCCGACTCAAGGTAGGCTTTTGCGATGCTATTTTGACAGGTTTGTTGCAAGCTCGAACTCAAAAGCCCACCGGTGTACTCCTACGAGGCGGCACTCCTAGCGACGGCGTCACCGAGGAGTCGTGGGGTGTCATAGGGGTTGATGAGTGTTGCGCACACGTTTTCACACCTCTTTCTCCGGGCTTTAAAAAACGTCCAGCAAAAGCTAACTGCAATTCTAGCTTCCGCTCACACGTCTCTACATCATGTCAAAATAGCATCGAAAAAGCTGACCTTGAGTCGGGAACCTTTCTTGTTAGACATGAAGAAAATTTTAGATGAGAAGTCTGTTGAGAGTTCAAGGAAAAGGCGCACATAGTCTCAGACTTCTTCGCACTCAACAGCGGTCCCTCAGTTCTGAGTTTTCCAAATTAAAAGGCTGCAGATTCCGTACGTGGTTTTTCGTGCAAGCGGGCTGCAGAATTCGCGGCACAGCGAGGTCTGACGACACGGAACTGAAAACCCCTCAGCTTGTGTCTTGACGCTAAGTGCGCGAGACGGAGCGGAAAAGCCGTCGAGCAAGTGTTGCGACTGTTGGCCGTGATCCCATCTTGGTCATCCGTTTTCGGTTCGTCGCCGTAACAGCCAGCCGCCTATCTCCTCGAAGGTGGCTGGGAACAGGAAGCAGCTCGTCCCCGCATGTCGCAGCGGGCAGCGGCGCGCGCAACGACAACGCGCTGTGCTAATGCTATCATAACCAAGCGCATCTTCGAACGGGCTTTCCCAAGACGAGTGGATCTCGAGGGCACCCAAAAAACAACAGACAGCGCTGCGAATCCTGCACGACACGACTTACATCAACGAGAGATCGAGATATCTAAGCCTCCCTCACTTCGCCATTAGCCAAAACGACTCTGCTGCCCGGCAGACGGTATTGCACTGAAGTTGTTTTGCTTATTTTACCCGCACTTGGTCGTGCAGTATCGGCATCAAATAAACAGGAAATTAGACTAGTACGAAAGTGAGCAATTGAAAAAAAAGCTGCAAAGGTCTCGGTAGAGGATTAGCCAGTCGAGAGCAGGGTGGGCGCAATTTCAGTTCTGTTTCCTGGCAAAATGGCCAAGATAGGTCAGAAGGCAGAGAATTGCACTGGATATTCTGTTGTAGGAGTCCAACTGTAAAAATGCAAACCACATCGGTCTCTATAGCAAAACAGATGTTCTTCAAAATGGAGAAGAACGTATTTTTTGTTTGCTTTCGTCACAAAGTGGCCATGAACTTCATCGACAATGACGCATTTCGTTTGATTAAGAGTCACTCATATGAAGTTACGGATAGCAGTTTGGACGCATTTTATTACTTTGCTTTGTTGGATCTCTAATTTGAGTGGTGACCATTTCAGGAGAACAGAGAAGGGGAACCAATAAAGGGAGGACCAAGAGAGTGAAGGGGGAGGGGACCAGTAAATGGGGATCGGTAAGGGGACCAGTATTTCCTCTCAGAATCATCTAGCGTAACAGATGCGGATACTCACGCTAGATGATACTGAGAGGAAATACTGGTCTTCTTAAAAAAAACTAGCATGGGCGCGTGGAGCGCAGTCGGAGGAGGCGTCGGCTGTCGTCTGCACCCGCTACCAGGTTCCTGGTTCGGATTTCCCGTCCAGGCCAACCAAGCCTTCCATCCCTCCGGGGTCGGTGAATTGGTACCAGACTCGTCTGGGAAAGATAAAGCGCTGACTTGTTCATCGGCTGGCCACCACAAGTTATTGTATGGCCAAATACACATTCAGCTCGCCTCCACGACATCCCGTAGAAGTAGAATGCGTGGCGCATCCCAAAGGGGATTGAATAACGCCGTTCTTTATAATTTATCCTTTATCATCTAGCATAACATGCTCGGAGTGACACGTCTCATATGAAAGAAGTCCTCCGGAGTTTCGAGCCTCGTCGACGATCAAAGATCAGAGATGCTGTCCCATGGGCGAAGTCGTCGAAAAATAGATGTGCCGGCCACGTAATGCGCTTTGCAGACACCCGTTGGACGAGAGCCGCCACCGACTGGATTCCGCGGGGTGTCAAGAAAACACCAGAGCGCACAACAACGCGTTGGTCGGACTTATTCGTGAGATCCCTTAACGAACGTTATGACGTTCTTCATGTCCCTCGCGTCGATAGGTGATGCAGGTGATACAGGCGATCGTCCAGCGTGTGTCATGTTTCGGAATGCGTGCCACAGAACCCAAAGGATTCGGATTTAAAGTTATATTAATTATTTTTCACTTCTCATTTTGCAGAGCTAAATCTCTCTGAAATTTCATAGGAGAAATCTAGTGGTTATGAAAATATTTTCCCACAGTGCAGCTCTCACTGCCCATTCGTCTAGGACTGATGGCTTATGATTCGACTCCCCTGTGATCCAGGATTTCTGCTCTTCCTAAAAAAGATCTGCCACGATCCACCAAAGCTCTCTATGTCAAATCGCAACGGAAAACGCCAGAATGGACTCTTCTTCATACCGACAACTTCATGCTGGTACGGAGATCCAATGTGTGATGAATAGTTACACAAAACCTGGCGAAACAAACAACAAAGCACAATGAATACCCAAGTGATACAGCTGGCGAATATTCCATGTTCGACTGCATTGAATCTTGGCATGATATTGAACAGTATGAATACACAATGATACCTTCTTCATCCTCAACCTCGATGCTCCCGCATTCCGCATCTCGCAAAAAGGGATGCGGAACCGCTGTCCATCTTCTTCTCTTGCCTTCTAGGAACTCGTGAAGTATCGGAAGGAATGCACTCTTCCAAAAAGCTCGCCAGCACAACAGCTGATGAAAACATAGTTCGGAAGATGTAGCAGCGGTATCGACCCCGTGTGTCGAGAAAAATTCACCCAAGGGGGTTATTTAAGGCACTGATCACCCACATGTTAGTTGGTGGTGGTATCATGGTAACCGACTTCGTCAAACTTCGCCATTTGACATAGAAAGCCTTGCTGGATCGTGGCAGATCTTTTTTAGGAAGTGCAAACATCCTGTATCACAGTGGAGTCGAGCCATAAACTACCCCGTCTTCTCTTCCCCTTCACCACTACTACTCGGCCGATAGCGCAGTTTACTCTACTACTACTTGAACTCGCCCTTTTGTGACTCGTTGACTCAGCGCGCAGTAGGAGTAGGAATTGAGTGGCGTCCTTTGTTTTTTTTTATCCTTTATCCCATGTTCCATAGTTGGTCTCCCAAATTTCGCCAGTACATGAGACCTTCAAAACGTTTCGCGTTCGTAGAACTCGGGCAAACGGGAGCCCTATGCACAACCGCCTCCTGGCCGATTGCGCTTCCGTGTAAGCAAAACGGCCTTAACGAGGCAACTGAACGAAGCGTTGAACATATTCGAACACTCAAAGCTCATCCCATACATGCTATAAGGAGACGGTTCAGCTAGGAATGCTTCATAGACGCTACTCTGTACACGAAATAAATACGCAGATGCTATCGATCGAAGAGCCCTCATGTTCGTGTGAAGATGCGGTCGTCTTGCCTAGTCCGTCTCTTCGGCAGCCCTTCTGGCGGCAGCGGCGCGTTTCTGCGCCTTGGCGCGCTTCAGGCGCAGGAGGGTGAGAGCTCGCTTCTGATCCTGAGCCTGACGGGCGCGACGTAGCTTGGCGAGCCGATTGGCGGCGGCGCGACGTCGCTGTTTGAGAGCCTTCCGCGCCTTGCGAGCTCTCTGTGCCTTCGCGGCTTTCCCCTGAAAGATGCTCCTTAGAAACACATCGTGTCGGTGGAGCGCGGAACGAGGCAGCGAACCTGGGCTTTGGTTGCGGGCTGGGTCAACGGCTTGAGCATGAACAGATCACTCAGAGCGTCGCGCTTCGGACGGGCAATGGCAGCTTTCAGGCTCGTCACTTCGGCTTCAATACTCATCGACTTCACCTAAATTTTCGTAAAGACTAAATCTACCCCCATTCACTCTTGTAGTAACCACCAAGTGTTACCAAATCGCGCTCCTCTTTGCCAGCGATCTTCTTCAGTTCACTTTCCTCTTGATCACGTAGCTGACGTACCTTTGCGACCACTTGTTTCGAGGCATCGCTGAGTTCAGACTGTAAGACATAACGTATAGTTGGAGATCAGAGTGCTACTCATAAAAAATAAGGGATAAAGGATGATGTTCGGCAATCCTTTCTTTGATGCGCAACGAACTCTGTTTATGCGGACAAGCGTGAGGCAATTTGAATGCATATTTAGCCTTCGCAATGAATGGCGCGGGCCACCCGATCTCATCACAATGTACCGTCCCAAGAGGCTGGGGAGGGGTGTAGTTGGTTTGAGGGAGACCAGAACCAAGAACTCTGTGGTGTACGCCACAGAACTCTCTACGACTGCGCCTCGAATGATATGTATATTTCCAGAAGACTAAGTTCCACATTACATTACACTCGAGCAGGGCTATCTGTGAACAAGAACCTTCAAGAGCTCCATGCTTTATGGTGCGTGAGTTGTCATCTCCATAAGTGAGTGCAATGTGCATCACTAACGTCGTTTGGTCAACGCGTTCCTCAACCCCTGTGTCAGCTACCGACTCAGCCAGCTCTGGTTGAAACACATCAAGCTCACGTGCTTTCATAAAGGGCCGTGGTGTCTGGCTCAGTCAGTTGAGAGTCCGGCACCTGTTGCCAATGAGGCCACGTGTAAGCAACCTCTTCTGGACACTACAGACAAGCAGAGGAACGCGATCATACCTTTGAAGGGCAATTATTTGGTGTCTTGCTTAGAGACAAGTTATGGTATGGTAACATTACCGACGTGATCTTAGCTTTCCCATAAATGATTTTTTCAACTCAAATTTTACAGGACGCCCTCATTTGCCATCATTTGGTGTGTTTCGATGAATAAATGTTGTATCGAACTGAGACGAAGTCCTAATGAAGAGATTTCAGCTAGCCAGCTTTCGCAGCTGATCTTGCAGAACCGCGTGCTAGGAATGCCACTAGCATACTCATACCATGCCGTGCCGAACCCCTATATAGGTGAACCAATGGGTTTCAAAAGTCTAAAATTCTGCTCGCTTTCTTTATGAAAACAAAGAGAACTAAAAATTTGGAAATGATCTCCCTAGTTGTATAGCTTTATTTATTTATTTATCTATTTATTTATTGAATATGTCGAAGACGCGTCACATAAGGGAAAAACAGAAACAAGCTTTAGCCATTTTGAATCTCACAGCAAGCTTTAAAATTGAACTGAACCTTGAGCATTCAAGCTGCAGGAATTTTCAAACGACGATGAATGAATGCAAACTAATGTAGTGATAACTCTGAAAAGTCTAGTACCAAGAGATTGCTCTATGGAAAGTGATAAGGAATACTGTTTCTCTATGTTTATGTACCATTTTGTTGCTAGACTTTGGATTTAACGAAGATTTCAAGCATAGCATGGAAATAGCTTCGCTTAATTTTTTATCTACTTGTTCGCTACTTCTCGAAATTTGAGGTCCGTATTTTGCGCGATATGCCTGAAGCTCCATTAGATTCATCCATCGAGTGTGACTATTGTTCTCAGTTTGTTTAGAAAATGAACCAAGTTTGCATGTGGCTTTATATGCGACATATGTCTCTCTCCTCTACACTTTCGACAATTCCTTTTAAAATTTCAGCGGATCTAAATAGTGAACTACAACACGAAGATGTGTGGGAATGGTCCAAAAAGACCACTCTAAATTGACCTTGAGATACAACGGTTGCGCTTTATATATATATATATATATATATATATATATACATATATATATATATATACATATATATATATACCATTTTCAGTTCAAATTCAACGTTTTCGAAAGCAAATTCATTGTTTTCGAAATCAAATTCAATGTTTTCGAAAACGAATTCAATGTTTTCGAAATCAAATTCAACGTTCTTCTGGAATCTCCCCCGTATCATATTAGCCGTCCCTTCCACTCTGCAACAGTGCCAAATTTTGCAAGTTCATTGAAGAACTTTTGAGCCGAATTCGCGACAACGAAGAGATGAATGGCGCGTGGCTGATCATGGACAACGCCAGGATTCACAAAGCGGGCGACCTGCGGACAATTATGGGACAATCATACACTTTAAAGTTTTTGTCGCCACTCTTACATGCTTAATCCTGCGGAGAACGTTTTTTCAAAAGTGAAGGCCACGGCGAGGCGCCTCCTAAGTAATCCCGTCGCGAAGAGGACGCTGGCCGAAGTTATTGAAGAGGGTGTTCATTCTGTATCGCAGCAAGATTGTGCAGACTACGTCCTCCACATGATGGCAAACATGACAGCAGCTGCAGCAGGGCAAAGACTCAACAGTACATGACTTACTTTCACTTGCTCATTGTGCTATTTTGAATAGTTATTGTTGTATTGCTGTATTGTTTATCATACTGTATAGTTGTATCGCTTAGTTTGCTCACTACTATGTACTTGTGTCGCATCACTACTGAAGTGCCTGACTTGCTTTAGTTGCTAGTTGTTTCTAATTTTCGTTGGATAGCCTTTTTTGAATGTTTGAATTTTTGAGAAGAAGTAAACATTGAAACGTACAGCTTGCA
The DNA here is from genome assembly GCA_947396885.1 of Heligmosomoides polygyrus polygyrus. Classification (NCBI taxonomy): domain Eukaryota; kingdom Metazoa; phylum Nematoda; class Chromadorea; order Rhabditida; family Heligmosomidae; genus Heligmosomoides; species Heligmosomoides polygyrus. Next base: position 36,821,188 of record OX377202.1, read on the forward strand.
AAGAAGACGTTGAATTTGATTTCGAAAACGTTGAATTTGATTTCGAAAACGTTGAATTCGTTTTCGAAAACATTGAATTTGATTTCGAAAACATTGAATTTGATTTCGAAACATTGAATTTGCTTTCGAAAACGTTGAATTTGAACTGAAAATGGTATATATATATATTAAAAATACTCAATCGCATTAGTGCAATGAAAATGGTATCTCATTTCGGAATATTAGGGCAAAACACGAACGCTTCTGAATGCCCAAACTTGAACTCTGTTAAAGTGTTAAGCTAAAGTTCAGATGTTATTACATGCAATAGGGCGGAAGAGTGTTTTGTCATATAGAGAGCTTCAGTGTGTATTAGGATGGAAAAAAAGTCTTTTCGTTTTTTTCAAAGATTTATTACTTCACAACTACAAAGTCAAATCAATTGAGATAAACTCTATTTTGTTCTACTACACTTCTCCAAAGACTGGGTGATTTTCCAATTCCTCTCGCTTAAAAGACTGCAGTTCTGGAGTCGAACCATTGATAAATCCAATTTTTGAGGTCTTCATCCGTTCCAAAATATTTCTCTCCAATTTCTTGCTTGAGAGCGTGGAAGAAATTGCATTCGGTAGGGGCGAGATCAGTGCTATATGGTGGATGTGGCATTACCTCCCAGCCCATCCCCTTTATTGTTTCTCTTGTGAGTCTTGCAACACGTGGTTTTGCATCGTCATGCAGGATCATCACCTTCGACTTCTCCGGCCTGTTTTCTTGGAGAGTTGCGACGACTTTGTGGAGTTGGCCGCAGTATGTGACAGCAGTAAGTGTCTCTCCACTTCTGAGAGTTTGCCGATAAATCACTCCTCTGATATCCACCAAACACTCAAGAGAATCTTCCTTTCGTGAACATTGGGCTTGAGATCAGACTTAGGGCTCTCTCCCTTTTGTACCCATTGCCTTTTCCTCGGAAGTTGGCACACAGAACCCAGGACTATTCGCCTGTCACAATCCGCGGAAGAAACGATTTTCTTCCTTATCTGGACAGAAGAGAAGCAGCGATGGAGAGCCGTCGACCTTTCTGAGTGTCTGACAGGGCATGTGGAATCCAAGCTCCAAATTTCCATGAAAGCCAAGATTCTTCAGATGGATCCCCACTATCCTATGAGACACTTCGAGCTTCTCTGCCAGCTGACGTGTCGTCTGCCAACTATCGGTAGGAAGAAGATGGTGTAGTTCACTGTCGTCCAATCCAGTTGGCCTTCCTGACCATGCTTTGCCCTCAGTGAATAATTTCCCTTTAAAGACTTTCCGAACCACTCATAACAGGCGCGATGAGTAGTAGATCCCAAGCCATATATGTGGTTAATTTGGTCTGCTGCCTGACGTGCTGTGGATTCTTTGATGAATTCTTGAAGAATGCCGTGCTGAAAACGGCCATGAGGTAGATCTGGCATTGAGTTCGGAAGATTGGATGGATAACGAATTACAAGAAGAGTCTTAACCTGTGTCTGCGTGCGAACGGTAGACAAGTGTGATAGGATTACGAAATCAGCAATCAACATTGGCTAGTGCGTTTACAAGGGGAAGGGTAAAAAAATTTCGAAGTGTGAAGAGACTTTTTTTCCAACCTAATAGAAAGGTTCGAAAACAGGAAATGTTTCAGAAATTTAAAATACAGAGCATTTTTGAACCTCCGGGAAATGTTGAGGGGTTAGGTGGAGTGAAGTTTGAGTTTAAAATTACACACAATGCTTAGGCTTCCGTAGATTACGTCGAAACACCAAACTCTGCAAAATACATAAAGGTTGATCAAAAACCTCGTAGAACAAAGGGCCGTTTCAGGAAATTAGTAGCTGGAAGCAATTCAGAGGGAGAACGCTTTTCTTTTTTTAGTAATCCGTTTAACTTCGTTTGTTCTCATGAAGCGAAAGCACGTGAGGTGTGTGAGCCTGCAATTTATAGAGGACTGCCCAAAGTCGAGAACGGCAGGCCAAATGTGTGACAAACTCAGAGTGGGCATTCTATCTCCATCTCTTTTATCTGTTGCTAGTCAATGTAACACACGAGTTTTTTTTAGGTGGATCTTGTTTTTTAATATTTTGCCACCAGACTCAACCACGCACCGGAAGTACAATGACTCATTCGCAGTAGAGAAGCCTGTTTGGTTCATTCCACTAGGATAGGTTTCCGTAATCGTTGCTCTTATCTAACTTACCAGTGCTGTGCCAAAGAATCACTAACTGGCTTGGATTCTGCACAATCTTCAGATGAATGATACCATTGCAAAGCAACTATAGCACGGGGCCCAATAAATCGTTTTAACCCACCATCAACGTAAGTTGAATAATTCGTTGTTATGGTAAAACTTGAGAAGAAGGTGCTTTAAACAGAGAACATTAGAAGTAAGCATAATATGAGCATTTTCAAAACAACATCCTACCTTTCCATCATCGGCTGACGAGTACCCTGTGAGGCTTGCGACAGCAAAAATCGTATAGAGCAGGAAACGCATCTGGACGCCCTGACCATGTGTTGATTGCAGATGTCAAAAGGTTGAAAGTTCTCGTACAGTCAAAGTGTTTAGTAATTACTGCTCCGGTGTTTACGGGGTGTCCTAGAAGATCAGTTAATTCGGAAGAATGTCATCGATAGTTTGAGATGGTTAAGAACTCAGAACCAAGCTTGAATAATTGGACTTAACTTACTAAGTGGTTCAGATTGGCGTCAACCGGTCATCTGTTGAGATGTACCATGCATTTTATCACTTTCGAACAAGACTGGTACTAATTCGCCAGCCACAGAGGGATCGAGAGCTTACTTAGCCTGGGCGGGACTCGAGCAGGAGCATTGAATCGGAGTGCATACTAACCCGGCGTTCCCTCGACTGCTACACTGCGCGCCTTTTTTTGTAGATAGTTCAAAAGAAAGGTCAAACTTGAGAATTCGGAATTATGAATTCTGTTAGGTCCCGAGGCCTCTCAGTGTGCCATTCTCTTAAAGAGATTATTCGTGAATTGAATTTGCACCGTCCAAGAAAACATCGAAACTTCATGAGTTCACCGAAAGACTTCTAGCTCTGGGGAACACCGCACAATTTCGAGGAATGGAGTTATTCCTCTGAGGCAGCACTAAAACCTAGGTGACTACGGCAAAGAAAAAAGAAGAAAAAAAACGAGACGAAGACGAGATGAGTTGTTGTGCCGCTCCAGAGTCATTCCATCTGCCAACGCCCCTCAAACTCCAGAATACTAAACGGAATCTATGAAGGTGGAGCTAGTAAGGCTACGTTAAGAAGCAATCGACAGCTAATATCAGAAGTCGGGGAGTACACGGTGCACTCCCGGCACCGCTAACGGTAACCAGTAAGCGCCCAGCGCTTAAATGCACACCGAAAAACTCTCGACGCCCCGTACCGAAACTGATCCCTGGACACAAAGCCGCCGCGTTAGCCAAGTCGACCGACAGCAGGTGCGCGGCTTCGGGTGACGGCGCTTCTGGTTCGCAGCTATCCGACGGAGAACTCCGTATCGGCGTTAGCGATGCGATCTCGGTCTAACCATATATAAGAGCGGTCGTTTACGAGCCAATTCACATCCTGCGCACACTCGCTGAGCAGTCTCGGTCTTCTGGACGGTCTCCAAAATGCAGCCAATTTCTCGGTGCCCTTTTAGTGTCTTGGCTGCTTTGGTTGAGGAGTCTCTGAAGGCGCCAGCAGTTAGTCGGCCATCGTGTTTTTTGTTGCAGTCGAAATTATGCTGGTAGTAACTTTTGAACAGAATACATTATCGATAGCTGCAAAGAATTTTTCTCAATTCAGAGGGTCTTACCTAATTTCCTTGCTGGTATGACTCACCTTGATCTAGGTTGGTCCTTGAACCTCGTTCTTCCAAGATTTAATGTCAGTTGCAAGCTTTTTAAAGATTTTGGAAAAGTCTTGAAAAACGTTTAAGCAAAAAAAAAACGCAGAGTGTAGACAGAACTTCGGTGTAGCCAGCCTTTAAAACATGTGTGCCTGGTGAAGACTCCATTTTTATGCTGCAGATGCATGCTTTAGTAACGGCTACAGGCACTGTCTAGAAAGCACGAAGGATCCCTTTTTACTTCGTGTTGTCCATTACCATACCTTGCTGTAGAGTGTGTTTGTTTCTGTTACGTTCTTCCTCTGCTTGAGGTCCTTCGAACGATATATGAGTCAAACTAAGACTAGAAATCTGCTAGAACTCTCCCAACAGTTTGAACTCGGTGCGTTCAGTGACTGCGCATTAACCCATAAGATTCTTCCTCGTGCCAATCTATGTGTTTCCAACGCATTCACCTGACTGAGCTATTAAACTGAGAACTAGTACGCTCTCGTTTCAGATGCGGCTTCTCCTTGTGACCTTAGGGTTGTTTGTCTTATACGTGGCTGCAAAGGATGCACAGGTAATGAGATGAATGTTTGGGTTTCCTTAATCCCCTTTATTTATGAAACTCTGTTGGACAGCTTAGTTAGCTACAAAAATGTGAAGAGTGGATCAACACATTTTTTAAGGTCGAGAACAATGAGGATGAACTCAGCACAGATGTACAAATCGAGAACGACAAAGATCTAGTGAGTTTCAGTTCATTATGGGCAGCGGTCCCATTAGGTATCTAGAACAAGCCGTTGAAGAGCTTTAGAAGCGTTATCTATGACAATGTCTTCTAGATCGCATGTCAGAAATACATTCACCACCACTAAGCTTTACAGCTCCACTTATAAGATTGGCAAACGACTGAACAGTTTATGGAACAATTGCTGAACCCGTACGGTGATGTATCAATACGGCTCAGTCACTTTGGCAGACAAACCCCACTCTGGGCGCTTTTCTGGTTCTTGGCAATCGAAAGCCACCCAGTTACGGGAGGGGTATAGACTTTTAGCACCACGTACACAGTTTTACGCTCAGTGGGTGTGGAGATCGTCAAACTACTCGTACAAAGCCCTTTATTAGGCTCTGTCAACTAGGGACATTCCATCCGACGTTGGATGTCCGGGAACCAAATCACTTGGTATAAGCGCAGGGCACTGATTGGTTAGGCCTGCTTGCAATCGGTGCCAATCCGTTATTTTGCGAAGACCTGGTCACCGTTAGGTAAACAACTTTCTGCATATTCAGAATACGCGACAATGCCATTTATCAAGGAGGCACAGCTGCCACGGTATCAGGACACATTTGCGCAGTCTACTTCTCTTAATCACGCTAAAAGAGTATGTGTAATCATCTTCACCGAACTTCGTAACCTCAACTCAACTGCGACGCGACCTCTAGGTCATGACACCTTGACGAATTGGCTACTATTATGCCTAGTTGGTCCGCGTTAGACTTGAGCGCTTTCTCCGGCCTGTCTATCCTTGTCCTGAACTTCGTCAACCAAAACGACTTTGATGTGAAGTCCGCCTTTCCGATCCTTAGCAGCTATTTCAAATGAACAGAAGGGGCAATGACTCCTAAGCATATCAATACGCCCCGAGAAAATCGACTTTCAAAACCTAATTTAAGTGAAGTTCCGATTTTGAAGTTCACTAGTTAGGGGCTTCAGCTCTAACTTATAAATACCACTGTCTTAGAGCATAGCCGAAGAGGGAACTCCCCTGGAAAGAACGAAACGTGCTGCCGACTTGTTCGCACTTCTGAAACCTCAAGCCAAGAAGCCTAAGGTAAGAATCGTTTAGACCGCTAAGAGCCGAGCTTCATCGCAAAGCGAATCCCACTTTCAGCGAGCCGCCTTAACCGCGAAGGCCCGTCGCAACCGACGTCTCAGCCGCAAACGCCGCGCACATCGTCTGCGCCACCAGCGCAACCAGAAGAGAGCTGCCAACAAACGAGCTGCCGTCAGGAGACGCTTCGCCGGCGGTCTCCGTCGTGCTCACGCAAAGCGTGCCCGTCACGCCAGACATCGAGTCCGCGCCCAACGTCGCCAAGCCCGCAAGGCCCAGAGAGCCCGCCGAGCCAACAGAGCCCGAAGAGCTCAACGAGCTCAGAGAGCCCGCCGAGCTCAAAGAGCCCGCCGCACTCAGAGAGCCCACCGCGCTCAGAGAGCCCGACAGGCCCGCCTCCAGAAGTCCGGATAGAGCCCGCGTCTAATTTATTTCAGTCAGCCCAACAATAAATATGCTACATCTTTGTCGTGTTTGTTTTCCTTCAACTAGATCAATTTTTCGGAGTGACGAGCAGTACTTCGTATGCCGTATGCGTTGCTCCGCACATTATCGCTAGCACGACGACCGGCGTCCGGTCTCAAGCCTAACATCGAAAATCAAAAAAAAACAACGAAAAATTGAAGCAAAAAATGAACTAGTGAAAATTGAACTTGAGCGTAAGCGCAGCGTGGTCTGCTCAATGTCAGGCGTGCTGTGCAACAAGGAGGATACCAGAAGGTCTTTGACCAAAAATCTACAGAACCGTCGGCCGACCACTAGCGATGTATGCATGGTGCTGAGTGTTGGCCTGCAAAGAAGGAGGTTGGGAGCCACCTCAGTGTAGTGGAGGCGAAAATGCTGAATGGACGGCAGGAGTCACGCCTTTGGACCATATCCGCAACGTCTCCAAAGGTAGGGTGTCGCTCTGATTGCTGTCAAGCTATGCGAACCCCAGCATTCGGTGGTACGGTCATGTTCTTCGCGCTAATGATAAAGATGTTCGGAAGACTGAGACTAGTGGCAGCAGGCAGATCATGCGATAGTTGCACGTCTCCCTTCTTGTACAGCAAGGCGGTCTTGCTGGTAGTCCACTGGGATGGAACTTGCACTCCGACAGGTACATGAAGAGCTGCGCCAGAGTGTTGATGAGCGCTGGCGGGAGGTTCTTCATTTGTTCGGGTCTGATCCTGTCGGAACCGAGTGCTGTACTCTTCTTCACCGACGAGATGGCGTGTCGGATCTCGGAAGGGAGAACAGAGGGGACAAGGTATCCATCCTACGGAAGATGGCATGGGGGCAGGTGGACGTGGCTATCGAAGAGATCGGGGTGGAAGTCGTGAATAGCCTTCTCCATAGTCCTTCTGGAAGAGATGACGGTTCCGTCAGGACGTCGAAGAGCGGTCATCTTGCTCTTGAAGTTGGCGAAGTTCCGGCGGGCATTGCGTATACTCAACCCAGGCTCTGCATTTCAACCACCACTTCCGCCATTCTCTCCTTAAGATCCTCCTTTATCCCTCTCTGCATAGTTTCTTGAGCTCGGACGTCAGTTGGCAGTTGCCTGACGCTCGTGCTGCTCCACGGTGGCGTATCAGCTCGAGAGTTTGCGGAGTCAGACCTCTCTTGAAGACAAACTCTCGACTCTCTTGGCACTATAGCGGAGATGGGCAGGAAGCGGTCGTATTCCTCGTCGATGTTGTCCATGACGGTATCCTCCCAAAGTCCGGCAAGAAAGTTGTAAAAGTCCCAGTTGATGGATCTCCCTTGATAGAGAGCCTTCGGGCTGTCTTGGTTAGAGGGATCTCGGGCCGCTTGTCGAAGGGCCACATGGCGCGTCCCCGTGTGGTGGTTAGGGGGATGAAACGAGAACCAGCTGCAACCGTGTACTGCACACAAACGCAGGTGGGATGTAGGGGATGGTCTCCTTGCTCCTGCTATGTCTCGGATTGACTTGTTACTTGTGTGAGGGAGCGGCATGTTCATGCACAGTGTGCGTAGATGCAGCTGTGCGGATTGTAACTGTGTCGGTCCGCCCAAAAGCTTGCACTCGGTAGACTGGGAGTACATGTAAGACAATTCGAGGCAGCCTTAAAAGTCTCCCCATCCCTTCGGGTAGTCTGGCTGGCTGCCCGGAGTTCCTCGCCTTCACGACAGAGCCTAACTAGCTACTCGTGGGTACTCCAGTCAAATACAGCAACACTAAAGGGCCTCATTCCTCTGACCCGAAAGAGCTCCCATTTCTGCAGCATTTGTGTCCACGTCAACACGCACTTGGCTATGAACATCGATTCGTATGACTCTCTGACAAGCCGAGTCGGACGTCTGCGAGTGAAGCGAGGTACCAGCTTTGACTGTGTTCGTAGCGTATGCCCCAACCTCGACTACGACGATGAGGTCGAAGCCTTCTACGTGGAGCTGGAGAAGTTCTATAAGGAAGATCACACTTCTACAAGACTATTGTTCGACGACTTCGGGCTACGAACGTCACCAGAAGAACATCACATCGGAAGCCACGGTTTGGAGTGGAACGAGCAAGGTGAAAGGCCGTCGTAGTTTATCATGTCGACCAAGACCATCCATGGAAACTCATAGTTCCAGAAGCCTCTCTCCCTACGATGAACCTGGGAATTCCCCGGTAGCCAGTTCCACAACGAGATGGACGACATCACCTTCAATGGCAGGTATTGCCTGACCGACGTCTCCGTTGTCCCATCTACAGGGATCGGACCACCGCTTCCTTCGGTGATCCTCTCATGAAACGCAAACCTCAGCGCCTACAGAGTTCTAGAAATTAACGGGCGCGAACCTTCAGTCTAAACGTCTTACTCCGGAAGTCAAGTACGTAGTTTCCGATAGAGCTGCTATGCTCGCCTCCGAGCGGATATGTTGGTATATTCCTGCTTATATCCGCTGTTATTTCTGAATTATCCTAACACTAGACATGGATGGAAGCTGGATTTGTCAGCGTTCGGTTAGCGGACGTCCTTCTTCTCTCAACGTCCCTAAATAGTACGTGGGCGTGCAGCGATAGCTCCATCTACGGTAGTGAAGTGAGCGGATGAACGCTTGCCAGTTTCTTTCCAGTGCGTCCAACAGAAGAATTTCTTTGGAACAGATATCACTGAGAGTGAGAGCTGGATCGCTAAACGATCAAAAACGCGCGGTGATATGTAGCTGTGACGAGTTGAAAAAGGCTTACACAGCCAGAACCTGATCTTCAATGAGAGGCGATTTAGGGGGTATTGAGAGGAACATTGAGCCAGCAATGATGGCAAGGTAAGAAGTGTTCAACGCCACCGTGTGCTAGGTACAACTCGACAGAAATTGAATAACAAAAATGGTCAATAGGTGCCCAGAGTCGAAGTATGCGCCCATTCCGTCACCAAGAAATTTGCTCAGGCTGAGCCCGACATACCGGTTTGGAGAATGCGACTGCATCACCCCTCAGCACTGGGCTACATAGCTTCTTCCGACTGGTATTTTTCTTCTAAAGATTTCGCTGGAGGTGGAGTACAATATTCTCCAATAAGGTAATGGTCGCAATCCACGATTTTTGATTTACATTGACTCTGACAGAAAAGGACCATTGCCTCATCTGGTTGTCCAGCATTCTCCCTACTTGTGTCAGATAGATTGCTGAGAAGTTTGCTCCTTCTTTAAAAAAATCAGCAAGAAAGAAAAATTAACAAACGTTTTCGATCTAATGTTTGGGTTCACCGTGTGCAGTGAAAGCCTCGTGAAGTGCTAAACCTAATTCCATAGTGATTAGTTTGAAAATAGGATTTGGTTGTCTAAGTGTTTGTGTGCTTACGAAATGATCATAGATGCCTTTTCTAAAACTTGCCGTGGTTCTTTAAGTAGTGAAAAGGACGAGATAAAGAGGTTCAACAAAGTTTTGCGGTTTAGCGTAAGAAACAAGGGTTCCGAATTTGGCGCGAGCCATCGAGCCGCAACCTTTCTGGGCTTGCCCATACGGGCTATGGACTGTGTAAGTGTGCGCTCGCCAATGGCCACACCAAGATTGTCTGTGGGAAAACAGTAGTACAGCTTTAGAGCAAGGTCAGAAAGAAGGCGAAGTTTGTCTCTCGGAGAGTCCTCTCCAACTCCATAAACTTCCGGTGACGTGCTTTGATGGGTTTGGAAAGCTGCTCTACGAAAGCAAAGAAAATTGGACCAGTGAAGCGAAAATGTTTGGAGATGAGCAGCTCGTGGAGCGTTGGCAGAAACGCCCTCGCCTCTACCATCAGTAACGAAGGCTCTATGGCGAAGAGGGTGAGCGGTACCGTGTAGCTGAGACTAGGACAGCTTCCGCTTAAAACAGCTACCTTACCGTCATCAATCTGCAGGCAAACTGAACGGACATCCACTTGGCTCATCTATCTCCATCTCCAGCCCAGGCGCTCGAAACTTGAATTCGGCCACTTTTGAAACTGGACAAAAGCGCGATGAACCACGGCGATGTGCACTTCAGCAGAGCGCAATCGTGGATTTCCAGGAATAAGTTGAACCCTCCGCAAGGCAAATGTGGAGAGAGATCGAGCGCACGCGAGAGGGCGGCGTGAACGTGGAAGGACTGGATGGATGTATTAGATGTTTTCGATGGTGGATGACTTTTGGAGATGACGGCCGTTTTTTTGCCACGCAGCCAGGAAGATCGTAATCCGTTTCGACCGAAGCCCTATAAAGTCTCAGCATCTCCCACCGACTCCATTACCCTCCGCTGCACTCAGTGCGAAAGCTTCCTACGCCGGCAACTAGTTCACCTAACCAAATTTCCACTTCAGTTTTTGTGCCGTTTGAAGAACCATAAACGCTTATCACTCGCGCTGAATTCATTATACGGCACGGATAATATTGGCTATTAAAATCTGTCACTTCTTTTACAAAAAGCCTTTACTATCTGGATGAAATTTTATAGCTGCCATAAGTTCTTCTTCTCAAGAGGCCCATGAAAACTTTTTTCAATAGTTTGTTTTGTGAGTTACAACAATCTCCTTCAATCTTACAGAAGCGATCGTTACCATAGTAACATCTTCTCGTTGAACATGATTGGTGTTGGCAGGCCAATCCAGGCTTTAAACCAGTTCGAATAGCCGCCTCTTCTTTACGAACTGTTTGGCCGTGTATTTGTATCTCCCACGTGTTTCTTTTTTCTTAAGATTCTGACTAGCATAGGTATCTGCACATATTTCGTGATATTAGCATTTTGCGAGCAAAATCTTGACCCAGCAGAGTTGACCTCCATTTGTCCTATGTGATCCATGGTGAAGGAGTTCCACATAAGAGCGTCATTACCTTGAAGATATGCTCATAGAATGGCAATTGCTTCTCTGGCTGAAAAGCAATTGCCATTCTATGAAGCCTGATCTCTTGATAAAAGTGAATACTTCATTCCATTCTGAATCTCCCTTGTTTATCTCTGCTAGTTAGCCACCGAGGCATCTACCACTTTCTCTTGCTTCCCCTAAGCGCATTTTAACCATATTCGCGGCACGTCCTTCAACATACTCAGTCCGAGTAGTTCGCTTTCTTGTGAATCCCTTTGTCCATGTCTTAATCATTACCTCTGCAGAATGAGGACCTTCCTTCTGTTGCTGAGTTGCCTAGTTCTCTATGCAGCCTCGGCTGCAGTCAATCCAGAAAAGGTGGGCTACGTGGCGTTGTGTTCATTCAACTTAGCTGCCAGAGGTCCGCATTTAAAATAGCAGGAGGAGTTTGGTCCGCGGTATGCGTCGAATGTGGTTGCCGTCAGCTTCCTTCATAGTAGCATGGAGTAAATAGTTTAAAAACAGTTAAGTTTACAGCAGAAGAGTAATCTGGAATATGTCAGGTCGAGGTACTCTTAACTAGAGGTAAGTACTCGAAAGAAAGGATGTCTTCCTAGTACCGTGGAGTGCCCTTTACATTGCTCGTAGTTTAAGCGCTTCGCAGCTGCTGGTTTTTCCTGATGAACCCATTTTGAGATATAGACTGAGTTGCCGCTTACGCATCCTCTCCACACGAACGGAGTAAAGGATGTCAGCAGTGTCGAACACTCGTGCAAACGCCTATCTCTATAAGGGCAGGGATCCGTAGCATATTACGCAATAGCAACAACCGATAAAATCCTAGGATCACAACATGCATAAAGAATACACTGCTCACCTTGAGAAGAGGATAAAAAAGTGATTTCCTAATGTTTGTGCTTATTCTAACTCATAGCATGACAGCTTGTCTTGCAGGGCAGCCAGAAAGGTGAAAAGAATGAGGTGCAGGCGACATCCAAGACTGTTGAGGTAGGAGGAATGCAGGTGAACTTTCCACTTCGTCTGACCAACTCCGACTTTGCAGCACTTCGCTGACGCGCCAGTTGGCGAGAAAGGCATTGCGAACTTCGCAGTCGATGGAGAAAAGGTACACGTCTTGGGAGAAAGATCCTGACCTCGACGGCTTCCCTACTCATTCAGCTGAGGGGAAGCGGAGAAATGGACATGAGGCATCGGTCCTTGCCCACATCTTGAGTTCTAGGGCGTTTTTGTCCGACATTTGGACGGGCAGTAGACAAAGGGGCAAATGGATGAAGCGCTTACATACTTATCGAATGGTGGCCATGTTACGTGTCGAAAAACAATGCGCAGTTCACCAAAAGAGCTAATGAACGTAACTCCTCTCTTAAGTCTTTGTTTCACCTCTAATGCAACTGTTCCCTTGTAAGTAGTGGTCTGGTGCCCGGTATTTTTCTTGGCGGCTTTCTTTGAACCTTCCAGGGATCTGCTAAACTGTGAGCTCGAATTAACAAATACAAGATTGGCATTACTTTTTTAAATCGGAATTCCCACACTGAATGTGCAGAGCTTGTTAAATGGCACCTCATCGACTATGCAAACCTGCTGCCGAGTGGCCCAAATAGCTAAAACTCGTCTTATCGGGTGAAGAAGCCGTTTCTATCACCGTTCCACTTTTTGTATTTGGATCTTTGTGAACGTTGCAGCGAAATAAGAGGTGTTTGACCCGAGCGAGGTGAAATGTCCAGCAATTTGTGGCTTTGCTTATAGTGCCGAGCTCGTACGGATAAGATGATAGGTTTTTGATAGCTTCCGCTGCTTTCCTTATCTAATTATATGCCTTCAGGGTAAACCTTCCGAGCAGCACCGTGAAAAGCGCGGAGCCAGGAGAAGGCGACTTCGACGAACCCGACGACGCCTGGCGCGAGTGAAGGCCCAGCGAGACGCGGCCCGAACACAAGTCCGCTTCTACAGAAATCTCGAGACGATCAGAGCACGTGCCGGCACTGGAGCTTCTGCACCAGGCACTCGGCCTCAAAAGGTCTAATTGCGAGCGGTAATGTAGGAGTCGCTGTGGCCGGCAGCACCAGCGAGATGTGCTCCTTTTCGTTGATCCGTTGCCTTGACCGACATCTCCTGTGCATTGTTTTTTGAGATGACTAATTTATTTCGCCTTTCCTTAGCAGAAAAAGTCTTATGTGTCGTGGTGTTAGTTAAGTACGAAGAAGAAACAACATGAGAGGTTTTGCCACAGAATCGTACAACAGGCATCGTGTCTAACACACGTGAGCAGAATAAAGATGCTAACAGCTTCTGACTGTATCATAACGCACGCTTAGCTATGCTCTCTAGCTATGCTCTCTAGTTTTGTTTTCAAGAGATATTGCAGCGTCCAAAAACACAATGTAGCCTTCATGTGTGAATATCTATGAACAAGACTCCAACAAAAAGACTACATCCAGGTTCAAGCTCAGCAACGGTTGTACATACGTAGTAGTACAGTCGGATATTCCATGCTCTTCGGTGGAATTTCCCGTCTATGTCAACCAAGATTTAAATCCCTCAGAGGCCGGTGAATTGGTACCAGTCTTGTCTGGAAACAAAACACATACACCGACTTGTTCGTCCGTAGGCCACCACAGTTCAATGCATGAATACTGTAGTTGTGCTCGAATAACCAATCCAATAGGTTTTCGAATGATTTTTACTCGATTTTGAAAATTCGACTTCGAATATTCAAAAAACTGCGTTTTTCGGATGTATTCGGAATCGAATATTCATTTAAACCACACTTCTCGAATATATTCGAATTCGATTGCTCGAAAATAGCGAGCATTCGGAACCATTCGGATATTTGAAAGGTTTGGGAGTGCACAACTATAATGTACACCTCAAAGCAGTTACATACTTTGCCTCTACGACATCCCGAAGAAATAGGAAGCAAACCACAATTGGATCCTTTATCTTTATCCTTTACAAGATTGGGAAGGACCAAGGGACTTTCAAAGAAAACTCTGGGTTTCGAATTTTTACACATTGACCATACCTCCCATAAAAACGCCATAATCATTAGGTTGTCCGAGAAGTATTCTAATAACACAAGAGTACTCTGCTTTGCTAATGACATTAATATTGACTGACATGATAGACATGATATTAGCAATTGTTCTGACACACGTCTGCTTCTTGACGAGGTTTTAGATTCATCGTTTGGTCTAGCGGCTTATCGTTTCGACCCGCTCATCATCGGAGGCCAAAAAGTAGTCCAGAAATATAAATAGATGAAAATGATGTTGTCGTGATAAACAGTGCTGCCCAGTTCGCACTGAAATAGTACCGATATCTACCACCGACGTATACCTATGCCATTCTGAGAGAGAATCATTCCACTGCCAGCTTCTACAGCTTACAGAAGCATGAACGATGGATCAGCGGATAAGATCTTTCATGCAGAGCGTTCCTTTGGTTTCTCTCTAGAACGGCAGAAAGTGGGGTTGGGGAGGCTACTGACCTAGTACGAAGCAAATTCTCAATCCCTGTACACCTTTTAAGCTTCCGAAAACGGCGAATGGGCAGAAAAATTAGAGGCTCAATAAACCGATCCATTCTACATATTATGGTTCTTGTTTTTTTAGCAAAGAAGTAAGGTATTATATACATGGCTTAAAAACGTACAAGATCAAGATGCTTTGAAGAAAGAACTTGAAGCTTGGCCACTACGTTCTATTGCACACTGTCATCGGCTTAACAGGGAGCGAAATCTGCAAACAGTAAAAACTGCAAACACCTTGAGGTAAGGGAGTAGTGGATGCGGTTCTCCACATCGCTTAGGTCTCTGAATTTTCTCCAAACCAAAGGGCTTCCTATGACTGCGAAGACTTCTTTGGCTGAGCGTACATAGTGCGAGTCCACCACAAAACAGCATTTACCGAAAGGCCTAGAATTGTGACCCACCAAAACTAAAGTCACCCCCTATTGTCGTATTCCGTATGCTTCATTTGTGGTTTATTCTAACCAGGAAAGTGAGCCTGTTTGCACGTAACAGTTTGCGTCCCGTTCCCTAGTGACTATCCTGAAAATCTGCGCTGATTTCGGTCGAGGAGGAGAGTGCGCCCATCAACGCTCATCTTCCTGTCCAGAGAAGCCAGAGAGTGAGGAGGCCCTAAAGAAAATTCTGAGCCGGGCTCGAGTCTCTAATGCTTTCCTGAACCAACAACGGCTGTAATGGAGTGTAAGGGCCTAACGCTAGCCTACAAATTAGCTCAGATATCATGGGTCGCGCGCAAGAACCGCTTCTCATGTTTAGGTAGACGTCCGGAATGAGCGCGCGGTTCTCAGCCATTGTCCGCTTTGCGATGAAAATTATTGACATTCATTTGAACAATTACTATCTGACCAGAAATCACGCCGCAGGAGACGAACTTAGACCACCGTCGTGTCCCTTAGGAAGCTCTTTTGAAGGTGAGATGTCACCTCTGCTCCGCTGTGGAGGTAGGGCAGATTAGTCGAGCACGTGGCTCTGAACAGGGGTGCCAGGCCAGGTGCATCGAAGACAAGTGATATATGAACATAGGATGCGACCCACAAGCCTCCTACGCCTTGCTTGCTCTGCAGCAGGCAGCGAAATGCAATGGAATCTCGCCAGCGCTTCTGGTCCAATTATTTTCCCGAACAACCAAATATGAGCAAATTCCAAGTAACTTCCTTCATACGAAAGCAACAGCAATAAGAACAACTAATACCGAAAGAGAAACATTCTACCCATGTAAATGAACGTGAACAACTAGAGCGCATAGAGTAGTTGCGCTGGAATCTCTTCTCGGATGCATCATGCATCCTATTTCTCCGAGATGTCTTACCAGAGGTAAGTTCAATGTCTATCTCGGCTATTCAGTGACTTTCGGTGGCCACTCGATGGAGAAGTCACCCTTTTGTCGTTCCCAGAGTAGTCTGCTGCTAATTCGCAGACCCAGTACGGATGGAGGGCTCGGGTGGCATGGACGAGAACTATACTTATGCTCGAATGACCCATTCGTATAGGTATTGGAATATTTTCATTCGAATTTGAAATGAAAATTCGAATATTCAGATGAATCGTCTTTTTTGAATATACTCGGTTTCGAATGCTCGAAAGTTTTCGGTATTCGAAACCGTTCGAATATTCAAAATTTCCCAGGAAGCCAAAATTATTCGAGTATGCGAAAAGTGTCATTCGAATGCCCACCAAGAATTTGTGTTTCTGAAAAGGCTTGTTAGGTTTTTCGGGTAATTGCGATCTCCAAAACGGTTCTTTCTGTGAATCAAATCTCTGTTTCGATAGCGCCTCGTCGAATCTGGTCATTACTGCGCATGTGCGAAGCGGCCGAGAAAGAGTAGGAATTCTTAACCACAAAAAGTGAAAATTGTGAAACATCTAACGGTGTTTCAAGCGGACGCTACTCCTTCATGCTGCAGTCTGAGACCACAGGTCATTGAATGTCTGCAGGCTGGGAGTGAGGGTCAACAGGGGCGCTTCGGTCTTGTGCCACGTCCGACGTCTCCTGGTGCAGAGCAGTGCCTAATGGAGTCAGCCTTGTGATTTTCATCTCGCTATGCTCTTCTGCTCCTCCGTGGTTACTGAATGCTCTTCTTCTTGTTTTCGTTTCTTCAGCTACGGTTCCTCAAAAGCTATATTATTAGGTTGTACGGAAAGTTCTCCGCGTTTTGAATGCTTCACTTTGAACTGCCATAACTTTCTCAAACCTTACTGAATTTAATTGCAATATGCACCGTTCGAATCAGCACACCACTTCCAACGGGCCAGCAGTCGACTTATTCCATCAGCAAAAATTAAGTGGTCGAGATTTGACAAAATGTACGAAAGCTGTTTTGGCTATTTCCTGATCGGTAAGCGTTTTACGGGAAAACGAGAAACGAGAAACGTCAGCGAGAAAGTTCTGAAACTGTTTGAGAAGGTGGCTGTCGGTTGGTGAGATGTCTGGAGAATAAGGCGGTTGAGGCAGAACTTCAACTTTTACTTTGTTCAATTTTCGCATGGTGATTTGTGAAATATGTGGGCGGGCGTTATCGTGTGAAGGAGTCGGACCTCTTCTGTTGACCAGTGATGGCTGAAGTTTACGCAATTTACGGTGTGAATTTCGTCGATTTCCTTACAGTAGGACTCTGCTCTGATCGTTTGCCTGGTGCCAAAAAGTTGTAACGGATCACACCAACCGCCGACCACCACACACTGACCACAACCTTTTTTGGTGGAGGTTGGAGGCCTTTGGAAAATGCCTAAGGGGATTGTCGGCGTCCACCCATTGCTTGAAGCGTTTACTGTTATCATACGGAATCCACTTCTCATCACAAGTGATGATTCGATCCAAAAGCGGATCAACTTCGTTGCGTATCTCGAAACGTAACAGGTTCTGCCGCTCACTCAGCTCGTGGGGTACCCACTTCTTGAGCTTTTTCACCTTCCCAAGGCGTTTCAAAGCATCCGAAACAGCAATTTTAACTGATGTCGAACTCTTGCGTGATCCCGCGAACTGTTTGGGTTGTTTCGCTTCCACAAATTCCTTTAACTCGTGCGCCAAGTCGACCGCTACGAGGGTCATCTTCGAGGCTGAAATCTCCGCTCCGAAATTTACTGAACCACTGGCGCAGAGTGCTTTCTCCGACACTACTAGGCCCCCAGACTTGATTGATTTGTCAAGCTGTCTCGGCTGCGGGTTGCCCCAAACTGGAGTTACAATAAAATATCGTTCGGATCCGCTCCTTCGAGATACTTCAATAGGCTTTTCAATAACAGAAGTATAAAAAAACGTTGAAACATAAATTATTTAGACATATAGAGCGAAAAATTCTGTGCAGATAGCAATAATGCGCAACGCAAGTTGACGCAAGCTTTCTTACTTAATAATAGACGAATGAAAAGTAGTAACACAAAACACTGAGAGCTTTCCGGACAACCTAATATAAGGTGAACTTCTTCGTCGGTCAGTTGTTTTTGCGATTCGGCGGGCATTCTACGTCTACGGATTTGGAGACAATATGAATGCGTATTTGGCCTAAACAATGACTTGCGCTGGCGAGCCGACGAATAAGTCACTGTTTTAATTTTCAAAAGAAAATCTGGTAGCAGTTCACTAACTTGCTTGATTGGCCGGCGGGACCTAAACCAACAGCATTTGTTTGGGGTGCACACGACAGCCTGCATCCCCTGCTGTGCTTCCATGAACCTGTAAACATACAGTACCATAAAACTATAATATAGACACATTTTTGTGCAAGCCTTGTGGTAAAAAAAGACGTTATGGTACTTGGCAGGATGGCGCTCGCTGCGAGATTGCACATGCTCATGGTCTGTGCTCACATAAGCACGGCTTCTGTGAGCACAGACCTAGGCATGTGACGGAACTCCGGGGTCTGGCCGATCTAGCTTACCCCTTTTGAGGTATCTTGCAGGTGTGCAGTGGGCACCAGCCCGCTTAGTGCCGAAGTTTTTGTTTTCTTTCTTCTTTTACAGTGGCACAGTGCATAGATTTGTTTTTCGACCGGGTGTTATCGATCGATTTTACAGATCTTTACTCTGAGGTGGCCATTGGGAGTGGGGGACGCGTGTATATGTCGGCCGTATGACAGACTTCACAAAAGAGAGGCGGTTTAGATCGACTGGCTGTTATTTATCGATCAATGTTTGTCAAGTTTACCGTGTAATCAATAATCAATATATTGGCTGGAAAATAGTTACATTCGCAAGTTCTTCGCAAATAAGAAATATCTGTTTCTACCACTTTGGCGAATCACCGAATCAAGAAATGAGACCGTCCCTCATGACTGGCCCATCCCTAGCTACCTGTATTACACTTTGTGGTCGCAAAATTGACCATGTGATATTCCACGTTTTTAGGTGAGCAGGACAGATTTGCTACAGATTTACATATACTGCTCTCTTCAGTCTGTAAATAGCTGTTATGCGGAAGTATTGTTTCATGAATGTTACTAGCACTCTGTCAGCCACCAATTCCAGAAATGATCATTTCGAAGTGACCTAGGAGCCTGCAGTGGCTCAAGCCTCAAGCAGATTATTTTCCCTTCAAATGTCTTGTAAACCTTTCGTTTGTTCCTCATGAGCAGCACTTTACAACACAAAAATATTCCTTTGGAAAAAATTCGTATTTCAGTAAACAACGGAGGCAGACCCTTCCATGAGCCCTTTGATCCCACTATGTTTAAGTTCTCTACCTCATTTCTACAATGTACAAGAAGGTTTACGAGAGGCCTGTCGATAAAAGCCTCGTGCTTAACTAGGAAGGATTCCTTATGTATGTTCGCAATTCACAATTCGAACATTCGAATCGAATATTCGAAATGTGAATTGCGTTTTTTCGAATGTCTTCAAATTCAAGTTTTCAAAAAATCGCGTTTTTCGAATGTATTCGAATTCGAATATTCAGAAAAGCCACGTTTTTCAAATATATTTAAATTCGAATGCTCGAAAATTTTCGGTATTCGGAAGCATTCGAATGTTCGAAATTTTTGCGAGAGCATAAGTACAACGGGAACCAGGAACCTAGAATCGGGTGAAAGCGACAGCGGGCACGTTTTTGCACAGCAGAAACGGTAAAAGCAGTAAAATCTGTCGCCATGTACGACTCTCTATGAACCTCGGTATCGAAGACCTTGTGGCGCTGTTTTGACTGAACTGCACCCGACGTTCTACAAATCTTTATTGGCTAAGGTTTCGGCGGTATTGCCTTCTTCAAAACCTTCTATTCTCCTCCATATGGGATCCTCCAAGAATTGGACACAATAGGCCTCTTTCGACATACACTCATCCATCAATGCGAAAGAGTGCTCTTTCTTGCTTCGCTGAGAAACACCAAGTAGTCGCAGATCGATGTCAAAAACTTGCCGATCGCCTCCGGGTCTGCCACGGAGTTCATGTAGTCTCTTGCATCGGATG
>OX377202.1:36841239-36995864 GCA_947396885.1 Heligmosomoides polygyrus polygyrus
ATCTAGTTTTGGATAATCGGGCTGTTGGAGCTCCTCAAAAGGTGTTTTTGGTATTCTCTTTTGATGGTTCGTCCTCATCTTGAAAATTTTCTCAGGAATTCGAGAGAATGCGATGCGCGAGCGATATTTGAGAATAAGTTTACTACGTTTTGTGCGTGTCGTTTGATGTTTCGGAATCGTCATTGTAGTAGCTCTCTGTTTTCCACAGCAGGGCACATATGCAAGAGAGTAGAGACTAAACTGATTTCCTCATATTGCTAGTGCACAACGCTTCTTGGTTCATCCGTAGACACTATATTCTGAGCCCAACCAATCTTTACTTAATCGCGTGCTAATTTAAGGAAATATCAATGTTGGGCTTACCATCACCGGCTTCCCGGGTGAAATTTGTTTAGTGCCAGCCATTTCTCTTACCTTCAGTTTAAAGACGCTGGTGCAAGTATTTCATAGCTGATTTATCAGGGAACTATGTTTTTATGTAGTGTTCAACATAATTCTAGCATAACACTTCCGAGAACCAAGCCATAAAAGCCTCATGATATAAAAATTGAGCTCTACTTTTGGTATGCAAAATGGCTATTAATTCCAACTTTAAAAAACATCTTGTACATTTTATGCGCGTTTAAAGCCTTGATAGTCTCTCGAAGGGTAAAGAGTTTTCACGAAGTTGGGAGCAATGATGAGGTCAAAACTGTGGACATTTTCGAATCGAACTAACAGATCAGACTACTGGCCACTCAACGTTGTCAATCCCAGAATGTAGACTTTGAGTTGTTTTCTGGTCAACCACACTGACCGCATTTCTTTACCGCAGCGTTCGTTACTTAGCTATCTTCGTTGAGCGTTATCGGACAAACTGTACTGTTGCGCTGCAGGCGTTTAGGGTTCTTCGAAACCTGCCAGACTGTCGATGGTCTCACTTATCACGAAACTCCCTCACGGTCTCGGTGTTATCTACGGATAGAAGCTAAGGCTCTTACACGATAATCCGCATTCCAAGTAGTGGTGGGATCAAATGTACTTTTACGCTTGAACTACTCTTTACGTCAGAACATCGAAGGATGAGAGATAGGTCCATATCAGGAATCTGATGCGATTATACATAAGGATGTTAATAGAATGCCTATCGAAGCGTTTTTCTATACGCAATCTTCAACCAGACTCGGTAAATAAAAATTCACCACCATACATTCCTTCGGTATTTGAAGAGAAAGAACACGTGGTCTGGTAGCATGTTTTGGGCGACACATAAGCGGTAAGTTCCCGGTAGGCTTCGACAATTCATGGAAGTGACCGGCTTTCAAAAATATATTTCATGTTCCTGAAACTGTCATTCACTTTACCTTCTTAGGCAGACACTTCCGAAATGACATGGCCTACCAACAGATGGGCTTCATAGTTTTTGCCGGTCCTTGAACCTCTTCCCTATAGCACAATAGGGTGCTAGCCCTCTCAGCTTTCACGACATTCAGAATCTTGACAAGTATGTCAACGCTTTCTCTTGGGAGCTCGGTCCATCCACACAAGCTGGGCGCAATCAGACAGATGCGCTTAGCTGAAGCAGAAAAGGCAGAACATTTACAATATATAGGTCCATTTAGGTCCATATAAAAGGGGTTATTAAGATTTTAGGCACGTTCTAACAATGATTTGTTAAGATTTTGGGCATGTTCAACATCAGAACCGCAACTGTGCACAAGTTTTATTCGTGTAGCTTTTAGCTGGCTAGAGCAAAGCACGGCGGTGATAATGACAGAGTATGTATGTGCGTCCTATTGCGGAGAACTGATGGAACTCTGGCTAATTCTCGAGGAAGGTATGCATAGCAAAGTTTAAGTATTGCGGCACCGCTCCGCTGAGGGGCGTGGTCTACCTCAAACCGTCCTGGCTGCGGGTAGGACTGTGAAATTTTATTTTTTCGAATTGATGAAATTTTTAAGGCGCTCTCATTTGTCGCTGACGAGAAAGGACGACCTTCTTATGAAACAGTCCCTCTTGACATCGCCTGAAGGAAAAAAAGTACGCAGTATTCCGTTTCCGTACAGTAATCCCCTTGCGGCATCTCGCCACGTCAATACCCGCCAGGCCCATCGCGGCATGGCGGCATGCTACATAACTCTGTTTCCCTCCCGGGTCGAGCCACCACGGTTAGGGAAGCTAGTTTGATAAGGGGCGTTATGAATGCGAGAACGCTGACCGGAAATCTCAGGGAAGTCTGACCTGATGACGCGCTGAAGGGTGCAAGTCTATGCCTGTAGAAAACGTGATGGAGAGGCGCGAACGCCAGGGAGCTGAGAGGAAGGGTCACGCTGAACTACAAGTGTGGGGTTGTCATGAGGAAAGGGGTTGGGATAATTGTCTCGTCGAATTGAGAAATCCAAATGGAGAAAGAATTCTGGGTCTGGATATCCCAACAATCTTGCTGTCTCCTTCTTCCCTAAGAGGAAGAGCTAGAAGACGACCCATGTCAGCAGGGAAAGAATGACTGAAGTTCACTACATCCTGGCGCAAAGATCTGCCCTGAATCCCGTCCAGGATGTGAAAATCCCCCTATGAGAAATGCAGCATCACCCCATAGGCCCTTGCGTGATTCCAGTAACCGATGGTGGGGACCGTGAGGTTCAGAGCGCAATGAACTGCGAAAGACAGTGCTTGAAGCAGATTCTCTAATCCAACTGGTCCGTGAACGAGATAGCGAGTAGGGTGCACCAAACGTAATGCAAAGGAAATCCCCTATGAAACAAAAGGATGGACTAGAAGAGATAATGGGCGCATAGTTCTAGAATAAGGTGGTGCAGATTGCGGCGAAGAAAAGGAATGATAAACAAGAATAAGCCTGCAAAGGCAGCAGGGCCTGATGAGTTGTCAAAATAGGCCTGGAAGGTGCACGGGTTTTGTGGAGTCAATGAATAGTTCATCACAGTTCTTCAAGGGCGCGTGTAGCGCAACCGGAGGAGGTGCCAGCTGTCGTCTGCAACCGATACCAGTTTCCTGGTTCGGATTTCCAGCCGAAGTCAACCAAGCCTTCCATCCATCCGGGGTAGGTAAACTGGTACCATACTTGTCCGGGAAGGATAAAGCGCTGACTTGTTCATCGGCTGGCCACCGCACTTCATTGTATGACCAAATACACATTCACATCACTCCACGACTTCCCGAGAAGTTTAATGCCATTGCGTGGCGCATCTCACCTGAGATTGAGTAACGACGTTCTTTATCTTTATCTTTATTTTTCCTTCACAGTTCTTCAACAGAGTCACAATGGTAGGTGGACTGCCGGACGACTGGAGGAATATCAACGCACCCCCGTCTTCAAGCAGAAGAAGACCTTCTGAGTGCTAAAACTAGTGAAAGATCAAACTGATCTCATACACGATCAATCTCTACGGTCGACCGGTAGAATCGAGGACGGGAGAGATGGTCCTCATCTCTCAGGAGCAGTAGGACTTTTGCCTGAGAGGATATATGCCACTTTCATCGCTCGTTAGGTGTTGAAAGAAACGATAATCCTACTATCTGGCATTCCTGAATTTGGAGAGGGCTGACAACACCCTACCTCGAGCAGTGGTTTGGAAAGTTCTCCAAGGGGGAGGTGTCCCCGGACGCATGATCACGGTCATAAAGGAGATGCACTAAGGCTCGAAAGCGACGATGTGAACCCCGCACGGGGTGACAAGGAAGTTGGGCACTTTCAGGACCCTATGCACGGATGGCGTCTCCCTGAAAGCCGAAGGAGCTGCAGGACAGGGTCCAGGAAGCTCTCGCTCGCAGATAGCGAGCTGTGGCTGAACGTGAAGAAGAACTTCAAGAGCTCTAAGCAATACATGGAGCCAGACATAAACTACCAAGGGAAGACGATCAAGAAGACAAAATAGTTCTGCTACCTCAGAAATGAGTATTAAAGAGGAACCACAAAAGTCCTCTGGGACCGCAGAGGACTTTTGCTCTAAGAGGCTCGCACATTGGCAAGCTGTACCTACAGAGAAGTAGACAGGTTTATCGTCTTTTACGGCAGTGAGCGCTGGACCTTGGGTAAGGCGTAGAAGTGGCAACTGCACTCTGTGGAAATGGGGATGTTAGAGCAGTGATGAAGACAGTCTCGATCCTCAGTTGGAATCACACCATGAGGATGTCCCTAGATTTTATGGTACCCGGCAGCGAGCAAAAAAGAGGAAAAGGCGTCGGCAGGGAGGATTTTGCCAAAGTCGGTTACTGCTGGTTGCTTTGGAAGCTTCTCTTCGTCAAAAAACGTAATAGCGTCGGGTCAGAAATTCAGAATTTTTGAAGACGCGACATCTTTCGAGCAGTAGGTAGGGCCATCAGATGATGGCGTAGTCTTCACTGTTAAAGCTCTCATTGTTCGTGATACTCTACTTCAGCTAAGGAAAGAGAAAATGCAGAAATGCACGCTTTAGGGTTGGTATTATTTCGTCATCATGAAAATATGCAGCGCTTGACCTCCATGTAAGAACCTTTAACGAAGTTTTCCAGGCTAGCAGTCGTCTTGTTTCCGTGTCATCAGTGAATTTATCCAATCACTGAGACGTGGGATTAAGGAAGCATGATCCTTCGAGTGCGCGCATCGTCCTCAGCTTCACAACAACCTTTTCTTGAGACAGCGATAAGTCCGAGTTAGAGTAGCCTCCATCTTTCTATACTTCTGCGAACATGAAATGGCTCCTAACAGCTCACAACAAAGAACGCTCTCGATCTCGGAAAGATCACGGGAGAGGCGTGAATCACTACGTTCTCATAAGGAAGCGGAATTAGGCAGGAATTCATTGACAACAAGTATGTAATGATGCCAGTAAGCGCGCAGATTAGATAACGCTGCACACTCATGTGTTCTTCACCGGCAGCGGTCGGTGACGGCCAACGCCACTCACCGGTCGTTTTTGGACGTGTGAGACATTTTCTCAGAAGTGCCTGCAAGCTTTCTGACTGACCGCTAGTCCACTGTCAGGCGAAGGCAAATGGCTGCGGATATTCCTCTCGTCGAAGAGTTGAAATCCTTGAACACTTTAGGTATTTCATCCTCGCGGTTCGGGCAGCTGCACTATAAGGGCATCTTGGAGGTTAATGCGTTTCGGCCGTTTTGTCTCCATGCCTTATCTCACCTTATACAGAAACCTCACAAGGGCCGACGGTTACTGCATGGCGCCTCTCGCTGACCGCCCACTGAGGTCTCCGTGCAACTTTGCATCCGATCTCCATAGCTTTCGAATGTTGGACGCAGCTCTTGGTAGATTCGCTTTCACAGCTACAACCACGGCTTCGCTTATAGCAGCCTGCAAAACCAGATGCGTTGGAGTAAAAGTGACTCCGTCTCTTTCATTGGCTAAGTGGATGCATTGCCATGACACTTATCAAGTAGGGAATCGCTCATAAGCTAGACCTATGAAGCCGAAGTTTGTAAGCCTTTTCGTGGAGACCACCAACATTCTCTCGTAATGCCGCAGTGGTAGGCAACACACAGCCTGAAAATGAGAGAGTGCAGGTTCGAGGCCCGCTTGATGCACACGAGTGTTGATCCAAACTATGTAACTTCCTTGCCTGCTTGTATCTCAGTAATAGCTGTCCCACGCAAAACAGGAAATCGTAAGATCGTAAGTACGAGTTGTAGGAAGAATAAAGCTCATTTTTGCACCAAGAACCTTTGGTCGCAAATACAAGTCGTCCAAAAAATGTACGCGCGGCCTGAAGGCCATACCTTGGAAAAAACGCGAAACCGGTCTGACTTCATGAAACACAAGAAACCTTGAGTTTTGAAAATGCTAGGGTTTGTGCCAAGTTCTTGTCTAAAGCTTCTTATTTTGGGCTCCTCTAATTGTGTTAGAAAGCGGGTTATAAAATTTGATCGTTAAGGGTTTATTTTGCTGCGCCAAGCTACACCAGCAGTCGAAATCAAGGTAACAACTACAACTATGTAGGCAAGAAGCAGGTTCTTTGAAAAATACGAACAGTAACCGGAAATACACAATTTTGTAACCAGTGAGGCTTTTAGGTGTACTTTAAAAAAATAAGGATAAGAATAAAGGACGGCGTTATTCAATCCTTTTCGAGGTGCGGAACGCATTCTATTTCTACGGATTATCCTGTAGGCAACTCGAAAGCATTTATAGCCCATGGGATCATCTGTGGTGGTCAGTCAATGGACGAATTGGCGCTTCATCGTTCCTAGAAGTCTGGTATCAATTTATCGATCCCGGAGGGATGGAAGGGGTGAGCCGGAAATCCGAACCAGCCGTGAGCATCGAGAGCTCGTGGAAGCTGGCTTTTCATCCGACTTCGATACCTGGCGCCCGAGTAAGAGGATGCAATGATACATTATAAGTTGCAAAAATTCGTGGTCTTTCAAAATTTCAGAATGTGGACGAGTCTGGTTATACATAGACAGCATGCATGTCTAAATGTTGCTCCAAAGTGGCATATCGCAGTTTCAAGCCACATACGCTGCCAACATATACAGGCTCAGAAGGGCGGCTATAGCTGAATGGCTGTCACGCCGAGTTTAGCAGCGCAAGTCAAATGACAACGGCAAGTGCTCCTACGCACTTTTCCGTTCGATCCTGTTTCGGTAAGCAGTACGTTCGCAAACGTTTTCTGGATAAAGTTTGGCAGCGAAACTGTGACATTCGCTCGTTTCTCAATCAGGTAGTGTGTTTAGAATTTGAAATTTTGAAGGACCACCTGGCATAGAATTTTGTACTGCATAGCATTTCTATTCTTCAGCGTTTTCACCTCGGTTTCATGTCTTGCTTATGGCCTTACAGGCGGCGAAGTTATGGCAATTAGTAGTTGTAATAGTATTTGCAATTGTAATAATAAGCAAATGTAATCTTGCACCGATTTCTCGAGACGTTGTAGAGCGTTGCTGTTGAGTTCTCGGTTTTTTAGGGCAGTTACCACAAAAATTTCACCATACGTTTAGCGCATTCTCAAGTAACAGAGTTTAAAGATCGATGCTTTGAAGCATAAGGCGAGCCGCTTCGCGCGTCTCAAAGTTTCTGGTTTTTGCTTTCTCTAACTGGCTCTAAAAATTTCGTGGACTACAGGAGCTTTGTTTCCAAACCACAGCATTCAAGCTGTGTATACCGTCTTTTGAGAAACCCATATGCCTGTGCAGCTTGCGCCTCCCTAGACAATATGTACATATTCTCTCTCCCCCCCACCCATTGGGATGCGTCCTATACGACTCTTCTTATCCTTTACTTTTTTCCAAAAGAACTCCATAGGTCTCCGGCTTCATGCCTTAGCTTATTTTTCAAACATTCTGAAGCTGTGCATACAGTCCGTGGTTAACATCGAAATCCTTTTGCTCGGCGTCTACGAATTAGGGGAGGGTTTCCCTATGGTTAGACAATACACATGTCCTCTCCACTCCACTATTGCAGTCCACATCTTTCACCCTTTTAGCGGTCGGTGTCGCCCAGCGGTTGTAGCGAAACCTGATGTACAGAAAAAAACATAAAAAATATATAAAAACATGTATGGAATGGAAGGCATTGTGCGACCGGCCCACTTCTTGAAAAATTCGCTCAAGCAACTGCGTCGCTTATATTCGAGTGTCGACGAGTTTCGGATCTGCGAGGTTGTTATCGTTGTCGTGTCAGTCTGACCAGAGACTGACGGTGGCTCCGCGAGGCCTGAAACTCAGAGCTTGTGGCCCATGCGGTCAGAGTAGTGGGGTCAATTAGATAGGCAGTGAACCTAGGCTCTCAAGTGCGATGCTGATCGATCCGACCTTTCTTCACTAATGCTTCCCTGACAATTTTATTCTACTGAAAAACATCATGTGAAAAAAAAAACAAATCGGAATGCCTGCGTTCACTTTGTCTGTCGCCTACGAGTCATCATTTAGAGAAGCAGATCTATTATGTGCTATGGCGTTTCTCTTTAAAATGCTGTTATGTGCTGACACGTTGATTCTTCAAATGCTTTTTAAAGTATTTTCGTATGCAGGCGTTTTCGTTTGTTAGAAGGATTCGCATTGAGCTGCCATGCTGCAATCTTTTCTGCTGCTATACGACGACCTGTGTACTGTAGCACGGCAGGAATATATATGGACAGCTTCTGTAAATCGTTTTTCTTATAGCACTGCCCAGTGCACTCCACTTTCAATTATATGCGTTTCACATCCAGGCTCAACCTTGAGGTTCAAGAAGTCGTGCGATAACGCCGTTTTGCTGGGGTCGCACTCTCATGGCAGCTGTTTTTTTTTCAGATGTGGTTACGACAATGTGGGACTCACGCTCACCTTCATCTCCTGAAGTTAAGAATGTCGAATTGAACATTAGACAGTTTCAAATGATCTCTGCCAGCAGATTTCGAACCATTCATAAGTCTTTAATTTTTAAAGGTTTATCGTGGACGTCAAGGACACGGCAATTTTCTACCTTAAGGAACGACATCTACGTGTAAAACTGCACTTTACAAAATTTCAAAAGTTAATTACTTAGGACAACGTAAGTGCTTTCTTTACAGGACTTTTGAAGCGCTCTCCTAATCGTTGAGAGAATAGCAACCGAAGCATGGTCTTCTCACGGAAATACTCTTCTCTCTTCTGGAAACAGCGTTCAGAAAGTGAAATTGTACCCATTAAAATTTTAAGCCCTGTTTCACACACACTCATAAAACCATGTTTTTCTGAAACGATCTTCTGTATGATCAGGCTTCTCAATGTCTCATTTGTCAAAAAATCGACCCCTAATCGCATTGAAGCTGTTAACCTTAGAATCTGCCTTTTATACAGCAGCAATTTATAGTTTTTAGTTTTCAATGGTTTGCAAATTTTTCATAGGTTCCAAAAACTCTGTGACTCTCTGAGTTTGGCAGTTTACGTGCAGCATCTACGTTCTCTGATATCATACTAGCACGTTCGTCTGCTGCTGTAGCATGCAGAGGATGGAAATAATTTTCTCGCATCTGAAGGACACAACATCAGAGAGTAGAATTGTGCAATATAAAATTTCAAGTCTTGATTATCAAACAATAAAGACCAAGCTTCTTCGCACAGCCCTCTGATATCATACTCGCATGTTCGTCTGCTATAGCATGCAGCGGAAAAAGTCTGTGACTCTCTGAGTTTGACAGTTTACGTGCAGCATCTACGTTCTCTGATATCATACTCGCATGTTCGCATGCAAAGCTCAATTTCTGGTCGATTGTTGTCGAAAAACGTGCCGAATTTTGAACCCTCCGAATGAGGACCTCCTTTTCGAAAACTGGTTTCCATATGGCATAAAAGCATTTTTCTCAATTGTCCAAAAAGCTATTGAGTTTCGCAAAATTCGAAATCGAATTCTACTCAGTAGTGCACATAAGTCACAGGAACAACTTCACAAAATTGATCACAACTCGGTAAGTTGCTTGAATTTTTAAAGAAGTCAATAACGTTCTAAAAACTAAACAAAAATGTATTCTTTACATATGAGATCCGGTTAAAAAAGAGGCCTTCACACAGAGCGAGGAGGGGAGGGGTCACTTTCGGTGTTCAATCGACCAGAAATGAAGCCATCACCTTGCGAGAAGATCTCTTTTCTGAAAGGCGTTTTTCACATTGTGAGAAAGCATTTTTCTATTTTTCAAAAAACCTTTTCGAAGTCCAAAAAACTTACCGGGGAGGTATTATAACAAAAAGGGTCGACTGAAGATAGGTTTCAAAACGAACCACTTTCTGAAAGAGGAAAAGAAAGCAAAATCTGATTTTATAAGTCTCCAGCTTCTCCTATCACAAAACCTCGGCGTTGTAGAGAATTGTTGTTAGTGTTTCCGTTTTGTGCCGTACGAGGTTGTTATGGTGGATCTTTATTGCCAAGCCTGACGTTTGACGCTTCCGTCTTCCTCAGAGGCGTTTGATCCACCTAAGGAGCCGCAGCTCTCTCTTAGTTCACCCGGTCGTACTAAGAGAGAGCTGCGGCCTTAGGCGGATCACACGCCTCTGAGGAAGACGAAAGCGTCGAAACGTTAGGCCTGGCGATAAAGATCCACCATAGAAAACCTCGAACGGCACAAAGCAAAATTAGTACCAACAGCTATCTGGTTTTATATTCTTCACTTCCACTTTACTTCACTTCCGAATTGTGATCATTTTTGTGAATGCCCAATTTTGTCGCAACGGTGACGTTGCTCCAATGAACCAGAGGTCGGTCCAACCTGTTCGATTTAGAAAACCATGATTTTTCTTACTGTGTATTGACAAACCTTGAAAATTTAGAGACAGAGTTTTAATTGTATAAGTGGTCTGTTTCATGTAGAAAATAATTAATTTTTCATAAAAAACGAGAATTTTGAATACCACTCGCCCTAACCACATCGAAGATCGCTGTGAAGAAGTTTGGTTTTTCACTGTATATTATTCACAAGTTAAAAATTTTGTATGGTACAATTTCGCTCTCTGTTGTTTTCTCCTTCAGAAGGTGAGGAATTTTTTCCACGAAAAGTCCATCCTTCAGTTACGTCTCCGTCATTGATTCGAAGAGCGCCTCAAAATTTTTTGAAGGGGGGCAACTTTAGCAACGAACACTTGACATTTATAAGTACAATTACGGGTGCACACTCCTTCAGGTGGAAAAATGGGTCGTATGAGAACCTCAGAAAATCTGAAAAGTCGAACTCGTTGCGATTAATTCGAAAACTGCTCGTAAAAGTTCTACATTAATAACTGCAGAGCAATCAGTGTTTAAACCGTAAATCAATATTGTGCTTTAGTCGAACAAATAATTTATTCGGGGAATAGAGAGCACGTCTGCTTCTGTGAACGAATCTCCTCAGTGTAGAAGCTACACCTGGAAGGAAGAACCTATTGGGGAGTGCAGAATCACATAAGAATTTCAAAAAATTCAACGCAGATAAGAAACGAGGCTGTGATGTAGACAAGGGGGATCGTACCAGATCCGCTCCGGAAGGGGAGGGGGGTCGTGAGTTCTCGGCAAGAATCGAACCCCATGCTTGACACTTTTTGCGGTACTATGTATGTTGTCGGATTTCAAAACAACTCTTCGGCCATTTAACAGTGAGGCCGGAAGAGTGGCTGCACACGATCATCGTGCGTATCTTTAATCGTGGTGTACAGGGTGAAAATATTGACCGCTTCAAGGGACTCATTACCTTTAAAGCAAACGAACTCAACTCACAAAAATCATTGCTGGACTACCATGAGTCAATCACTAACAAGATATGGAACACATGCCGACACTCCTTCATTATCGTTCTGGAACCTGGCAAAGCGTACTTAAGGCAGCATGAAATGTTGCTTTTCCTTTTACGATTCTTTTTTTGTGCAAAAAAATAATGCCTTTAGCCTTGTTTCTTTAGCGACAATGCTCTTGATGTTGGCACCAGCAAGAAAAAAAGTTGTTTCTGCTTAGCTGTGATTTCACTTTTGCACTGCCGCTCGAACCACCCTTGCGCTGAGAATTCGCGGTGATAAGCTAAGCTGCACAATCGGTTATCATAAAGAAAATTTATCACTTCGTCACCGCCGTCGAAGATAAAGAACAACCAGTGCTAAAACGCTCATCTTAAACACCTGACGGGACTACTGCTTTTATTTCTCCCTGTCAAGTGGTCAAATTTTGCCGCGAGTAGGATTTTTAAACCTCAGCAATCCCTAATATAGCGCTTTTATACTGGTTTTGCTCATAAAACTCTAACTCCCATATGTGATGTTATATCTACATCTAATAACAAAAACTGCCGATTAATTGTATCATCTGTAAAATTGACAACTTGTATGTGATAGTCATCCGTGCATTCGCGGTTGCTAAACCACAAAGGATAACGTTATAGGACAAAGAATGGTGTTACCTAATCGCTTCCAGAATATGCCACGCATTCTCAATTTCAGTGGGATGTCGTGGGGGAGATTCGAATGGCCCAAATGCGTATTTGGCCCATAACTTGTGGTGCCATCCGATGAAGAAATCTGTGATTATTCTTTCCAGACAAGTCTGGTACCAATTCACCGATCCGAGAGGGGAAGGCTTGGTTGATCTGGACGGGAATTCGTAACCAGGAACGCGGTACAGCGCGGAACAGCTGGAACCTCCGTTCTCGCCCTCGCACTACAGAACCAAATAGAATGTTTGATTGTGCCCTTTCGTTCCCCTTCGTTTTGACTCCCATTCTGTCTCGCGGATTCGTGGATGACTATCACGGACGAGTTGTCAATTTGACATTTTTTCTTCTTGTGTGGAAAAGTGCAGTCACCTCTGTAGACTGCCCCATACCATACATAAGGACACGGCTATCATTTGGGATGCAACACTGGTTGTTGTGCTTTTTGCTAACATTCTCTTTGTTATTGCAGTTCAAAGAGTAATGAACAAACGATGCTGATGATGCACAGTGGCGCCACATACATAAATACATTATCCTTTCCATTGCAACATTCGAACCCATCTTGCATAGATTCCACTGCTGATGTCTTGAGCGGCCTGCAGGGACTAGGGAGTCTCTAGTGAACTCAGTTCGGTTAAACCTGAGTTTTCTACCTGTTGAATGTTGGAAGCGACTGTGGTAAACAGCGGTTAACTGGTCACTCATCAAGAATTATGCCGTAGTTCCCTCTGAAGGAGTTCAATATCTATTGTTGAGGATGGTGGACAGCGTTTGATCAGCATCTTTTCCATTCCTTCAAAAGCAATGCTGGGCAAGGACACCGATAGGGTTTGGCATCGATGGGCATCATAAGACATTTGAAAAAGTTTGTTGTGAAAGCAACGTCATAGAATGTGTTTGCTTACGTGATTGAATTCGAGGTGTTATGAGTAGGAGAGTGAATCACAGAGAGGAACTTCGTGTTCTCTTTGTCTGCGAAACCCTTCTCCAATTCGCTTAGTTTGTCCAGTATTTCGGTTTCACTTCCCCATATTTCAAGCTTCCAATGCTAAGGGCTGTTTTAACAGCACACATTTAATGGCACGTTTCATGAGTGCACTCCGCCTTTGCTCAGTACCTCTGTCGTTCTTCACTTCTCCACTTCAAACTGACCATGAGCATTTTCGCCACGGCTATTCGGTATCTTTCTCCGTTGCCTGCAGTTTACGATATTCGCTTCAGATTGCTGACTATCACTAGTGTAAATCATGAAGTTCGAGTTTTTGCCCGTCTTCTTTTGCCAAGTGGTTATGAGCACTATGGTTGGTAATATGGAGCTACTTCTCGTGCATACGGTAAGTAAATGTTGTTGGGTGATTAACACGAGGTACCGACACAACAGCTTTACGCTTTTTTTAAAGTACTCTTGGAATTTAATGCGGATATATAGGCACCGCATGTGTACAAGGAAGACTTGCGCATGTGTTTTCGTTGAATCGTGGTTCAAATACGCTCAGCTGTACGCGCATCAGCTTGAAGTGACTCTCCCATACTAATTCCTTTTATGGTCGTAATATCCGTTGCACGCTTTACCACTCAAATATGACTAGCAACACAGCTGAGCAAAGAACGAGGTATTTACGTAGGACACATGCGTTTCACCAAGTGGGTGGGGAGGAGGCCTCACAATAAGCAAGACGATCCAAAGTACGGCTGTGAAAAGCTGCTTTACGCTGCTTCGGCTTTCAGCAGGCACCGCTCAACTATTCTCAAATCACTCGAATTCAGCGTTGCGCCAACCCATGTTCAGTGATCGTTTTAAATCAGAAAGATGAAATCAAGGAAAACGAGTATTACTGGATAGGCCACGCAGGCGCTCACCATTCAAATATGGTTTGCAAAAAGCATCTAAATGAGCTTGTCTTTCTCACCTACAAAACATAGCAGCCTGTATTTGTCTAATTACGCTTCCTGACTTTCTCAACGTGTGGGCGCTTCCGCAACATTGCCTATAACGGGCCACTATCAGGAAAACTGCCTAATGTTACTTTTCAGAAGCGTTCTGTAGATAGCATATCGACTATCAGTATCCCGATCTTTCAGGTATGGCGTCACGGAGATCGATCTCCCACAAAAACCTTTCCCACAGACCCGTTTCAAGAGGGTAATTGGACATTTGGCGGTGGAGGTTTTGGGGAATTGTCACCTGTAAGTTGTTCTATTCATGTCTCTTTTTAAAAATGATAATGCATTTAGTTGTAATCTTCGAAAGAGGTAAAATTTGGTGACTTTGTCCAGTGGGGTGCTGGGAGTGTTCAACTGAAGGTGTATGTAGTGCCGAGAATGTGTTTTGACTGGGTCTGGCTCAGACATCAGAAGTGGGACTCTCGGAGTTGAGTGAATGAGCTCAACAAAGTGTTGCAACTATTACAATGATTATAAAATTGTAACTCGACTTCAACTCGGTGAAGTTACATATCTTTACGCTATTTCTCTTTCAGATTGGAATGAGGCAACATATGAACTTTGGAAAATTTCTTCGAAAAATATATGTTGACGACATGAAATTCCTTAGTAACAGATATTCTTCTAGAGAGGTACGTTTAACAGCTGTATTCCTGTTGCTGAACGCAGCTTATATGAAAAAAGCTTTAGCCTTAACTTCGAAAACATTTGGGAAGCATAACATTGATTTTCGTAATAATACTTTCTACAATGTTACAAGTTACAACGCTAGTCGTTTCAGCTTAAAGAAAAACTGAAATGTAACGATATCTATATATTAGGTTGTCCCATAAGTCCCCGCCGTTTTTTTTCAACGATTCACTGCAGATTTCGCCGGCGGTCTCTTGCATAGCGCTGCATAGCCTTCGAAAGAGAATGATTTGCTCTATCAGAACTTGTATTGCATTTCTTTCTTCATCATGCAATTTGTCAATTTTTAGGTCGTTGAAGTGAAAAAGTGAAAAAGTAGCCATTTGCGCACTTGTTCTCTCCGCTTAGGTTTGTAATTGTTTGTGAAGTTTTTTATAGCACTTGGAAGACAATGTCCTGTACTACAAGAATATGTGTTAGTGCTATTTGCTCATTTGTCCTTTATTGATTTTTAGGTCATCAAATTGGGACGTCCGACTTTCCCGCCCGAATTTTCACCAAAACTCCGGTTCTGTGGATGGACTTTTTTGCTTGGTGTTACATGTCGTTTGGAAGAGGATGTCTTGCTCAGTAAGAATTTGTGTCGCGTTTATTGGCTCACGCTGATTTCTGTCGAATATCAACAACTGAAGAAGGAGGAGTTGTTGGTGAAGACGATTTTTCTCTTTTTGGCATTTTGTTGATATTCAAAAGAAATCAATAAATGCGGCGCATATTCTTATAGAGCAAGACGTTCTCTTTCGAAAGACATATAACACCAACCCAAAAAGTCCAAACGCAGAGCAGGAGCTGTCGGCAAAAATAACCATCCTCCTTCGAACGTCCTAATTTGATGACCTAAAAATCAATAAAGGACAAATGAGCAAATAGCACTAACACATATTCTTGTAGTACAAAACTTTGTCTTCCAAATCCTATAAGAAACTGAGCAAAAAATTACAAACCTAAGCGGAGAGAACAAGTGCGCAAATGGCTACTTTTTCACTTTTTCACTTTCCACTTCAACATCCTAAAAATTGACAAAATTCATGATAAAAAAAGAAATGCAGTACATGTTCTGATAGAACAAATCATTCTCTTTCGAAAGCTATGCAGCGCTATGCAAGAGACCGCCGGCGAAATCTGTAGTGAATCGTTGAAAAAAAACAGCAAGGACTTATGGGACAACCTAATATTTATGCAGAGGTAAATAGTGTGCGTCAGAGGTCCGCTAGAATATGAAATTAGCGACGCTGTACCTCTCCGACGTTTTCTAAAAATGTCGCTGAAGCTATGAACTTTCTAGAGCAGCCAGGGGTAGGAATTTTCACACTCGGACGTTTCCTTGACGCGTTTGAAAGCGTGGAACATTTCGATATCGCCTGATTAAGACTGTTGCCGCTGTAAAGCACCAAAAGTGGTGATGTCCGTTTCTACGCGGTGTGCCACTGAAAGCTTCTCGCTTCTGCGAGCTGGGCCGAACACGCATAGTCGAGAATGGGCGACAGATCATCGTGAAATTCCGACCTAGAAACATCCTACATCGCATCGTATGGTGTATGCCAGTTCGTCTTCTTGGAGATGGTACGGCGGCGTCGTGGGAGCCGACGCGCACACACAAAGCACCCAGCGGGTGTGAGAAGTATGCGAAGGTCCGTGGTGCGAAGACGGCACCGAAGGGGAACGGTGAGCATGTGAGCTGATCCGACAGTCCCGTAATGTAAGCAGGACCCGCTTGAAATCCTGAATGTTCGTACATTGGTAGGCTACTCCTGCCAGTTCGAATGAACCGTGTAGCAAGAAGAATTCATTTTGGTCTCGTTCAGGAGACTGTTCAGGAGAGGACGTCCTTTTGCCTTCTTATCGTAAGGAACAACTAAATCTTTCACAAGTGAAACAAATGTGTATTTCTTCGATTAGGTCACCCAATTTCTTCTCGAAGTAATCATTTTCTCTGACAAAGTGAATCGAAGAACTCTCAAACAGCTGAGGAGATGTAGTAGAGCAGGTTCATATAGTTGTAAAAGAATTATATGCCATGACTCTAGCGAACCCCACTACGTGTACGTCGCACGCCTTCCCAAGTTCAGTTTGTTTCCTGTGAAAATAAGGACTCACAAGACCCCACAATAGTGATGATCATGTTTTGAAGGCGAGACTCCCATATCGTCTTGTTCTATAGTGGAAATAAGAACACCCGATGACCCTTGTCCTTGTGAACGACTGAGAGCTATGTCTTATCACAGACGCGAAGCTCATGGCGTGTGAGACGATCGCCCTACAGCATCAACCGCTGATCTGCGCCTCAAACAACCAGGGCCAGGATTCATCAACGACTAACCCGCGGGTATAAGGGGTAGAGATACCCACAATGAAGCCTGCGTCTCTGACTCTTGCGTTATCTCTGCCTGACTCTTATCTTATCTCTACCCCTTATCACCCGCATACCCACGGGTTAATTGTTGATGAATCCGGCCTCAGGAGTCGAGCTATGCGGTTCAGCGAGGATCAGTGGCGACGCACGAGAAATAACGAAGCTGTGGTTGTCGAGCTATCGTGCCAAGATTGATATCGAACGTTTACTCGGCTTACGTTTCGGCGTAACCGCCTTCTTCAGAGCCTGCAAAAGACAAGGGGAGTAAGAGAAATTACCCGTCCAAGAGTCATTTCAAGTTTCAGCCATCTCAAAAGCTAAAGGGAGAAAGAGACGAACCGCGAGGAGGACAGCCCAACTGACCTTATGTAAACAGCCGAAGGCTGTGGAGTCACCCTTCAGATGGAGATAAATGTGGGTGAATGAGGTCCTCCCTTCGGGTCAGGCTCTCAGCGACCTTCCGGCTGGCGCCCCCCGGGGTCATGCCCACAGAGGTCGACAAATGGAGCCAACTTCTGGGTTATGGCCACCCGTTCCTCCTTCCTATTGATTGCGGGGATCTTGAACGCAATCCACAGCGCCTCCAAGGCCTTGCGCGTTGCGATGTCGGCCTCGCGAGCCAGGATCGTCACCGCCACTCCAACCACTGCGCCACTATGACTTCGCAGCCTGTGCACCCCCAAGGGTGTGCTGACTTTGCACCTGTTGAGCCCGTCCGCATGTTCCTTCACCCTTACCCAAAGTGGTCTGCCCGTCTCACCAACGTATTCCTCCTTGAATTCAATGCAAGTTATGAGGTATATTGTTCCTGAAACCCTACAGTCGCCTTCCCTGCCGAATGGGCAGATCACGCAGGAGGGCGTTTCACAAGTGCAGTCAAACGGGTGGCCATAACCCAGGAGTTGGCTCCATTTGCCAACCTCTGTGGGCTTGACCCCGGGGGGCGCCAGCCGGAAGGTCGCTGAGGGGCTGACCCGAAGGGAGGACCTCATTCACACACATCTATCTCCATCTGAATGGTGACTCCACAGCCTTCGGCTGTTTACATAGGGCCAATTGGTCTGTTTTACTCACGGTTCGTCTCTTTCTCCCTTTAGCTTTTGAGATGGCTGAAACTTGAAATGACTCTTGGACGGGTAATTTCTCTAACTCCCCTTGTCTTTTCCAGGCTCTGAAAAAGGCGGTTACGCCGAAACGCAAGCCGAATAAACGTTCGATATCAATCTTGGCACGACAGCTCGACGACTACCTGTCATACTGTTCTAAGACAAGCCAAGATTCAAGGACAGTCGCACACGGAATATCTTACGTGAAGCTGTGCTTTCTCTCGTCCGGCTACTGACAGTCACAACGTTAGGAGATTCTTGGAAGAAGGCTTCCAACGCGTTACTTGAAGCTGCGTTGTCCTAGCTTGGCCTTACAAGGCCTGAATGGCGAACAGTCGACAAGCAGACATGTCTGTGAGCGGATGGTGTCAGGAAAAGGTTCGAGAGCAGAAAGTGCTTCACTCATTCAGTTTGGGGGGATAGTTTCTTAAATTCGGTTCGATTCTTCCAGGCTAGAAGAAGGCGACAACACCGAAACGTCAGCCGTCAGGAATAAATATATAACAATCTTGGATGAAGCCAACCACCATCATTCATCTTAACAGCACCATCCCAAGATTCATTGAGAGTCGCACTTGGAGTGCTTCAGTCATCTTTGTAGTTGTTCTCGGCGGCACGAGAGCCGATAACACACAGAAGTACCATGAGGCAAAGAAGGCTGCTTTGAAGGTCGTGGCTGTTGTGATATCCAATCGTAATAGTGATGTCAACGGGAAACGCGAATCGTGTGATGGTGTGCGGTGTCATTACCACTTTCTAAGCACCGCACAACACTGATTGTTAGAGGGTGACACTAGTTCCCACGTCGAACCAGCACGAGACGGTAACAGCTGTCATGATGGTTCTGGCTCTGGATCGCGCAACTTCGGTGGGGTACATACGCATATACTGGTATTCTTGGAAAGACTCACACGAGATTTTGAATACGTGACACCCACCTCATCTCGCTGTTGAGTGGGAACACCAAATCGCAGGCTGACGGTGTTCTTTTTAAACACGCGATCCATGGCTTGCCATAGATGCTAAGGTTGTGTCTATGAGTCCTATGGTCTGCTCTCTGAAAGACACTCTTCGTGAATGAAGGAGGTAGAGCGATACGTGCTCGCGAGAGTCAAATGGTAGCAAGGTAAATAAGAGAAACTAGCTGCTTTTTCGTCACTCGTAACTGTAGACGAAATCTGGAAAGTGGTACCGAAGCGACAGAGTTGGCTTGACAAGCAGGAATGGCTGGGAAGTGGCGCTGTCGGAGAAAACGTATGTACTAGAAATAAGGAAAGGCTGTATCACGTATATCTCAATGACAACACAGTCTTCAATTGTTGGAATTAACGAGAATCGAAAAATCATCTTTTACACACCGTGAAAAGCCTTGACCGCATTGTTGTTGCCCTGCTTTCCAGCAATATTTGCAGTTTCGCCGACTGCTTTGGTGTGTTCGATGCTACATATACAGGCCGTTAGTCTCCTGTTAGAGAAACGCCGCGAAAAACACAAACCCGTGATCAATCTAGACTCGAAAGCAAGTTCGAGTCTAGATTGATCGCGTTTATTTCTCGCTGAACTTTAGACAATGCAGCTCCTCCCGTGCCCTCTCCGAGGCTGCCCGGTCGACTGGAGCCAGAGCCACTATAAATTACCTAGCAAAACACTAGTAACTTGCGAAAGTTAAATTATGAGCGCAGCCAATGGGGGCACAAACCCGTGTATTCTGCTTTCGTTGACGTGTAGAAGTTCTTCGATCGCGTTCGACGAGAAGTTGTATGTATGGTGTGCGCTGCGGCGACCCAGCGTCCATGAAGAGCGTATTGAACGGGTACAGTGGCAGTGTAAGCAGGAACCTCGGCGGAATTATCCATTCCTGTTGGAGTGGTCCGAGTTTCTACATTCCCACTCCTCTTCGTGGTTGTACTGGATGCGATTTCACGAGGTCTGCATAAGGTGGCTCCTTGGACGATGCTGTGTGGTGATGACGTCATGCTATAAGAAGGTACCATAAAATCGAACTCCAGCGGAGACCACAGGCATGGTGCCATTGACTGGTGTTGTTTGGACTCAAGCTAAACATTTGCAAGACCGACTATTTGACGTCAAGCGTGAATGCGTATGGATACACTAAGATCATTGGAACTGATCTGTAGTTGCGTCCGACGATGGTCTAAAGCTTGAAGAGCAACAGTTATAACCTTGATCCCACACTTTCTGGTCTTGACCCAAAGCCATTTGAACTCGCACCATAGCTGATCTGCGCTGCATTACAAAGCACGGAATGGCGAACCCGAAATTAATGCGGCACAACACGCACCAACTCAGTGTGGTAGAACCGGAGGTCGCAGGGCACTGCAGTGGCAACGAACGGTGGCCTGATCAGTGGAAGGCGCAGAAGCACCGCAAAAGCACCGCCGGTCACTGGGTGCAGTCGCGCGTCCTACTACTGGATGGCTGTTCCCGAGAGTCCTTTGTCTTCGCCTTTACTGCACCGTCCTCCGTAGGTCCATCTATGAAGCAGAGAAGGGCAGGGACCAGCGCCGTTTGAAGTTAAAGTTCCGAAGAAACAGCCAACCGAGAGAAAATAAAAGTTGGCGATACGTGACTCAGCACACAGATTAATCCTTCATCCCTTACACAACCTCGTTCGAATGGCGCATGTTGACTGGAATGCTCTGCCACATGACGACATCTAAGCAACTCAGATCGAAGGATTACAGAAAAGTCGTCCGTCAAGTAGCGTACCGTGCTGAGCGTTGCCCCGTGACCAAAGAAATTGAGTGTCGTTCCAGTGCAGTGGAGACAGGCCGAAGGGAAGGAATTGGTGCTGGACCGCGTTCGCATCGAAACCATCGGTGTCGCTTTGATAGCACAGAAGTTGCTCGAAGTTCGACTTCGATGGTCCGAAAACGTTTCTCGTCATAGCGACGTTTCGTCCGTAAGAGCTCTTTAATCTTGAGGTTCCTGGAAAACGACTCGAAGCTGCGTTGGCATACACGTTGCGTTTGAATTTGAAGATAACTCTTGATCTGCACGATCAAGCGTTTGATAAGGAGATTTGACAACAGCATGCTAAAAGAGCGGACCCCACCATCAAACGGAACAAGGACTAATGAAAGTGTTGTGTATGGACACGTGCAACCTCCGCTAGCAACACCAGGAAATATAACCATTGAGAGACGACCACCTTTCTTGCTGAATAAAATGCCTTTTTATTGAAAGCATGCTTCGAAACATAGCCTTAAATTACCATTTAGAATTGTTTTGAATTTCGATGATCTTGGCTCTGCAGTTTTTTATTTTCTTAAAGTTTTCTCAAGTTTCCGAAAACTCTTGCTCTCGAATTTATGCGCTTGCGATAGAAAATCCTATTATATAAATTCAAGATATTGCAGACTCAAGCTCATAACGACTGTCCACTTTGCACCAGTTGATTGCGCAGTTTTTGTCGTCCAGTTTAGGTCTTCACCATTCTGACCTCATCTAGGTTTTTAGAAGTAGTTTGATCTAATCACCACCCTTATAAATACTGGTTAATCAACAAATGCCCAGAACAAAGAGCTAGGCTAAGCTCGCAGTTAAACATCCATTATTATATTTTCTTACTCGTGGTGAAAACAGTTTTGGGGGAGACCTTACTATAATGTGCACAATTAAATCTCCAAATAAAACATGATATATGACTGAATCGTGCTATCGCGTCATGTACGTAAAACTTGTTTCGGACAAGGTTAGCGATGCGGAAACACAAGCATTTTTGTTTTCACAGGTGGAGAGAAAACAAAAAAAAAGTGGAACATTACAAAATGCGAAAAAAATTTTTTTGACGCTCATGAACTATGTACAGAAGCAGAGATCGATGTCTTTAGATATACGTTCGCTCAACTGATGTCAACCGCACAATAATCTCGGCGATATCAAATATTCTTGGAATGTATGGTCAAAATTACAGCACCAGTATTCCCGACGAGGACTATCCATCAGGCGACGGATGGCCTGTTGGATTTGTTCCGGTCGCCGTTCACACCGTCGATGATGACACAGACTACGTAAATTTTGGCTACATTAAGATTGACGAGTCAGCGTGTGCTCCTGTGTTGTCTGTGTTCTTTGCAGTGGATAGGCCTACCCATAATTTTTATGGGCTTTGCTCAAGTTTTAAATGAGAAATAATCCCGCAGTGGCGATTCAGGTCATTTTTACTTAACATCTGTTTGCTACACTAGCTTTTTAGATTGGGAACCCTGATGCTGACTGCGACCGTCAGACTAAACTCTGGGATATGGCGAAGTCTTCTCCAGAGCTGCAAGCTTTTCAGAATCGTCCTGATGTAAGAAGACTTTATTTGAAGCAAATCATCTGCGTGTTGAGGAAGTAGATTAGTCTCTCGCACATCAAATTTCTGGTTGAAATACTCGTTTCAACGGGAATAACCGCACACACCTTCCAGGTAGTTGCCTTGCTTGGAAACCTAACGAAGAACTGCGGCGAAAAAATTGACATCGATAATCTGTGGGTAGTGCGCGACTCGTTGTTGATAGAGGTGAGTTTAAAAACGTACCATAAGTTTAAGAATTAGCGTCTAGCAGTTAAAACTACAAAAAAGCTACGACGAGCTGCAGAAGAGAAGTGAGGGGTGGAGAAAAATTTACCACGACAATGGATTTCAGCAAATACATGCTAATGATTCACTCCGAGCCTCAAATTCGTGGTTCACCGACGATCTCTTTGACCAGATAACAACAATTAACGACCAGGTGCAGGTCTACCAAAACGGCATATTCAGTAAGTGCCGAAAATTGGGTACTGACAACTGCAACTGTCGCAAACGCAGAACAAGTAATTAATTCCAGATGGAACTCTGATGATGAACAATCTTGACGTTGGCCTTGAGCTCCAGAAGATCCGGGGAGGTTCACTCTTCAACGATATTAACATGCACATGAATATAAAGCTGGACTGCCGAAACAAGACAACTGCTGGTTGCAAATGGATAAACGCCCTAAAATATTACGCCTATTCAGCGGTGAGCATTACTTCCGACGCAGCTATTGTACCTTCAGGCACTGCCCACGACCTCTGCAGCGGCTGCTAGAGGAGGGTGCAGCTCTTTTGGCTTCTTGTACAAAAACTTTCAGTTGTAAATATATTGGTAACATTTGCTGACCGTATCTTGACGATGCTGTTTAGCACGACACTACAATCTACGCCCTATTTTCGATAATGCACATCCAAAACGCTGTCATACGTCCAAGTGGATATCCAGACTACTCAGCGGCGACATTTATAGAATTGTGGCTGAACCACTCTGATAACAAACCATACTTTAAGGTAAGCATAGAAGAACTAACGATAGGTTTAGAGCTCTTAAAGACGTGACGAAGCTACGGCGAAGGAGAATTGGCCAAAGCGTAAGCCGACTACAAACAGTTGGTTTTAGTCGACAGCTGAGTAAAACCGCATCGACAACCAATCACATCATACGAAGGTGTATGAAAAGTTGAAAGTGGACAAGGACGGCAGCT
Organism: Heligmosomoides polygyrus polygyrus; assembly: GCA_947396885.1. Taxonomy (NCBI): domain Eukaryota; kingdom Metazoa; phylum Nematoda; class Chromadorea; order Rhabditida; family Heligmosomidae; genus Heligmosomoides; species Heligmosomoides polygyrus. The sequence continues at coordinate 36,864,684 of OX377202.1, forward strand.
TTTTAAGTACTTGTAAAAGTACAGGTAGCTGCGCTGCAGCTATGGTTTGCGGACGTAACTCATTCGGTGGTTTCAGATGTCTTATCATCAAAACGCTTTCAACCTAACGCTCTATCCGATCACCCAATTGGTGCCAGGTTGTAGTGGAGAATATTGCAGTCTAGATGTGTTCAGAGGTCTTGCGGCCAGATGTAGACCAGACCAATCAATGGATCAGGTACCTCATGGAATTCTTCTACTAATCACAAACTTTTTAGTAGTCTTGCTTTTTGAAGGTGAGCCGTCAAAACACGTTCTCATATTTCACTTTTAACTTTTCAGTGGTGCAACGTCGACCCCACAGCGACAAAATCCTCAGGAACATTTTCAAGTTTAGGTAATTGCTGTGATCTTTCGAATATTTTGGTTTTTATCAGTTGCGATTATGACAAGGCAAAGGAGCTCTAAATGAGAAAGTGATGCACTAAGCCGCCCTTAGATTTGGGTACCCCTAGAGCTTCCAAAGATTCATATTTGCGCTCGATCTACTGCCTACAATAATGCTCTATATAAGACCTGTCGTCGAACATTGAGTCGCTCGAGAGGTCATCAGCAACGATGTCTCGTCCCAGGGTGCTCAAATGGATCTTCCACATTCGCGAGACGCGAAGAGACATATCGTTCGTTCAGGACCTTCTCGAAGAAGTCCGACCAGCGTGTTAATGGATGTCCTCTCGGCCTGAAATGAAGGGCGCAAGAACCCAACGCTGCACATCGCATTGAAATACGATTCTGATTAACACATCCCCGCTACCGTATATTGGTTAGCGATGGAGGGCGGAAGCTGTGCGCTGGTTCTCTTCTACGCTCTTGAACAACCGCGATGGCAAGGCAGTCAAGCGGCTCGGGGCGCAGCGAACAGTGGCGCTACTTCATGTGAGGGATGTCGAGGGTTCAGGTCCCCGCGTTGTGATGGTTTTGCATTTCAATTGACTGGCTGAGATTTGGGGAGTTCTGATGTCTACACAATTTTCAGGCTTTTTTTGCGCATTTTCCAGCTGTATGCGCTTATGCGCTCTTCGAGCGTAGAGCCCAGCAGCGGACCCCTCCTGAGCGAAGACTGCAGATTCCACACGTGCAGCTTGGATGCAGCACACCCCGCAGTTCCTTCCATTGCCTGGTTATGCAAACAAATAGTCATTCCTCCAATGAATAAGTCGAATTATGGAAGCAAGAGCAATAAAACGCTTCACCACGTAGGCTGTGATGGATAAGTAACAAAATGTCGGGGAGGGGGGCTTATGGAGCAGGAAGTTTCCGCGCTCCATCGCTAATCGGTATATGGTAACTATTCGGGGGTGTGTTAATCAGAGTCGTATTAGTAAATCGCATTACGTGGCTGACTCACATAATTTTCTCCTACTTGGTTTATATGACAGCTTCTCTGATCTTTGGCCTCGACGAATCTCGGAACTCCGGAGACCTCCACTTGCGCGAATCAAGGCACTCCGAACATCTTTCTCTCGATTCCTTCTGCGCTGATCGCGTGTTCATTCTGCTTTTGTGCGGCCCAAGTCTCTGAGGCGTATGTCAAGGCAGGAAAAACAGTGAAGTCGAATAGCTGGTCACGATGTCGGACGTTCTGCGTCTTCTTCACGGCTTCTTCGACGCGCTTGAAAGCTCTCCAAACCTCTCGCTTCCTCCCGCCCAGCTCTGGCTATAGGTCTTTGGCCATATTGACTTCGCGACCCAGATACACGTAGGTGGAGCATCCGGAAATGTTCGTTCCGTTGAGCGAGAACGGGGCTTCAAAAACTCGTCCGCTCCTCATGAACATCATCTTTGTAAGAATCAGTTCTAGCTCGGACGTCATTTGGTAGTGGCTTGACGCTCGTGCTGCTCGATAGAGGCGCATCTACTCGAAAGGGACACACGTCATTTTTGTGGTCTTCAAGCCCTCGGCTGTGAAGACGAGATATGTGATGAGACTGCCGCAAGACCTACGTCTACTATCTGTTGTTTCAAAAACCACATTTCAAAAGACATTTGATTTAGCACTCCATGTCTCAGCTTTTTTAGGCGAGGTTATAGGTGTCCACGAGAAAGTGCGCCTAACTTCTCATTACAAATCAGTAGCCGAAAGTGCCTTAGGTGACAGTAGGACATAATTTTCCCTTTCGAAATAGCAAGAAATTGCCCATAAATAAGCAAAGGTTAATAATACTCGATAGTAAGCCCACTCCTCTTCTACTCCTCAACCTCTTTGAGAATATCTTGACATGGGCTATAACATTGACCTTCTTATGGCAAAAAGCTCTTATGGCTGCTCTCGAAAAAAGGAAGAAACCGGTTTAATAAAAACGTGCTCCCTTTAGGTAAGCTTAATTAATTTTTGCAGTTATTTTTTAGATCTACAACTGTATCTTTGATATAGTCTAGATGAAGCGTTTTGGCGCACAAGTTAAGAAAATTGGTGAGGAACTGCATAAAGAAGTGATACAGAAAAAACGAATCGAGATTCCGTCTGTGGATTAAAAAGATGAAAACGAAATCAAGTATGACAATGCTATGACAAAAAGAGAACACCTCGTTATGTAGAAGACACACAAAAGACAAAATAAACATTCCTAAAAACATTCTTCGTCATTCGAAAGCATTTTCATTTTGTGTTATCGTCACATTATAAGGGTTGTGATATGGTGAATTGATAGAAACAATATCAGGTAAATTCTGGGTCTGAGAAATTTATTTCGAATCCAAAAATTCATTCAATTTTTTCGAGAAAAGCGAGAATAAAGAAAATAGAACCCACAATCTCCATCTGTAGGTGCCCTAAAATCTGCGATCGCCACCGTATGACAGCGATGGGATTATTCAAATCTTATTCTGCTGGGAAGAAGATAGCAGAATCACCTCTTCTTCTCTCTTATAAATCAAAACTTTCTACTTCTACTTCGTAAGTTGAAGTACGTGCCCTATACAATGTGATCTGTGCTCATTTCAGGTTTATTGATACTGGCGACGATTGCTTGGGCCACGAGCTGATGACATCGAATGAATTGCTTTAATTTATTTTTACATTGTATAATATTGTCTAATAAGTACCTAAGAGCAGATGGTATCTGCTGTACAGGGAAACCGCCTTCGACTGTTAATAAACTTTTACATTTACCAATTTGACAAAACGTCTATTTTTTAGAAGCGGAGTGTGTTCTCTTCTGCTGAAATAAGACGCGTCTACTTATATATTTGTTCATTCCTTATGTGCTAAGTCACGCAATAGACGGCAAAAGCAAAACCGGATGGATATAACGTTACGGCGAAAAATAACGCAATATGCAGCTGCCAATAAACGTAGAAGGAAACATCATACAATACCGCTCGCGTCGCACAGTGACGGATTAATCGTCGCAAACCGTCGCATGCTCATAGCTTCCTTACGTTGAGTTTCTTTGAGAAAAGGTTGGGTCCATTCTATTCGTCTCTTCGAGATCTACACAAACATGTGTGCAGCTTCACCACCGCGCTTGGCCTTCGGTGGCCTAAAAAATGACTAGAGCAACCTTTCGCGATTGAAGTAGCTTATTACCAAGGATGTGCGTGCTTTCGGAGTATTTCAGGCATGGCGTACGTTGACAGTGCTTTGTCATACCACGAATGCTGCTAGAGTGACCATGAACAATGCATACAGAATCGGACCTATCAATCGAGTGGGCGATAGCGTGTCCACTGCGCTTCTATCTTCCCTTACTGGAAAGTGTAAAGCCTTCAAGACTATACCGAACCGTTTGAAAATTCTACAAGAAACCTTCAGCCGTCCTACGTGGGATTTACTACAAGCGAGGCTTAGAGTGAGGCGTGAACGATACATGCATGTACAGGATCGAGCCTATCAACTGACTGGGGGCGAAAGCATATTCACTGTGCCTCTATTTTTTCTTCCAGGCTAAACCGAAGTACAATACCGGACACGCCACTCCCCCCCCCCCCCCACTCGGAATTTCATCTAATGCCCATATGACTTCACGTGGTGTATGGCTTTCTTGGACTGTTTTACCACGTTATGTAACCGAAATAATACAGCGTAATTTTACTACTGAAGGTGTTCAGTATACTCAGCATCAGAATGACGTTGAGAAACGCGTAATCTTGGGACGCGTAATTATGCGGTGCAACAAATTGGCGGCAATATGCATACTCGTAGGGAATCTACAACTAGAAAAGACGCGAGATAGAATTGACCACTACAAACGTGTGTATTGACTTAACCTACTTATCTAACTATATGACGCTAAAGAAGCTCAGTGTCCGTCGCCTTTCAGAGCACTTCTGTCATCTATTAAAGTCAACGGGAGGTTCTTCCGCAGTTTGATTTTCTATGACAAATTGTGAGGTTTTACCAACTGTTCATATAGTTATTCAACAATTGGAAATTCTGCTTTTTCTAAAGCGTTTGCATAAAATTTGCGGACGAAGGACGTAGAAAATTAACCATATGAAGAAATTGTAGAGATTTGTGGCAAAATTCCCGGAACTTGAAATCTGACGGTGTGTTCAAGTTGGTGTTTTTGGAATGTTTGAGTACTTGTGGAAATAGCTGCATAACAGTGGGTTCTATAGCACCATTGCAAAACAAACGGTTACTTTCAAAATCACTTGCATCCTAGTGCAGCACTTCTTCCAGAGGTGTTTGGACATGGCCTTCTTAAAACATGTCTAGAAAGCGGATCGATTCTGTTGGAAAATCCAGAAAAGTTAGTCTTTTACCAAATGCTTCTAGTTAGCTTTTCTTACCGAAAAATGCAAACTGGGCACCCACACTGTGCATGAGCTTAACTCCTTGTTGACATCTTGGCATTAACCGCAAGTAGCGGGTATGCTAGCAGACCACCATGTTTGGTTTCCCACCACTGGAGCAGTGGCAATCCATTACAGCTTTCTGCAATGATTTCTACTGCTCCAAGTGAACATAGTTGCTGGGGGTTTTCCAGTGCACAGAACAGCGATTTCGGTGCCATAAGTGTGTCGAGCAAGTGCCGTGGTGTGTACCAGAGATGAGTGAACAGACATTTTTTGAAACTCGAATAACGGAAGACCGATACTTTTTTCCAAAAAATGGACGGATAACGGAAAAAAGGATACATAGAAACGACAGAAAAAGTGTTTAGATTACCGAGATCATGTCAATAGGACGATAGAGATGAGATAATGATGGCTTTTCTTGGGTAATCATATTGTGCTAGCGTTGTCGCACTTCGTACCAACTGACGTTTGCTACTTGACAGATCAACGCAAGTGACAGTTTTCGTTTTTCACCAACCACATCCTACTGCAACTCTTAATATGTGGCGAAGCACAACGCTCATGTGGCTACTGCCTAGAAATGGCCCCATTGACGACTCCTGCTTCACAACTGAATGTTAGACCGACCTCGCAGGGGTTATGACATTTTTGGAGCTGCCCTTGCGGTACCGTTGCACACTGTACTGAAAACTCGTCACCTTACATTGTGTGTTCAAAAAGCGTTAATCCAACTTTCTCATAGCTCTCCTCACATGAGCATTATGTACTGCGATATGTATTCTTATGACACAGATTCGTCGATGTATCGACAGGACGATACGAATTGCATTCTATCACCGGTAGTTCAGTTTTGCTCACCTCTGGAGCCGGTAGCAGGTACATGTGCTCGTATCCCATGTCCCACCCCCCAGGTTTAGAGGAGAGTGGTCAGAAAGAAATGCGCACCAATATCCTAGTACATACATAGTAAAGCAAGATTTTTGTCTGACCGCAAGTCTCCTCTTCTTCACTTCTGCGGGCTCGATGGTTTAATCACCCAAGTTTGAGGAACAACTCCGATTCCTCTCTACGAAGGGGAGCGCCGAGAAGTGAGCACTCGCCGCTTCTGAGTAGGACACGTGAGACGTTGTGAAGGAGGTCGGCGCTGCCCGCGCATGTGGCCACAGCCTCGAACTGGCCCCTTTGAAGGCTCATGTCCTCGCTACCGCTCATTAGTGGACATGCAATATCCTACGGTGCTGCTGCAGTTGTGTCACCGCGGATTGCGGAACTGTCGCTCTCTACTCCGGCCGATGTCACAGCTCATTAATGTTGGTGGTACCTAGGCTGTGTTCGTCGGCCTTTTTATGTGCGTGACCCTTCTGCCTTCACTTTTAGAGAACAGCCCCTGCTCTATTCATCCATGCTGCCGCTGTTCGTTACTGTTGCTGTCTGTACCCATTTCAGATTACAGCTGCTGCTGTGTTCATTCCTACTGACTCTTCGAGATCCTTTTTACGTTGATGTCAGTGTTGTGATGAGTATTTGCGGCTCTATCCCGCTCATGCCTATTTTTGCCGAGGTCATTAGTAGTCGTAGAACTTATATATAGGCACTCCTGTGCCTTCTTTTCAAGTCGGGTAACCACTTAACAAGATGAGACCACCCCCACTCCCTGTCGTTTTCCGGCTAGTTTTGTAGCCAGCAACTAAAATTTTCTATTTTACTCTACCGAGAAAGACATGCCGCATATAGGCTTGGGAGTTCGTCATTCACTCAGAGGAGATTCGCCTTGGTAGGAAGACACATGTATGCCCATTTACAGCAGAAGTGGCCTATCTCGGTTCACCACAGGGCTAGACTTCACCAGTGCTGCTTAAGATTTTGTCTACCGTACAACACAATACGATGTATTTGGTTTTTCTACATGTCGACCCTCCGCCCGAGCCCACTTGCTCCGAAGTTTACTTATATCCAAAAAAAAATCACATGCATACAAGTCGTACTGATTCTCTGCGAAAAGAGTCAGACCAAGAATCTCATTTCCTTCTACTCTAGTTGAGAATTGAGCTAGGTCACTTCTGATGCAACTGGCCACCTCTGTGCCCTGTTGCGAGGGCGGATAACCACTTAACAAGGCGAGACCTCCCACCACAGACGTTTTGCACCTAATTCTGAAGGCAGTGGGTAAAATTCTTTCATTCGTACTTCGTCGGGTTGAGCGTACCATTCCCACCCTCCCACCCATGCTTTCTATTTGGTCAGATGTGGACTAACTCAGTTCATCATAGAGCTAGAATACACCAGTGCTGGTTAAAATTTTGACTTCCGTACGACACAATCCCACCATATTTCCACCATATATAATAGAGGAGGGTTTTTTGTCTGTTCGTAATTCTTTGGAACTTCGTAAACTTCGCCTGTCCGCGCACGTGTTGGGTGGCCACAGCCTCGAACTGGCCCCATTGAAGGCTCATGTCCTCGCTACCGTTCATTAGTGGTCCTGCAGTGCACTGCGGTGCTGCTGCTGTTGTGTGACCGCGGTGTACGACTCTGCCGCCTTGGTGCACGGCCGAGGTCACAGCTCATTCCTATTGCTGCTACCTCCGGGCTTAACCTGTTGATGTGTACGACCTTCAATGCGTTCTTTCTGAGAGCCGCTCCTGCTATGTTCACCCGTGCTGTCGCTGTTCATTGATGTCTACACCACCCTCTAGCTCCGTCGGTCCACCTTCACTTTTCAGATAACTCCTCCTGCTGTGTTCACCCACACTTCCACTCTTCGTTACTGCCTATACCACCGTCCAGTGAGCCCGTTCAACTGCAGCGTAAATTTTCACTTTGATTGTTTACTTTCGATATCTTTTTAAATTGCTGGCAGTGTTGTGATGAGTTTTTGCGGCACTATCCCAGTGCTCGTCAATCTACATGCTACAGTATTCGCCTTGGTAGGAAGGCACATGTATGCCCATTCACATCAGTAGGGGCCTTACTCTGCATAATACAGTACCGGACATGCCGCTGCGTCAAACAAGCACAAGCGGCGCAAAAGATGAGAAGCGGCGCGTGGCGAGCGAAAACGGCGCTCTCCGGCGCCCTTTTGCGCCGCTTCTCATCTTTTGCGCCGCTTGTGCTTGTTGGACGCAGCGGCATGTCCGGTACTGTAGGGCTAGAGTACGGATAGGAAGGGCACTTCCTACATCGTGAACCTCCCGCCGGAGTCTATTTGCGCCCAAGTCATTTGTATAGTCGTAGTACCTATATCCACACGTGTGTGCCTTAACACAGTAGGTCCCCCGCCGTTCTGCGCCTAATTCTGTAGGCGGCAAGTTATATTCTATAACGCATAGTTTCTTGGGTTGCGCGCATCTCTTTCTCCCGCCCACCCATACTCAACAAAGGAAATTTGTTGAAAAGGTATGAAGAACATTAGGAAGGGAACCTCATATCTCCGCCGTTTTCTGACTTATTCTGTACTTTGTAAGTATCCCATTCCAAGTTCGTTGGGTTGAGCGCATCAGTTTCTTTCGCCCACCCATGCTTCCTTCATATCGCTTAGAGAAGTTAAACACCAACTACAACTGTAAGGAACACATATATCCCTACTTTGGTGGTTCATGTAAATGGCATTTACACTATCACTCAAATACAAGCTGCGGTGAACGTTTGGAGTGTATGGCGCTATCCCATTGGGTTGTGCGAATAATTTCCTCCCGCCCACCCATGCTTCCTAATCGCTCAGAGAAGTTCAACAACAATTACAACTGTAAGGTACACGCATATCTCCACTTTGGAGTTTCATGAAATTTGGAACTGAGTGGAATTTACACTATCAAATAAATATTAGTTGCGGTGAACATTTGAAGTGCATGGCACAATCTGACCTTTAATGCGCTGTGTGCCTGCTTCTTTGCTGTGCTTTAAGATTTATTGTTTTTCATCTTAATTAAAATTTCTCTATAATTATTCACATATTGGAACTGTAATATACTCGTGGTTCTCCACTTATCGCACGGACATTATGCTACCCATTTCATTGCCTCTCTAGCTCAACCTGCCCAAAGATCATTAGACGAGTGCCCGATTCTATTTGAAGAGTGTCCAACTCCGCGTGAAAACTTATGTGCTAGCAAACGAAATGGCTGCACATTGCACTAATTCCGGGAAACCGTTGCAGGACCACCACGAATCCCCGTCACGGAGGGGCAATACCCTTTTTCAAACTATTAGGTTGTCCCATAACTCCCCGCCGTTTTTTTCAACGATTCACTGCAGATTTCGCCGGCGGTCTCTTGCATAGCGCTGCACAGCTTTCGAAAGAGAATGATTTGCTCTATCAGAACTTGTATTGCATTTTTTCATCATGGATTTTGTCAATTTTTAGGTCGTTGAAGTGAAAAGTGAAAAAGTGAAAAGTAGCCATTTGCGCACTTGTTCTCTCCGCTTAGGTTTGCAATTTTTTGCGCAGTTTTTTATAGCATTTGGAAGACAATGTTCTGCACTACAAGATTGTATGTTACTCCTATTTTCTCACTTGTCCTTTATTGATTTTTAGTCCATCAAATTGGGACGTCTGAAGGAGGATGGTTATTTTTGCCGACAGCTCCTGCTCTGCGTTTGGACTTTTTGGGTTGGTGTTATATGTCATTCGAAAGAGAACGTCTTGCTCTATAAGAATATGTGTCGCGCTTATTGATTTCTATTGAATGTCTACAAAATGCCAAAAGGAGAAAAATCGTCTTCACCAACAACTCCATCTCCTCTTCAGTTGTTGATATTCGACAGAAATCAGCGTGAGCCAATAAACGCGACACAAATTCTTACTGAGCAAGACATCCTCTTCCAAACGACATGTAACACCAAGCAAAAAAGTCCATCCACAGAACCGGAGTTTTGGTGAAAATTCGGACGGAAAAGTCGGACGTTCCAATTTGATGACCTAAAAATCAATAAAGGACAAATGAGCAAATAGCACTAACACATATTCTTGTAGTGCAGAACATTGTCTTCCAAGTGCTATAAAAAACTGCGCAAAAAATTTCAAACCTAAGCGGAGAGAACAAGTGCGCAAATGGCTACTTTTTCACTTTTTCACTTTTCACTTCAACGACCTAAAAATTGACAAAATCCATGATGAAAAAAGAAAAGCAATTCCGCCGTTTAACCTGCCTGCTGGTCATTTCACCCTCGAACTGTTACCTTCGACTTCGTAATTCATAGGCTGGCTTAGACGACTGTCCAATGCGATTTGGATAGAGTCCCACTCGACGTGCATAATTCTGTGATAGCAAATGACTTGGCTGCGTATTGCCCACATACCGAGAAATCGTTGCAGAACCACCACCAATTCCCGTAACGTAGGGACGACACCCTTTTTCAAACTATTTCATCCAGTTCAATCTGCCTTAGGGTCATTTCACCCTGTTACACTTCCATTTCGTTTCATAATTCGTGGACTAGCTTAGAAGAGTGCCCGATTCGAGGTGAAAACTTCTGCAATAGCAGATGAATTGGCTGCCTATTGCCCTCATTCCGTGAATTCGTTGCAGGACCACCACGAATCCCCGAAATGTAGGGCAAAACCCTTTTCAAACTATTTTATCCGCCGTTTAACCTGCCTGTGGGTCATTTCACCCTCGAACCGTTCCCTTTGATTTCGTAAGTCGTAGGCTAGCTTAGACAAGTGTCCAATTCGACGTGACAACTTCTGTGACAGAAAATGAACTGGCTGCCCATTGTCCTCATTCCGAGATACCGTTGAGGGAACACCACGAATCCCAAATCATTGCGAGACCACCACGACTCCCTGTAAAGTAGGGACGACACTCTTTTTCAAACTATTTCATCCAGAGTTCAACCTGCCTGAGGATTATTTCACCCTGTAACACTTCCATTTCGTTTAATAATTCGTAGGCTAGCTTAGAAGAGTGTCCGATTCGAGGCGAAAACTTCTGCGATAGCAGATGAATTGGCTGCCTATTGCCCTCATTCCGTGAATTCGTTGCGGGAGCACCACGAATCCCCGCAACGTAGGGCGAAACCCTTTCCAAACTATTTTATCCGCCGTTTAACCTGCCTGTGGGTCATTTCACCATCGAACTGTTCCCTTTGATTTCATAGGTCATAGGGTAGCTTAGACAAGTGTCCAATTCGATTTAAGGAGTGTCCAATTCGACGTTAAAACTTCTGGGATAGCAAATGAATTGGCTGCGTATTGTTCTCATACCGGAAAATCGTTGCGGGACCACCACGAATCCCTGTAAAGTATGGGCGGAAACCTTTTTCAAACTTTCGTCCTCCGTATAACCAGCCTGGGGGTCATTTCACCATCGAACTGTTCCCTTCGACTTCGTAATTCGTAGGTTGGCTTAGAGCAAATGAATGGGCTGTCTATTGCCATCATTCAGTGAATTCGTTGCGGTACCACCACGAATCCCCGTAAAGGAGGGGGGGGGGGGGCGATGTCTCTTTCAAACTACCGTTTAACCTGCCTGAGGGTAATTTCACCCTCGAACTATTCCCTTCGACTCCGCAAGTTGTAGGATAGCTTAGACAAGTGCTAGTCTAACTGATCCGTGCTTGCTAGTCTAACTGATCCGTGCTTGACTTTTAAGCTGTTTTCCCGTATAAGAAGAGAGACAAGTTCGTTATCATGTCACATTTCGTTGTTTTTTTCTAATGTGTCTGACTTTGCTCCTAAGTACAGCTTAATAGCTCCAAAAAGTAGTAGTGTAAGGTGTAAACCATTCTTTCGTCGAATGAAAAGATGATAATTGTGATAATTTTAAAAAGCAGTTAGAATGTTAATTCAAAAAAATATAGCAATATTCGATTGAATGTCAGATGTTTCAGAAGCGTTTCTGTAGAGTTTTAATTAAACACCCACAATATAGGCCGTTGTACTCGTCTGTTGTTAGGCTTTCTTTTGCTTTGTTTGTTACGGGATGCTCGTTGCTTTCAGGGCGTCGTTTGCTTTATGATGTAATATGCATGATAAAATGAAGATGATATGGTTTTTCTGAACGTGATGATGTTTCGGTGAAAAGCTTTACACTTTTTTACACCACCGCCGCTTAAGACTAGTTGTTTTTGAGGGAACATTATATTTAGAAAACACGGATTTACCAGGATTTACCGGTGAATTTACGCGTTAAAAATATGCGGTAAAAAATTTACCGGCGGCAAGTCAGTGCACAACTTTGGTTCAAACCCGTGCTCATCCCTAAGCTCCCTCATCAACGCTCATCGTTCAGGTCTGACTCATGATATGCACCATTTCCATGCCCCGCGGTTAAACGCCGTTGAGAATTTCACTATGTTCATAATTCTTGCTTCACTTACTGTCTTATTGCTCTCTATTTTTATACTTCCTCTGCTTTTCCCTTTTCACATTCGTCCGTTATTCTTCACTAGCGTGCGTATTCTACAGATGCCGGCACCACGTCTCACTGCTGAGGAGCGATCTCGACGAGCAGAGCGCTTGCCTGCCAGTGTGGCGCGGAGGAGAGCCACACATCCTCCTGAAGTCAAGTCCTCCAAGCGACCCATCTCCTTGATACAACGCGTCGGCGCAGTGCTCGCCTCCTTGCCAACGAGGCTCGTCTTGCCGAAGTCCACGCTGCCGCCGTTGAGGTGCAACGGCTCCTCAGAACTCTATCGATTCCATCCCGCTCACTTGGAGTGGGGCGCGCCGCCGGCAATCGCCCCTCACTCCACTGCTTGGGTTCTATGAATCAAACTTGCAGTTCATGCCGTGCTCTCCATTTCCTTGACGAGAAGGTTGCCTCATCGGCTACACTTTACAACATGAGCTGCAACAAAGGAAAGTTGCCATGTCGGCGTTTCAGGACTTTCTTTCCGAGCTTCGTCAATTTTTCGAGGGCCCCGATAGACGCTACCTTCGATTTCGTAACGCTGTTAGATACTACAACAGCAGCTTGGCTATGACATCCATAATTGCTGACGTTGATACTCCGCGAGGTGGGAGTCCACTTGTCGCGCAGCAAGCTGCTGGTGAGCTTGCTGCGCGGCAAGTCAACAGCGGCTGCGACAACGTATGTTCGCTGACCTCCACCACCTCTTCATCCGCGTAAACCCTTATGCTCAGTCGTTCATTATGATGAACGAGGCACTGCTGACTAAAGAGCAATTCGCCATGCCGGCGGTCGTCCTCTGAAGCCAGTCCTTATGGTCTTCGGCCAGCAGTCGACTGATGATGCTCGCCGATACACCATTGCCACCTCCAACGAGGTTGCAGTTGTGTATGTTGGCGATGAAGACTACACTCCTGGCGAGCGCCGGTTTGTCATTCGCTCAAGAGGCAGTCCTCTTAAAACCGTGAGCCATCTCAACAGCATTTGCGATCCTCTGACTTATCCCTTGCTGTTCCCGACTGGCGCTGCTGACTCACATCCTGGCTTGCACAAGCCCTCCACCAGCGCCATTGGGAGAACACGCGTTACCCAGGATTTCTACTCCTACTTATTCTTCCCACGCGCAACCCGCTTCTACATGCCGGCAAGCTTTTTCAGCGGTACGTCGTCGACAGCTGGCTGAAGATCGAGATGAATCGCTTGAATTATTCCAACCTCAATCAATCCCTGCTCAGACTGTACACCGTTCGTAGTATCAACGACTACATGATGCGAGATGAAATGGCTAATGGGCCTCCTGGGCGACGTGTTGTCCTTGGCGAGGGCTTTTCCGGTGGCCCACGAAGCATGGTCGTTGATTATCAGAATCGTCTCCAAATACGGTAAGCCTGACGTCTTCCTCACATTCACGTACAAAGGATGGAACATTAACAGCTCTGCTGACATTGACAACCTCATATCAGTGCTGAACTTCCCTGCCGCAGGAAGATCCTGTTATCTTCGATATCGTTCCGAAGAATATGATCCATCGACCGTGCGGTCTATTCAATCAATCTTCGCCGTGCATGAAGATTAGTAGCTGCTCGAAGAAATACCCCAAATTGTTCCGCCCTGAGACATCTCTCTCTGATGATGGGTTCCCCGAGCACATACGTCGATGGGACGGCCGCTACTTCATGTGCCGCAATATAGGCATGGACAACCGCTTCGTTGTGCTGTACTCCCCCTACCTCACGCACATGTTCCGTGCTCACATTAACGTGGAGGTGTGCGCCCTGCTACACGACATCAAGTACGTGTACAAATGCGTGTACAAAGGCTCGGACCGCGCCCGTGTTCGGCTAAGCCGAGCTGGCGGTGAAACAGGTGTGCATGATGATGAGTCTGCGAAGTACATGGCGCTCGCTATGTATGCGCTCTTGAGGCGATACATCGTGTCTTCGGTTCCAAAGCAGCAGCGGAGCGTGTCCGTCGAGCGACTACAAATTCATCTTCCCGATTTCCAGAACGTTTCCTTCAACGCCGGTGTGGAGGCGCTGACCCTTCAGTCCGCATCTACCCGCTTCAGCACGCTAACAGCCTTCTTCCTTAAGAATAGCACATCCGCTGACCTTATCGCCCTCCACGGTTGCCTTCCGGACCGTTTTTAGTCTTCTCCCGGTCTTTCCACTGCTATGAAATGCTCGAGCACTTCACGTACAGCAACGGATGGAGGTGCGCCTATGCGCTGCCAAAACTATAGGTCGCATGTATTTCGTTGGACCGTCCGACTCTGAATGGTTTGCCCTCTCCTACTTCTTCTATACGGGAAAGGATTTACATCCTTCGTAGACGTCCGTACCGTCGACGCCGTTGAGCATCCCTCTTCGGTTGCTGCCGCCAGAGCTGCCGGTTATCTCCGCGACGACACCTACTTCGCGCAGTCTCTCCATGAAGCATCCAGTTTCTACATGCCCATTCAGCTCCGCTCCTACTACGTCTCTTTGCTTATTTTCGGCGAAGTTCTGCCACCCGTTCCTGTGCGCCTTTGGAGGGCGTTCAAAAGTGAGTTCGTGCAGGATTACCTGGCCAGCGGTAGCTCACCTGCAGTCGTTGAGTCGCGCGCTTTCTACGACATTGCCGCACGCACTGATTCGTTCGGTAAGGAGTGGACAGACTACTTAGACACTGACATACCTTTGCTCTCTGACCCCACTCCCATCATCGACTACGCTCTCCACGAGCGACTAGGAGACTCACTCTACGCCAGCCTCAACGAAGAGCAGAAGGCTGTTGTTGTTGATGTTGGTGTTGATGAAGTGCTTTTTGCTATCGAACGTCGCAAGGGTGGCTGCACCTTCGTTGGTGGGCCCGGTGGCGGCAGTAAAACATTCGCCTACACTGTCATCTATCACATGGCTACCGATCGCCGATTCAAAGCCATCGCCGTTGCGTGGACCGCTATCGTTGCCAATCCCCTGCCCAGAGGACGAACAGCAACCTCAACGTTCCGCTTAATTGTAGCCGAGCAATCCCGCGCCTCTAGTATGGCACGTCAGTCGAAGGAGGCCAGAAATTTAAGCGCCATTGATGTCGTCATCTGGGACAAGGCTCCTATGGCCCCGAAACTAGCCTTGGAGGCGGTCGACGCGCTCCTGCGAGATCTCCTTCAGACCGTTTCACCTTTCGGTGGCAAGATCATGCAGATGGGCTGTGAATTCCGACAGGTTTTTGTTGATATTGAGAAATGTAGTCGCTCTGACATGGTGCACGCGTGCACCAAGCGCTCAGTCCTCTGGCCTCTCTTTCACACTTTCCATTTGACGGCCAATATGCGTATTAGTGTGGATGAGGCTGCTCATAAGCAGTGGTTCCTGCAGTTGGGTAATGGTGCTCTAGCCACTGACTGGAATTGCGATCTACTCGTTACCAGCGACCTTCTGTGTAGTGGTGACATCATTTACGCCGTATTCGGTGATGTGTTTGCTGGCCTGTCATTCGAACTCACCGACACCGTCATCCTCATCCCTCGGAGTGTAGACGCACTGAAACTTAACACCGCATACTAAGTGGAGTCCGCCGGACGTTCGCTAGCAAGGACGAGGCTGTTGTTGACCACCCCTCTGGCTCGCCCAACTTCCCAACTAAGTTCCTTAATAAGATGACTCCCACCGGCTTGCCTCCCCATCTGCTCTAAGTCGGCAGCGTTATGATGCTGCTTCGGACTTGGACGTTGCCAACGGTCTCCGCAACGGCGCACGTTTCATCGTCAGACACATCGGTCAGCGGGTGCTCATCTGTGAGCACGCTGTCGATAGTCGGCTAGGCTCTGAGGTTACACGCTGTCGGTAGCCGACTAGGCTCTGAGGTCGCAAAAGTGTGCGGTGGGCTTAAAGCCCTCCGCACACTTTTGCGGCAGGGGCCAGAACAGCCGCGTACGCGGATTTCACTGCTGCGTGCTAGAGTTCACGCGGCAGTGGATGCCGCGTACGCGGCACTCCTGCTCGCTCGATCGCCAACACGGCAATGCAAAGGAGTGATGTAGCTGAATGGTTCCACTCAGGACCTGCGCGCCCTAGTCAGAACATGTCGCCATCCCAGTCATTTTCGAATATGTCCTGTACATTTCTCTTTTGTTCAGCTAAGCCTTGTTCTGTACCCATTTGAGCTTTGCGGAAATACGGATGCTTTCAGACGATCCGCACCGGCATCTCCATGGCCGTGCGCCATGTACAAGTACGAAGTCTGGCCTCCGGTAAAGACATGCCGGTAGTGCGACTTCATGATGCCAAGCGGAAGGACGTCAACGAAATCATTAAGCCAACCGAGCCCAATTTGAGCTTTATGTTCCGCTAACGGCTGTCTCATTCCCAAATACGCTAAAGTGTGAATGTTTAGGTTCCGATCGCGGTTACCGGCGATGAAGCAATTGAGATCGTCGGTAGACTAGTTGAACACAGAGGAGCGCACAGTTCGTACATTCCGGGCAGCTCGAGAAGCCACACAGACACTTTGGAATCATACTAAGGTACGTTTCCGTCTGCTTAACGTCGTTTTAAGTTACCGAGCAGTTTAAAGTTGATGGTGAAAAGGACAATAGGTTAAAGGACGCCATCAGGCGGAAATAGGGTCGGGGTGGGGGAGGGGGGTCACCCCCCCCCCTTACAGAACAACTTTTTTTTGCTGCACTGGTGTATTCTAGCTCTACAGTGGACTGAGGTAGGCCATTTCCGATGTAATTTCACACACACGTGGTGCCTTCTTACCAAGGCGAATAACCACTATGTAGGGGTTGACCCCTTCCCCGACCCTATTTGCGCCCGCTGTTACTCAATGTCTTTTGGTGTCACCAAACTACTTCTACGAAATGTGGAAGTAATTTGAATGTTTTCCTATTCAGTGACTTGTGGTACCAGACGCATAGTTGGCCTGGGCGGGAAATCTACACCAAGAACCTTGAATCAAATGCACACGACAGAATGGACCTCCTCAGACTGCGCTCTCTCCATCTGCTTGTGCCGCATAAGCTTTTCCTAGTGGGTATGGAAGTGCAATTATTTGCTGTTCATGGTCTTGACCCTTGACCGTATTAACTTGCACTTGGATTTATGATGTTTGATTTATGATCATGATAATGTTGTCAGGCTAAAGGCACTCTAGCTCCACGAGACATGACCTTTCTAGTGAAAAATGAGGATGGAAGCTTATTTGCTATTTACTGAGTCACAAGTGTCAAAACGGATCAAAAGTTGTTTTCTCCGAAGTTCGAATTTTCAAGGCAGGCAATAGGAGCATGTCGAACGACGAGCTAAGTCTGTCCAACATGAGGTTCACGGAGGGACAGTGGGATCAGGGAGACACGAAGGTGACATATCTACGTTTAGAACAGGGGGTTAGTGAGTCAGACATGAAGGGAGTACAATCCGTAATAAAGAAATGGACTTCAGAATCAAAAAAGGACGTTTCGAAAAACGCATAAAGATGATTCAGATCCTGAGGAATACGTCAACGTCGTTGATGATGTAAGATATCGAATTCACCTTTGGTAGTATACTCAAAAAAGCTTAAGGTATTACGTTTGAGGATCAGGAGGAGCCGCTCGCGAACACAGGATTATCAGACGCCAGCAAGGTATTACCCTTAAAGCAGAAGGTAAAAGTAATGAACACTAAACAGTGGTAACTACAAAAGCAAGTCTTGTTTTAGAGTGAAACGAAACCTAATTTGGTAAGAGGAGACGGTGAGGAGTCATCGTTAAGAGTGAGTTTTAATCAGTAACACAGAGCTCTATTATAAGTGCGCAGAGGTAGTCTATTACAGAGTACAAGCTCGTCAAAGTCCACCCAGAGGGATCGGTATTCTCTAATCGACGAGGTTAGCAGCAGAAGAGCCCTCTGGGACATAACAAGTACCATGTACAAGGACAAACAGCACGCGGACTTTGAATGGCACAAGATCAAGGGCAGACTAAATAGAAGATTTGGAGCAGACTTCGAAGGTCAGTACTCATAAAGGCATTGGAATATCAAAGAGGTCGTCCGAATAGGAATTTTAGTTTCACCTGACGAAGTGAAAAAGCAATGGAAGAATCTACGAGATAGCTTCTTCAAAAGAGCGAAAAGCTCCGGGAAAACAGGTTCAGCTGCCGAAGAGATGCCCAGGAAATGGCCTTATTTTAAATCCATGCAGTTTTTGCTAACATTGAAGGATAATGAGTGGGTTTCATTAATATCCATTCCGCTTAAATTTACAGCTTAACTAAACAGATCAATTGCAGACAAACGTGGACACCTCGAGAAAAGAACTGAAGAAAGGCAGCCGCTCACAGTTGTTCCGCGAATTGGCAGCATAGCAGCAGTCGACAGCATGACGAAATCGACATTAGGTCACCAACGAATAGGAGAACTTCCGCGGAAAAGAAAAGAAATGAGACCGGAAAAGGAGCAGGTATGCGATCAAAGTGATTAAGAACTGTGTTTAATCGTAACCCTTTCTCTATGTTTCAGTTCTGTCGCGTATTTGCGACACTATAGAAGACATAAAGAAACCCCTCAGCGACGACTACGATGCTATCGGTGAGTTTAAGTTAATGTAGATGTGTTCCTATACTGTGTTCCATTATAAGAAATAGTGAGAACAACTGAACTAATTCTAGGCCTGTTCATCTCGACAACATTAAGGAAAATTGGCAAATTGGACACCAGGAAGGCGGCCAAAGCCGAGGTCGAAGTATCCGACTACCTCAACAATATCTACAGACAGGTGTTGGATGAATCATGATTTGAACGGTCATTTTTGATGAATGTCTATGAATGCTGATAAAATAAACTGATTTAACAATAGCTTTGATTGGCAATTTATAACAGACATATACACAAGACTAGCGAAGACCGTCGCTCACTGCAAAGTGTTCCTTCAGCATGTATCGAGCAGCCTTTGAGTTGTGCGGAAGGTTTCCAGCGATACCCAAATGCTGAACTTCATCAAATGCGCTGCTAAAGCCAAATCGCTGTGCAGAGCTTTCTGCTCCAACTCTGGCCACAGGTAGGTTATGGAGAATCTGGAATATACGGAGCATTATTCGTTTTGGGAAATCTAGTGGGGCTTCAATCGACTTACCATTATGGTCGGTGTGATCTTCTTTGCCACTTCGGGACTCCCACTTATAGGCCTTAACAAAATTCGGAATCGATTAGCTAAGATTCTGAAGTAATTCTCCACGATTCGCCTTGTCCTGCAGTTTATGTTGCTCTAAATGTCACTTATGCATTAATTTTTATTTAGAATGCTTCACCTTGAGTGCACCAGATTGAAATGAGCAAACTTAATGTCTGCAGCAGTTTCCACATGCGAATAAGGACGAATGAATCGCAGAGTCTGCCTGAACCCCTGGTCCACTAGTATGTGGCAGGGGACCTGCAAAACACATGTTTTTCTTTCAAGACTAGTGCACTACTACTTCCTCTACCTTTCCAATCTTTGGCGATTCCGGAAAAATTCTGGAAGGTCAGCATCGTGGTCTTCAATAAATGACTTCATCGCACTTCTTGAGAACATGTCCGCATCAGATGATCGCCCAGCCGCTCCTGAACTGTTAATGTCCTCTAGGGTGTTCTGCTTTTTTATGTGAACTACTGTGTACCTAGATCGTAGATCAGGCATCTATAGTCTGCATCTACAAGGGCCAAAAGGATAATACTGTAGAAGCCCTTGTAATTGTAGAACACGGATCTGATTCGTGACGGACGCTAAAGAATTCGCGGAAGTGTTGTACCTTCGAAGTTAGTCGAATATAATGTAATGGACATACTACGCAAGCTATGTGTTTGCCATCAAGAGCTCCAATGGCAGCTGGATAGTTTGATGCTCTTTGAAATCCCTTCAGTGCTTTCATCCATGTTGATTTCGTTGGCACAGGAAATGCCGAACTATGGAGAACTTAAACACGCACTTTATTTTCCTATGGTTTTACTTGATAAAAATTTTTTCACCCTCGATAATCGCTTCTGCCACTTCTCGTGATATTTTTGATGCAGTGGAGCTGCCGATGGCGAATTCGCCACTCATTTGTGTCCAGGTGCCTCCATGTCCGACACAGCTGAATGTAGCAATGATAGCTTTTCAATACTGCATGTGAACGTGATAACGATGACTCACCGCAAGAACACTGACAGTCTGTGACGAGTTCCTATCGGTCCGAGGTGTGTTCTCGCGTGTTTATGATACAACTGGCTGTGAAGCTCCTCGAACTCACCTGGGTAGAGCCGAACGAACTCAAGAAAACTTCTTGGGTTCAGTGACGCTAAGTAAGCGTCGAACATTCTGAATCTCGTGTGCACGAATGGGACATGAGATTCATTCATGTAGCTCTTGCCTTCCTCCAAAATTAGA
The DNA here is from genome assembly GCA_947396885.1 of Heligmosomoides polygyrus polygyrus. Taxonomy (NCBI): domain Eukaryota; kingdom Metazoa; phylum Nematoda; class Chromadorea; order Rhabditida; family Heligmosomidae; genus Heligmosomoides; species Heligmosomoides polygyrus. Next base: position 36,885,188 of record OX377202.1, read on the forward strand.
ACTGCTAGGACTCCAGCAGCGCAATTATTTTCCTTATTCTGTCGTGGAGGTAGTTCTGTGTAACAAATTTCATTTCTTCTGTATTTCTTAGAAGCTGTTCTGTTTCATTTAAGCTTTGATTTTGCTCACCCCTGCAAAGCCTCGCATAGCGCGATGCGGACTCAAGCGGAACAGCCGTGTTGCAGAGATCCTCGAGAAGTTCTATATATCGTGCTGCAGAGATCCTCGAGAAGTTCTACATAGCAGTTTCTTCAACAAAATACGCCTTTAATGAATATTCTTAATGAATTGTCGATCACATATGCAACTCTGTTAGTTGTTACTTTACACAGCTTTGATTATCGTCGTAGTAACACAATCATTTCACGTGTAGTAGTGCTACGGCAGTGGTAATGTTCATGGACCCTTTCATATGTGTTTTGATGTTACACCGGATTCAGTCCCCTGAACTCTTTCACATCGTACTCTAATGAGGCTAGTGAACGATGATGAAAATGTTTTATTTTGTTTCACATTTACTTCCATGCAGGTTCCTCTCAACGGCATTTCCACACATCCCTGCTATTAGCACCCTGTCGTAGTGCTCCTCCTCCCACAAAGCATCATCAATCATCCTTTTATATATGCGCAGTGTTATTTCATGTTCGGTTAGTTAGCTAATGCATTATGTGTTCGGAGTTTACACCGTTTGTGCCCTCCGCGCTGCTTCTATAGCATCCGCATTTGAAAACTTCTCTTCATTTTATCCAACAATTATCCTTACAATTAATTACAGTATAAACATATTTCAGGAACTCTCTCACTCATCACAATTGCTGATTCTTAACGAATATAGTCACGCAAACGATCCTTTATACTCGATAACGAATACATACATCAACAATCGTGCATAAAACATGGAATAGGAATGCACTGGATGAAATATTAGCTCAGTTTGCACGTTCAAATGACAACATAACGAGAGCCCCACTTGCGAATGTGCACAATTTCGAGACACTGCGAATTGAGAAGGAAATGCGGTGGACGACTCATAGGCCTCTTTCATCGTGCTTCTGCCTCGAAATCCATTTTTGTTGGGACGTCGACAGTGAGAACCGATGTAGACGGAATACTTGCGCTCGTCTCTCTCGCAAGGATATTGATTCCCATCGTGCTGAAAGCATAACATTTTAGACAACAATCCTGCGCTCGATGTAGAGTTTCATATCCAGCTCGTATCCAGTATATCCAAGTACACACGTGTATACACATAAAAATATATATACACATACTATATGTACATATATACACTTATATACACGTATAATACGTGTATATACATATATAGATATATATGTAGATGTACACCTGCATATACATGCATGTGTATACGGTATACACTACTGTATATACACATACATAAGTATATACATGCGTATATACATGTATATAATCATGTACATGTGTAGATAATGTACACATATGCGTGAATACACATTTATATACAGTATATGTGTATATACCGTAGTGTATAGCGTGTATACATGCATGTGTATGCAGGTGTACATTTACATATATATCTATATATGTGCATTTATATATACATAGGTATATACGCTAGTATACACGTGTGTGTACGTGTACATACGCATATATACTTATAATTGCAAATATTTAATATATAAATTTATTATCGCAAGACCAGCGGTTCCGCCCCTCCAACGGTCTTGCAACTGCTGCTGCAAATGGCAACTGTGTGTTACTATTAAGTTGGAGGCAAGCCACATGTGTTGCTATCCGGGCCACAGTGGTTAGCGTGCTCCAATCGCATCGCTCGCACCGTCCGCGACCAAAGGAGGAATTTTGAGGTTAGGAACGCAGTGTTGCTATCAGGGCGCTGTCACTAGCTCCGCGGAACGGCGTGTGCAGGTCGTAGTCACACGGCACATGACGACACCGTTTGAAAATGCGCCGGCGAGCACCAGTGTGATACACAGCCTTGTTCTAACATTGTTTCAATTGTCTCCTTGTTACAGCGAGTTCTCGGGGCGGAGGGATTTCCATTTTAGCTTGCAATTACGCAGTCGGAGACGCAGAAGGGGGATTTTCCCGATTTAACCGCAATGTCGTTTCAGTCGGACTTTATTGAGCCCCTCTTATGGCTGTCGACCTATTCCGGTAGTAGTGTACTTACCAGGGAATGCCGTCAGCTTCCCATGGAACTTCGGATTGATACCTATATAACGTGAAAGAGCTCAAAACGCTGATCACAGATATGTAGACCAAATTTGCTAAATGAATCTCCTAAGCGAGTTATGGACGGCGGAAGCCGCGATGTCTTCATGTGTTCCAAGGCGCGCTCAATCAGCGTTGGGCGCAGTATTGCGCGGAAATCAACGGTTCGGCTATCAGCGCCGTCAGCAGCGGCGGCGGCGCAGTGGTAGAGGGCGCGCTCCAAAAGATTGGGTTCATTGGTTCGGTTCCCGCCGCTGATGGGGTTTTTGCATTTCGTGACCTATCTTCGTCGAGGACCTATAATCTCATTTTCGTCTCGTCTTCGTCTAGGGGGTTATTTGGGGTGCTGATCACGAATCTGACATCTGTTTTTCACGATTCGCTCGGAGACCACCCATACCCTTAACTAGGGTGGTCCAGGCAGAGTCACCGATTTCGCTGGGCACTAGTTAGAAGTTCCGACTCCACAGACACGACTTCGGCCGAACGGTTGTAGCAACGGTATGGGTGGTCTCCGACCGAATCGTAAAAAACGGATGTCAGATTCGTGTTCAGCACCCCAAATAACCCCTAGACGGAGACGAGACGAAAATGAGATTATAGGTTTTCGTCGAAGATAGGTCACAAAATGCAAAAATCCGTCAGCGGCGGGAACCGAACCAATGAACCCAGCCATTTGGAGGGCGCACTCTACAACTGCGCCACCGCCGCTGCTGACGGCGCTGATAGCCGAACCGTTGATTTCCGCGCAATACATGTACTGCGCCCAACGCTAATTTAGCGCGCCTTGGAACACATGGGAGACATCGCGGCTTCCGCCGGCCATAACTCGCTTAGGAGATCAATTTAGCAAATTTGGTCTACATAACTGTGATCAGCGTCTCGAGCTCTTTCACGTTATATAGGTCTCAATCCGAAGTTCCATGGGAAGCTGACGGCATTCCCTGGTTAGTGTACTGCACTTAACCTTGTTCGATATAGGTCTGCTAGGTGTAATCTGACATGCATGCGAAGAACGAAAATCATTATCATAGTTTTTTTGTTGCGGAAATGCCTCATAAGCTCGCTATATAAAGTTCGCATTGCCCATTACCCCTAGTAGACCTATTTTGAACGAGATTAAGTGCCGCACACTAAAGTAAACAAAACTAATTTTAGTAAAATAGGTTCGTTTCGCCACTACTTCAGACGAACCTATGTCATAGCATCTCCCTGTTGGCTCATCAGTGAAGCGGGGAGAGGCTATGTAACGAACAAATCAGAACAGAAACAGAGTGAAAAGAAGGACAAAACAAAGTGAAAGGAAGGAACTCACGCACAGTAGAAAAGACGATGGAGATTCCTGCAGCAAAATCCAATGAGTTATGATATGCGAGACCAAGAAAGACAAAACATAGGGTAGGATAGGAAAGCAAGATAAGATAGAAAGATCATAAAGTTAAAGGTGAAAGAAAATACTCAAAAAGGGGAAAATAGGCCAAAGAAATGCGAAAGACTGAGGATTGATACTCAGCCATCGCACGCACTAATGCGGAATAGGAGCGCGCCCATCAGTTTGCTACCCAGCAATCAAACAAAGAAAATGGAAGAAAACAGTGGAATAGAGCAGTGGTCAGGCAATCAGACAGAAGACAAACTTAAACAGAAGATGGAAAGGGTTAGTAAATGACAACGAATAAACCAGCGAAGGTAACTAAATAGGAAAAGGACCATAATGGTTTTCACATAGTGTCTTAGCGATAGTTTTATATTATTGTAGTTATCATTAATATTGTATTTATAAAGAATCTTTTTATTATGGTATAAACATTTGAGTATGTTAGCAATGACAAACTCTGCGTTGTAACCGTTACTAGTAAGTGTACCGTGAAGTTCACTAATTTTAGAACAGAAATAATTATATTTAGAGCAGGTATTAGCTGATCTAAGTGTTTCAGTGCAAATAGCATTACCTTTGACTTTAATAGAATTATCAGAATCTTTGTGAGGGAACCTGTTTACTTTAAAATTAAAATAGTCAGTTTTGTTATATAGGTTTGTTTCTATTATGTTTCTTATTACTTCCAAAGAAATGTCCGAATAGTTGCATTTGTGTTCATTAATGTAGGTTTTCTTTAGCAGGATAGTATTTTTGTAAACAGACGCTAGAAGGCGATCGATGTAGATATCATCATAACTATGAACTATTAGTAGATCGTCCATGTATCTAAACTGGTTTTCGTAAGCTCGAATATTTTTAGAATATTCAAATTCGAACGTGGACATAGTAAGATCTGCAAAAAACGGACTGAAATTGCCACCTTGAGGAACTCCTTGGTTTTGTTTTTAAATAATATCCGCAAACTTACAATGTAAGTAGTCCACAAAGTAAGTAGTCCACAAAGTTTAAAAGATCCGTAGCATTGTAACACTTATATTTATCGATAACATAATCTGCATAAAACGTTTTAACCCCATTGGTAGCAAGAAATTGTTTACCCGAGTTGTTGAAACATAACTTAATTAGATTTTGAATTTTAGCAATTATAGTATTATGTGGTATGTTAGTAAACATATCAGTAAAATCTGCAGAGTATAGTTTGATGTTATTGCATGTTCTAATATTACAAAGTTCTTCGGTGATGTTACTATTATTAATTGCCCAATGTATTTTAATAGTACAATTGTTTGAGAAATTACTAACATAATTAATAAAGTGTTGCTTAATATGTGAAAATTTTTTACAAAGTTTCAACGCAATAGACTTAACGCAGTAATAAAGCAAAACGTAACTGGAGATTTGTGTAGTTTTGGAATACAGTAGGATAAAGGATAAAGGACGGCGTTAGTCAATCCCTTCTGGGATGCGCCACGCATTCCACTTCTACGGGATGTCGTGGAGGCGACATGAATGCGTATTTGGCCTATACAATGAATTGCGGTGGCCAGCCGATGAACAAGTCAGCGCTTTATCCTTCCCAGACAAGTCTGGTACCAATTCACCGACCTCGGAGGGATGGAAGGCTTGGTTGGTCTGGGCGGGAAATCCGAACCAGGGACCTGGTATCGGGTGCACGCGACAGTCGCGCCTCCTCCGACTGCGCTACACGCGCCCTGGAATCTACTAATCTACTGTATTCCGGTTAGCACTTAGCACTTAGGAATACAGTAGATTATAGGTAAATCTCCTTCTACATTAAAACCGAGTTTGTGTAACTTGGAAAGATTATGTTTTAAAATAATGGGAAGTTTGTCAGAAGTATTTAGGTTAGTGTAAGTATCATTACCGTTACTGCTGTTAAAATTTTTAAGGAGTTGTCATATTGAATACCCATCTCTTTCATTAAACTAAGTAAATAAAAATTGTTACAAACAACCTCATAGTTGTTGGTTGCTTTATCTAATGGACTAAAAACAAATTTATCCTGTGATAATAAAATTTCTCTGTACGGAATACAGACTTTAGCTTCAAGGTTGTGTGCGTTTAGAAGTGGCTTAACTTTGATCTTAAATTGTGTATTGAAAAAGGTGTTTAGTTCTTCTAGGTAGTGTGAGGAGATGTTATAGGTGTTTTTTATAATTCTAATTACTTTTTTTACTGCATTTTTGTAAGTTTCTTGGATAGTTTGTTTACCATGTCCCATGGAAGACCTATATTTTGTACCTTTTTCCAGGATTTCCTTAAGTTGTTGATGTTTAATAATATCTAGATTCCCAGTAATAACATGATTATGAGAGGTGTCAATAAATTTGTTGTAGTGTGGATCCGTTTCATATACGCAATCATTTTTAATAATTTACATGCATTCGTTTAGTGTAAGATCTTTAAGAAGTTTATTGTAATTAAAAATAATTTTGGATAAAGGAGGAGAGTAAGTGTAAACTACCTTGAATGGAATAAATTCTTTAGTGGTGCAGCTTGTAATAGTGTTTTTTACTACATTGTTTTACATATGCGATTAAAGTCTATTCGATCAAAAACACTACCTTTGTATTCCATTGTAATGTATTTGTACTTAATATTTTTGTTTGGGTAAACTGTTTTGCATAGATTAAATTTAGTATGTGCAAGCAAACATAATACAATTAATTTGGTTTTGTGTCTATAAGAACGTAAGAAATCAGGATTGAGGATGAGATTGATAAGTTTCTTTAAGCTTTCTGAGCATTTTAATCTTGCTAAGTGCTTTAGTAACTTTTAAATTAGCTTGGTTGTCATTAATGTATTCCAAGAATATTTCTACGTTGTATTGTGCAACTCCTTTTGTTTTCTTTCTATTGCCTCTGTTGGTTCTATCTTTAGTAACTTTTGAAGAGTAGTATGGGCGATTTGTTTGTTATTAAGTGGACTAATTAAATTAGAAACATTACCGTAACCTTTAATGTTACCATTTAGACCTAAAGGAAATGCGCTATTAAGCAACTTAATCGAAAAAACTTCTTTGCTTAATAATATATTTCTGTCTACATTGTCGTCTAATGAGTCAAGAATAGCAAAGGACATGCTAGAGCAACATTCTTGAAAGTGTTGATAGAGAGGTGTTAGCCTTTTGTTATTATTAGAGTAGTAGATATGTTCACGAATTCTTTCTTTAAAAGCTCTAATGGTGACACCGACATATTGTAGATTGCAATGGTCATATGTGATGCAATAAAACTAGCGAACGAGTGTTACAGTTAACAGAATTACTATTATTGTATTTATATTTGTATTTTTTCGAATATTAGTAACTAAAGAAACTACATGATCTTCAAAACTAATTAGTTTGCAGCATTTGCAAATAGTATTGCAGTTAGACCCTTTATTAGAATTACCCAAATTTTATAACATGTATTGATTGCTCCCATTTTTATATTTGAAGAAAATAGTTAGGGTATGATAGCTTGCAGTACTTTTGGCGTTTGTGTTTTTAGACCTTAAATCAAAGTATCTGGGTGGTCCACCCCAAGTACAGTGAACAGTTTCCCAAAAGGGTTTTAGGGGCTGCCCTACGGGTTTGTCAGAACCGTTTTCTACCCAGTGGTACGGCTGGTACTGGAGGCGCCAAAACAAAAACTCACGACTATTTTGGCTTTTATAAACCCCATAATACCAACCCCTATGTTTAGTAAGAGAATAGGAGCTCCTAAGTAGATAAAGAGTGTAAAAGGGGGAAAGTACAAGGTCCCTGTACCTGAAAAAAAGAGAGAAGGGAGAAGAGGGAGGGGCGAAATGGAAGGTGTTTAAATAAAGTAAGGGAGCAAATCAATAATACCGTAACATAGTGTGGGGTCTTGAGTGGAATGATGTTATAGGTGACATATCCTGTTAAACGAATTTGCAGAGGAAAAGGGGGAAGAGAAGTCATTGGTAAGTGTGACAATATGCAGGTAGGTTGGTTGAGCTGGTAGGTTTTGATGTTAAAATAATAAACTAACTGTGCATTTAAAGCGAAAAGGTTTTGATTAGGACAATACTGACCAAGCGGAGCGGCTATTGGACAGGAGCATATAAATAGAAGAGTACTCTCTGAGTACATACGAATGGTGTCTATGCCTAATCCGGAGAAGCTGTCATTGGCGGGTCTTGCAGAAATTTTTTTTAGTGAAGTGAAGTAAGTATCATCACAAATCTTGGAATGTGAATGTTGAAGTATAAAGTACTTACAGGTATGACAATCCGAAAGACCCTTACCCGCTAGTGTGGCCATCACCGACAGTCCATTATGGCAACATACAACTTCCGCGTAAGTATAGTGTAAGAGTGCAAAATGGATGTATTTAACGAGTATCCTTTAATAATTTAGGTAAAGATGACCAACCCCTTTTGGAGCTATTTTATGAAAGACGGCAAACAAAAACTTCAGGAGTTCAATAAACAGACCGGTTCTAGGGTACGTGTGATACGTGAAGTGACCATTCCATTATAGGACCTTGAAAACTTGAGGCGAGATTAAATATTGTCAAATGAGTTTGTACAAAACATGACAAATGTGAGCATAGTTAATAATTTAGTTTATATCTAGTTTGTATGTGCGACGCCGTATAATAAAAGAGTTCAAAGATAAAGGACTAAATCCACATGGTATTGTGGTTAAGAATGGCTATCTGACTATAAGTAACTCGAAAATTTCTAAGAGAGAAGATTTTAAAAATTTTTAATATGAACTAAGAGTTTAAATTAAAGAGATATCGCTCTACCGAGTTAAGTGTGCTCTTGGGAGGAGACTATTCTGATTGGAATGGAACCGCGATTTGTAAACAACTGTTAACAACTGTTAACAACTACTGAGCACAAAAAAATGGAGGTAACTTTAAAAAAATGTAGATATAATGAAAATAATAGTAGTGAAAGTTATATAAAGTGGGGTTCTTTAAACCTCATCAAGGAGTACGTGAATGACAGCGTCCATCCGAGTGTAACGTCGGTGGGTATAAGAGGACATATCTTCAAACATGTGTAGTAAAATATGTGTAGTAAGGCTAATCTTATATTTAGGCGGAGTCTATCAACGAAGACGAACAGTCGGATCACGATTCGAAGTCTAGGAAACGCTCAAACACCGAAGAAGATGGAACAGCTTTCGAAAACAAGCGAAGGGGAAATGAAGCAAGGACTAGATAAAACATTGAAATCAATGTCTAGTAATAACTGAGATCACCATATAGTGCAGCCCTATTTTTTGAAACCGCAATTTTTTGCAGCAATGCTGTGTTCTACCCCTACAGTGAACTGAGGTAGGCCACTTACGATCTAACTAGACATACACGTGCCTTTTTAAGCCTGTTTAACGCAAAGGACGGCGCAAATAGGATCGGGGGGGGGGGGGGGGAGCAGTACTAATTCGTTGTGCTCTGTTTATTTTTGGTTTTCAATTGTATCGTTGTTAAGGAATTGTTAGTGCTTGAAATTTATGAGGTCGGAAACTTGCTCGAATGCGAAGTCGTCCAGAAATGATTTGTAAACATTTGGCACCAGGCATAAAACACACCAATAAATTCCGTCCAAAGTCTGTTGTGGCGTTTCATTTCGGATGAAGACAAGTTCCATCATAACGCGAAGGAACTTGTTTTTCAAAGTTTAGTTCTGAGAGGAAGCAAAAAGAAGGCTATTTTCAAAAATGACGGGGTCAACTTTGACTTATATTCTCACGACTCTCACGCTCACGAAACTGGTTCTAGGGAAGGTAGTGTAGGAAGGAACAACGAAATCCGTATTATAACTGGACTGCTACAAAACTCCGCGATCTGGCTAATTTAACTTCTCTGCATGGGGGCGCGCCAACGGGCAGTGTCTCGGCGCTCTTAGCACCCTGCGCGGGGACGCAGGCGTGGTGGAGTGCGAAAATTTTCGAAGCGGTGTTTCGCAATCAATACTGCGCCTGCTGCGCCGCCGCCATCTAGTCTGGACACTAGAGACACTGTTGCTTTAGTTGTTTTGTTCGGTGACTTGGTATGCTTCGGATTCCCAATATCATCCTTTGGCTTCGTGGTCGATTTTGTTCCAGTTATTTTTGCTTGAACTGCTTCGATGCTTCGTTTCTTCACGCATGAGCGATTAATAGCCCATTTGTCGCAGTATTGAGAAGCGGTTTCTACAAGTTTTTCTTGCGTACCTTTCATTTATTTGGGGTGTTCATATATGCGTACTTTTTATTTGGGATGTTATTATGCCTACGTTTCACTCATTTGGGGTGTTCATATGGGTAATTGCCTGAATGTGTGAGTGAGAGAGAGAGAACAGTGACTACTGTTGAGAAGAGAAGAAGATTTTAAGAAGAGAAGAAAAGCTCATAGGCTATAGCATAAGTAAGCGTTGTTGATTAGGCATGAATTTTCGATTCGTTTTGGATTTATTTTACTACGATTTCTCGATTTCATTTTACGATTTCATCGTTATTGCATGCATGATTTTTTATTTTTTATTTCCATGCACACTGCACAACTATCACTAACCTTCACAAATTTAAAATTTATAACATAAACAACAGGAAGACGTTAACAACACAGAAAAATACAACCCATAGGAAGCAAGAAAAATAGAAAGCAACAACAATAAGCAACTAAAGCTTAAAAATCCAAAACGGCGACAGAGCAGTATCACAACAAAAACAAGACAAAAGAATTTCTCAAGGTTGACGAATTATTCTCCTCATTCTTTCGTTGGATAATTCTCGTTCCTTCATTGGTTGTGCCTGGAATACTCGCCGTCGTCGTCATTCCTGTTAGCACGTGCCTCTGGTCGTTGGCCGTTAGGAGCATTTTAGGAGATTTAAAACATGGAAGTATTCGAATTGGAGGTCTCATTAAAGGAGACCATTGTCGTGCTAAGGAATTCCTAAGAAATATTTGGAGATCTCATGGAGTTGAGGTACTTTAGAGTTGCAGTTTTGCAGTGATCGGGAGCGTGGAAGAGTGAAAGCGATCACATAGAGCTGTTTTCAGACTATAACATTGGATATGTGCTCCTTGAGAGATCACGACTTTAGTGTTATTGGGCGAAGCATGCTAACTGTTTAATATAAATCGTCCACGCATTTGCATGCCGTTAGCTTGCCTCGTCTTCCCGTAGTAGTTAACTGAACTCGGTGAACTCGGGAAAACCGTGTCACACAAGGCTAACCTTCATTTTCGCATTGCCGTGGCTTTTTCCAATCATAAGCTACGTCTTTATGTTTCAGCGTGCTCCTTGAACCTTTTTCTTCCTTCAAAATCCACAAGTGGCAGCCGTAAAAATTCGAACTTGACAGAGTTATTGCGATCGGAACACGCCCGAGGGTGCAATTCGCAAGCGGTCGAGACCACTCGATTGATAGGTTCGATCCTGTATACACTGTGCACTGCGCACTCAGAAGATTTAGATGAAAGAGCACTGGCGGCACACGCCATGTTTTACATACTTCGAAAATATGCAATTCTGAAAAACAAGCTGCTTCAATCGCAAAGACCCTGTTCTACTCATTCGTTCTGGCCACCCATTGTAAAAATGCAGTGATCTGGTAAGGCTGTATAAATATATGTGGAGAACTCGAAGAGTCGAATCGAAGGGTACCGACCGTTTCTCAAAAAAAAACTTCAAATTAGAGGAATTGTGAGCACATAAAGGCCTGCGACCGACAACTCGTCCGCGTCCGCCCATCGCAATGGAGCCCATTTTTCAATTCGAACATTTTCATGGCTCCATATGAAAGAAGCACATCAAACGATAGAGCTGGAGCTCTTGAACCCAAATATACCCTTAGTTTTTGAAATCCATGAATTTTAGGCGAGCTATATCACAAAGATGCAAAAACCGCAAAATTGCAGTTTTTGCGGCGTATATCTAACTTAAAACTCATACGCGAATTTGTCTCGTTGACCATTGAATCTCCACGAATTTTCTTAATTTCCAGTCCGATGTCAATATTGTTCATGATCAGGGACTCGTCTAAAAATAATTCTTATATTCGCTGCTGAAAACAGTTTACTGAACTATCAGTGCCCACCAAATATTCCATTGTTGTACTGTTCTAACCCTTTGTTAACTATAGTCATTTGTTCGAAAAGATCATCAGTGAACTATTTGTTGGCTGCACGCAAAATGTCGTTAAAATGTAACTGCTGAGATACTCCCCACCAACCAAGTATTTGCTGGAGCAGATATTAGTAGACCCCTTCATGTGCCACTCCGTCGCGGTAACACTTGTGTTTCTTAAAAAATAAAATATAAACCAATGAAGACATAGCTATAGCGACGTATTATTAGGTTAAGTACGATTTCGAATAGAAAGGAAATACTTCTGAGAACGGAGAAGAGGGTGCTAGTTTGGAAAGGTAGCTAGTGTCATGTTTATTCCCACGGTTTGGAGTGAAACGAACAAGGTGAAAGGCTGCCTGAGTTCATCAAGTCGACCAACACCATCCATGAAAACTCACAGTTCCAGAAGCCTCCCTCCCTACGATGGACCTGGGAATCCCCCGGTGGCTAGTTCCACAACGAGATCGACCACAACGCTGAAGAAGAAAAGGAAGAAGAATGTGGCGTATTAGTGCGGTTTCCCAACCCAGCTCTTCTATTTTCTGAGGATCGCGTTAGTTACAAGGGGTCTGATTTTATCATGAAGGAGGTGCACTGATGGTCGTTTCCTGTAGACTTCCTCGAGTTCCTGGAGCTGAGTTGCGTAAACGACAGCGGTGACAGCGATCCCTCGCGGTAGCAGATCGTGGTACAGCATCCCCTTTGATTCCTAGAGGCAACATAGAAGAACCTTCTTAAGGTGCACGTTCGGCTTTGCTTGCGTAGACGGCTTTTCTCCTCGATGAAGCCAGCCGGCACGGTGTGCATTGCAGTCAAAGAGACAAGGGAAGCCAACCCTCATCTCCGATAACCAGGTCTTCCAGAAACGCCTTGCGAGCCCAGTGGAGAACGAGAGACTGGCAGATAGATATGCGGGTGAACTGTAAGCAATCGGGCAAGACGTGCAGGATCCATCGATTCTGCAGTTTTGGTAGACGATGGCGTCTGACGACCCTTGACTGGGTACATCCGAGTCTTGTCGCAAGTGTACGGGTGGTGGCCACCGGATCCTCTTTGACAGAGTTTAGAATGGTGGAGTCACCGCTACGAGGGGGAAAGGCGCCCCGACCTAGGTCTGTCTTTGAACTGCGTGTCTCATTTTGCGATTAAAGGTTGACATTATTGGAAGTAGAGGTGTCTTCTTCAAATGCGCTGTTGACGTTGCGGACTGCTGACGTCGCTCGCGTCGCGGCGCCACGCGTAGAAGATGATTCCTTGTCAATTTGGACTTCCTCTAAAACCCAATGAAAAGCATGCGCGCTTATGTACCTTTTGCAGAGAAGCTTTGAGAACGCTCTAGGACTGCAGCATGGATATCAATCGAAAGTCGGGTATTCTGGACTTTTGAAGAAAGCCCTGACAAGATTTGGTGTCCAATCACCGGTCTTGTTCCTGGCCGCGACGGAGAATACTGCGACCTAGAAATCTTTAGACAGCTTGCGGCTCAACATAACCTGACAGACCTATGAACGAGATAGTACATCAAGTTTCCAGGTGTTAAGACATTACATTCTCATATGATGGGCGACATTGTGTTACGTTTTACCGAAATTCCAGATTTTAAGCAACCCGATATTAACCAAGCAAAATCACTACAGATCAGTACCTAGTTTAACTTGTCTACTTCAGTGGTCAGGGCGCGTGTAGCGCAGTCGGAGGAGGCGCCTGCTGTCGCGTGCACCGATACCAGGTTGCTGGTTCGGATTTTCCGCCCAGGCCAACCAAGCCTTCCATCCCTCCGGGGTCGGTGAATTGGTACCAGATGTGTCTGTGAAGGATAGAGCGCTGACTTGTTCATCGGCTGGCGACCGCAAGTCACTGTACGGCAGGGTCAAGCCTGAGGTTCGGGAGTGAAGGGGGGGGGTCGTACTGTAGCCTCGACGGAGGGGGGTCGTACTCTCTCGGTTTTGGCAGAGGACTCTCTCCAAATTCAGGTTTTTAAATGATGTTTGCATCTATTAATAAGTTGTTTTTTCCAGGTGTGACTACGACAATGCGGAGATATACAAGCACTTGCGTTTCCTGGAGTTAAAAAATAGGATTGAATATCAAAAAATTTTTAATGCCGATTACTGTGCAGTGAAAAATAAAGATTCCCTGTCTGCAGATTTAGAGTCAATGAGATATTTTCATTTTTTCAGGTTTTCCCAGGACGTCAAGGACACGGTAGTTTTCTGCCTGATGAGCGACATCTACTTCCAAAATTGCACTCTATAAAATTTCAAGTGTTAATTACTGAGGACGACCTAAGTGCTTTCATTACTTTCATTGATTTTTGAAGCGCTCTTCGAATCGATGACGGAATGGCAACCGAAGGACGGACTTGCTCGAAAAGTAATTTCTCTCCTGCAGGAAACAGCATCAGAAAGTGAAGTCGTACCCTATCAAATTTTAAGCCCTTTTGACACACAGTGATAAAACAATGTTTCTCTAAAACGATGTTCTATATGATCAAACGTCTCGATTTACCGAAAAAATATCGACACACTAATCACATGGAAGATGTTACTTTTAGAACCTGCCTTTTAAAGCAAAGAAAACACATCTACTAAAGCTTTATGAATTTTCCAGGAGCCCAAAAAATCTCCGAGTTACGGCAGTTTACATGCGGCTACTGCGTTCTCTGACATGATCGATCGCAATTGAAATATGGATAGACTCCTCGCTGGAAATTTTTTTCTGCCTTCTGAAGGACAGGACGACAGAGAGTGGAATTGTACCATATAGAATTTTAAGTCGTGCTTAAAATACAGTAAAAACTAAGCTTCTCCGCTGCGATGAATCTCCGCTGAGGATGGATCGCATAAAAAATTCTCATTTTTCATGAAAATATTATTGTTTAGCCGAAGCATATCACCCATACGGATAAAGGCCAGCCACAAGAATCTTGAAGTCCTGATTAATTCACTGGGAAAAAATCGTGATTTCTGGATAGAACAGGTTGAATCGACCTCTGGTCGACCTTGCACCAACGTCAACGGAGCATAAAATTGAACGTTCACAAAAAGGTTCATAACTCGGTAAATTTTTAGAAGTTTCAAAATCCCACTACTCTTTCTGAAACTAATGAAATGCGGTTTCCTATTATGCAAGAATCGTTCTTCAAAAAAGGGGTCTTCATGCGCGGCAGGGGGGGGGGGTACGATTTCGGGTCCATTTCGCAATTTTCGATTTCGATTTCGGGTCCATTACGTACCGAAAATCGAACCCCCTCCCCGCATGAAGACCCCTTTCTTGAAAATAGATTTTTATATGGTAAGAAAGCATACTTGCTCTATTTTTTGATGGCCGAGCGGGATTTTTGATTTTAGCCGAGATAATAAATAAAAAAAGCCGAGATATGATCAATTTTCGGAAGTCGTGAACTGAATCCTTCACCGTCGTCATCGAGTGATTTCACATAAATGCCCATAACTCAGCTAATTTTTCGAAACTCAAAAATCCCGCTCAGCCTTCAAAAAATAGAAAAAATCTGCTTTCTCACCATATGAGAATCACTTTCCAAAAAATGGGGTCTTCATGTGGGGCAGGGGGATTCGATTTCTGGTCGATTTTCGGCAAAAATCGACAACAAATCGAACCCCCGCGCCCCACATGAAGATCGCTTTTCTATAAATATTTTTTGCTACCATAAGGGAGCGCTTTTTCTCTACTTTTCGAAAAACTAGCGGGATTTTTGAATTTCAAAAAACTAGCTGAGTTATGTGTGTTTTGTGAGATCACTCCGATGATGACGGTGAATAGTCAATCCGAGATTCAGTTCACGACTACGGAAAATTGATTATATCTCGGCTAGTTTTCCGAAAATCAAAAATCCCGCTTGGCCATCAAAAAATAGAGCAAATATGCCCTCTAACCATATAAGAACTGATTTCCAAGAAAGGGGTCTTCATGTGGGGCGAGGGGAGTTCGATTTTCAGTACGTATTTTCGCGAAATGGACCCGAAATCGAACCCCTCTCGCCGCGCATAAAGACCGAATTTTTGGAAACTGATTTCTACATAGCGAAAAAGGGCTCTTCTTCTCGTTTCTGAAAAGCTAGAGGGATTTTGAAACTGTTATGAATATTTTTGAATATTTAAAAGCTAAAATAAAATTCGAAAAACTTACCGAGTTATGAACTTTTTCGTGAACGTTAAATTTTTGCTCCGAAGACGTTGGTGCAAAGTCGACCAGAGGTCGATCCAACCTGTTCTATCCAGAAAATCACGATTTTTTCACAGTGAATTAATCAGGACCTCGAGATTCTTGTGGCTGGATTTTATCCGCATGGGTGATATGCTTCGGCTAAACAATAATATTTTCGTGAAAAATGAGAATTTTGTATGCGATCCATCCTCAGTGGAGATTCATCGCAGCGGAGAAGCTTAGTTTTTTCTGTATTTTAAACACGACTTAAAATTCTGTATGGCACAATTCCACTCTCTGTCGTCCTGTCCTTCAGAAGGCAGAAAAAAAATTTCCAGCGAGGAGTCCATCCATATTTCAATTGCGATCGATCATGTCAGAGAACGCAGTAGCCGCATGTAAACTGCCGTAACTCGGAGATTTTCTGGGGCTCCTGGAAAATTCATAAAGCTTTAGTAGATGCGTTTTTTATGCTTTAAAAGACAGGTTCTAAAAGTAACATCTTTCATGTGATTAGTGTATCGATATTTAGAAAAATAATTTTTTCATGAAAAACGAGGATTTTGCATATGATCCATTCTAATCATACCGTCATTGCAGCTCCGTCTTCGTTGCGGAGAAGCTTGTTTTTTTGTTGGACGATGCAAAGCGCTTGGATTTTTGTAGGCTTCATTTTGATTTTTTATGATGTTTCCTTAGGATGGCAGAACATTATTTCCATGGGAATTCCATCGTCCACCATTCGTTTTCAGCTCCGTAGTCAATTCGATGAGCGCTTCAAAAAAACCAGGAGAAGCACTTAATTCGCCATCAGAAGGTAACACTCAAAATTTTATATAATACTATTTCAGAGCACAATTTCAGATGCAGACGTCGCTCCTTCAGGTAGAAAAATGTGTCGTGTCCATGATGTCCTGAAAAAACACCTGCACAAATTAAACAGTGATGATTGGAAGACTGCTACCAGAAAATCTTTATTTTAAAGTGTCGAGAAATAGTATTCAGCTTTATTGTGCCATCAAAGTATTATTGTTCAGTGACCTCTTTTCATTGTTCTATTGTGTCGAAGCCGCTCCTGGAAATAAGAACCTATTAAAGGGTTCAAAATGCACAAAAAACCTTGAAGAAATCAAGATATAAAAGGAAACAAAACAGTGGAAGGAGGGAGGGAGTCGTACGAATTCCGCTTCGAAGGGGGGGGGGGTCGTAAATTTTCAGCAAAAATCGAACCTCACGCTTGACCCTGCCGTACGGCCAAATACGCATTCATGTCGCCTCCACGACATCCCGTAGAAGTAGAATGCGCTGGCGCATCCCAGAAGGGATTGGGTAACGCCGTCCTTTATCCTTTGTTCTTTTTTTTTACTTCAGTGGTGCGAAATGAATCCTCAAAGACAGCCTGTGTAAGCATAGGCAAGCATTGGTTCCGGCACGCGTTCGAAAGTTGAAATCATATTCCACTATCAAATGTCTATTTCAAGTTACCGGGACTGTCACAAGCTTGTTATAGGCACTGTTCGCTTAAAAATTAGAAATACCGAAACGCCTCAAAGTATAGTTTTACTGTATCTTCTGGTTATTAAACAACTTGTCTAAAGATCTGGTTCGTCAGAATTCTTTGAATTTAGGTACGCCTTCCTGGAGCCGTCTTCTAACTTGTGCAGTCTCAATTTCCTCTTTAATGACAAACCTAGCATCAAATGTAGACACTATGGGTCGTCATAAATAAATATTTCGAAATACTCAAAAGCCACTTCCTTCTTAAGCCATCGTTGAAGCAGTTAAGATTTTATGTTATTTGTAAAGCTACACACTATAAATAGAAAGAAACGGGCGCTTAGCGCAGTGAAAATGTTTGCCTTCGTGTACACGTTCCCGAAGCATACCAAAAGCAAACATCTCCATTGTATTAGTACTACAATCCACAAACCAGAGATGTGCCAAGTTTTCGTTTGCGTCCTCCGAATTCCGGTCTCCGCCGTTTTTGGTCCTTCCGTTCCGTGTTCCGCTCTCTTTTGGGCTAGAAGACGGAGCGGACATGTTGACTCACCACTCAGTGATTGTTTTGCACTGCTTCGCTCACCTCTTGAACATAAACGGAAGGCTGAAGAAGGAGATCAACTATTATGTCGCCTTTTTTATGATTGCGTTGCTTTCAAACCGGTGGTGCATCCCGATATCGAAACTCGAATGTGATAAAAATTGGATTCTAGTTCCTTTTCTTGAAACGATGTACTACCGAATAGTAAAATCCCACAGAAAGCTTCATGAGTGTTTGAATTTGGAATCATTTGCCTTATCTGGGGCACGCTTATATTTTTCACCTTGTAATCTCAGATCTGGCTTGGAACACCTATTCTAAATACATCAGAGTCCTATGAGCACGCTAACATTGCTTTTCATAGGGAACATTGGATCTATATTAATCGGAGAAGGGCATGTGGTGTCTTTGCTCTCCACTCCCTCCTTTGAGTTTGTTGCAGAGGTTCAGCTACTGCCAAATGATAATTTGGTACCCATGCCCACTCAAAGAGTGTGTCGTGCCGTGGGTGATGAGTGCAACTTTAACCTTAGCGCTGCCCAAATTCAATTAGGAGAGATCTGGGACATTCAGTAAGACAGGTTAAATGTTATTAGTTGCGAGATCTTTGTCATCTAACTCGTCAGGCAGGTTCGTTGTGTCTAAAATACCTTCTTTTTATTTACAGAAAATTTTTGCATAAGTTGATTTCTTACACTATTAGTGTTTATATGTAGAATCATCTTAGTAATAATACGAAGAATGCGTCTTATAAAATGCGTCTCCTGCTCACATTTAAATCATCCATCAACAAACTCGCATGTAACTGTCTTTCACGAGGTTGTCAAGTTCAAAACGTTAGAAGAAGCGCAGCACAGGTTAATGTGACCAAGTAGCAATAAGACTGTAACAAGCATTCAACACATGCACAACCAATCGAGTCTGGAATGTAAGGTCTTAGGCGGGGGCATGGCGTAATTTGATATTTGCACGCCACAGAAATCCCGCTGCACTGCGCTTTCATGTGAGCCTCAAATATCTGGGGAACAAGCTGAACATACGAAAGCGCGCGGCGGCCGCGGCGACTGCTGCGGCAAGCGCGACGTTCACATAGTGTGTTTTGATACAGTTACGGAGTCTAATGCGCTTGTAACTGCATAAATTCCTTCGGTTACCTCTGCTCAGCTATTTAAGTGCCTTTCGGTGCACATAGTCAGAGAAAATGGATAATTTGAAAGGGAATTGGGTGATCTAATCGAAGAAATAGGGGGAAATAGAAATTGTTTCCGTTGTGAAAAGATCCATGGTCCTTTTATGACAAAAGACTTCGTTTCTAAAATCCACATGTGTAGATACAATAGAGTGTGACTCGGGAGTTTGATGGAGCTCAATTTTCACATAACAGTCTAATTAGGAGCCCTTCATCAGTGGCGATTCATCCCATGTGCGGCAGAGGCCGCCGTGCCGGCGGCGAAAAGTGTATGTTCGTACTACCAGCCTAAATATCTCCAAATGCTTTACTAGCAGCAATGTTACAACCTTTCACATAGTACCTTTATTTTTCAGAATGCTCTCCATTTTTCGAAAGCTACAACGTGTAAATAAAAAAAATAGCGCATTCCATGGTTCTCATATGTCAGAAAATTTCTATTTTCCTAAGCTTTCAGATGTGCCTTTAACTTCTTCAGTACCTTTATTATGAACAAAGTCATCACCTTCCAAACAGTGTATACATTTTTTGCCACAGATCTCCCTCGATAAAAAGCCTTCGGGCTCTCTTGTTAAGAGGGATCTCGAGCCGCTTGTCGCAGGGCCACGTGGCGCGTCCCCGGGTGTTGGATAGGGGAATTAAACGCGAACCAAATGCGACTGTGTACTGCCCAGAGACGCAGGTGGTATGCAGGGGATGGACTGCTTGCTCCTGCTGTGTCGGGTCGACGCGTTCCTTGTGCGTGGGAGCGGCATGTTCGTGCACAGAGTGCATTGATGCGTTCGTGCCTGCGCGGATTGTAACTGTGTCGGTCCGGCCAAAAGCTTGCACACGGTAGGCTGGGAGTACATGTAAGGCGATTCGAGGCCGCCTTAAGTCTCGCCCGTCTCTTCGGGTAGTTTGGCTGGCTGCCCGGAGTTCTTCGCCCGCACGACAGAGCCCGACTAGCTTCCGTGTGTACTGGAGTCAAACACAGCAGCATTAAAGGGCCTTATTCCCCTGACCGCGAAAGAGCCCCCTTTTCTGCAGCGATGGGAAGGACGAGTACGAAGAGGCTGCTAAAATCTCAGGGCCTAACCAGGCTGTGCAAATTGAGAAGGACTAGGATGACGGTACTGTACTTACAACGCCCGCACGCTCGCATCGAAAGCATCCGACGAGGACCTGATGATGCAAGCCAGGAAGATCAAGTACGACGTCATCGGACTGACAGAGACGAGAAGACACCACCCCTACACGCCGCTTACGACTCCGGAGAAGAATTGTTCCTCGAAACATGCGACAGCAGGGGAGTAGGCGGCGTTGGTGTCCTCGTGAACACGCACTTCGCCATGAACATCGACTCGTACGAGTCTCTGGCAACCCGAATCGGACGTCTGCGACTGAAGCGATGTGGTTACGTGCCAGCTTTGACTGTATTCGTCGCGTATGCACCAACATCCGACTACGACGCCGAAGAGGTCGAAGCCTTCTACATGGAGCTGGAGAAGTTCTATAAGGAAGATCACACCTTCTGCAAGGTCATCGTCGGCGACTTCCCTGCCAAGATCGGACCGCGAAGGTCGCCGGAAGAACTTCACATCGGAACCCAGGGTTTGGAGTGGAACGAGCAAGGTGAAAGGCTGTCTGAGTTTATCATGTCGACCAAGGCCATCCATAGAAACTCATATTGCCAGAAGCCTCCCTCCCTACGATGGACCTGGGAATCCCCCTTTGGCCAGTTCCACAACGAGATCGACCACGTCATCTTCAATCGCTAGTATTGCCTGACCGACATTTCCGTTCTCCCCAAGTTCTACACGGGATCGGACCACCGCCTCCTTCGCGCAAGGTTCCGCTTTTCGCGCACAGGAGAGAAGGCCGCGAAGTTCAAGAAGAGGAATCCCAAAAGGACCATCAACTGGGACCTCTACACCTCTCTGGACCGAATTTGGGGAGATACCGTCATGGACAACATCGACAAGGAATACGACCACTTCGGGCACCATCTCCACGATAGTGCTAAGGGAGCCGAGAGCTTGAAGACCACCAAGAGACGCCTGTCTCCGAAAACTCTCGAGCTGATAGCTAGCGTGGAGCAGCACGGGCGTCAGGCAACTACCAGCTGACGTCCGAGCTTGCAACACTGTGCAAAGAGGCGATAAATGAGGATCTTGAGGAGAGAAGGGCGGAAGTGTTGGCTGAAGTAGTGAGGCAGGGTTGAGCATCCGCAAGGCCCGCCGGAACTTCGCCAACTTCAAGACCAAGATGACCGCTCTCCGACGTCCTGACGGAACTGTCACCTCTTCCAGAAGGGCCATGGAGAAGGTCATCCACGACTTCTACTCCGATCTCTTCGATAGCCACGTCCGCCTGCCCCACGCCATCTTCCGCAGGATGGATACGTCGTCCCCTCTGTTCTCCCTTCCGAGATCCGACACGCCATCTCGTCGGTCAAGAAGCGTACAGCACCCAGTCCCGACAAGATCAGACCCGAACACCTGAAGGACCTCCCGCCTACGCTCATCAACACCCTGGCGCGGCTCTTCACGCGCTACCTGTCGGAGTGCATGGTTCCATCTCAGTGGAAGACCAGCAGGCCCGTCTTGCTGTACAAGAAGGGAGACGTGCACGACAGTGGCAACTATCGCCCGATCTGCCTGCTGCAGTATGGCCAACGACCTAGCGCCAGAGCTGAGCAGGAGAAAACGAGCGGCTTAGGGAGCTTTCAAGAGCGTCGAAGAAGTCGTGAAGAAGAGGAAGAACGTCCGACTCCGTGCCCACCTATTCGACTCCACTGTTCTTCCTGCCATAACATACGCCTCAGAGACCTGGGCAATAGGAAAGCAGGATGAATACGCGACCAGCGTCGCGCAGCGTGGAATTGAGAGGACGATTCTCGGAGTGACACGACTCACTCACGTGAGAGAAGGCCTCCGGAGTTCCGAGCTTCGCCGACGTTCGAAGATCAGAGACGCTGTCGCATGGACCAAGTCGTCGAAAATTAGGTGGGCCGGCCACGTAATGCGATTCGCAGACACCCACTAGACGAGAGCCATCACCGACTGGATTCTGCGGGATATCAAGAGAACACCAGGACGCCCACCAACGCGTTGGTCGGACTTCTTCGTGAAAGCCCTGAACGACTGGTATGACACTCTTCGTGTCCCTCGAGCGAGGAGGATCCATTGGAGCACTCTGGCACGCGACAGGGACGAATGGAGACGCTGCTGGCGCCCGTTCGAGCAAGTCGATGATCAACGGGACGACAGGTGATACAGGTGATACATTTTTTGAGACACCCTGTATATGGTTTATTGCAGAGGCCATTACACTGTTTGATGTGCATAGTATGAGGTGTTTTGTATTTATTTCTGCAGAAGTGACTAGTTCTATTACTGGGAGGGGGGCAAAAGTATTGAGACAAATTGAAAAAATGCCATTAAGAAAATGTATATGCCATTAAGGTAAGTGACTTGCTGCCATCGCTCAGCCAACTTCCTGATCCCGTCCTTCCAGAACTGCTTAGTCCTGGTGCTGATCCACTGCTCGTTATGGTTGTCGAGATCTCCTTGGGTCCTTGTGTCCCTTCCGACCATGAAGCCCTATAGGCTCAAGAGGTAGTGGTAGTCGTATGGAGAGATGTCCGGCGAATATGGTGGCTGAAGCATGTGAACGTAGCCCAGCTGAGCAAGCTTATCCGTGGTCACTTTTGTCCTATGGAATTCGGCGTTGTGTTGTCGAAGAGGAGGACTTTCTTGAAGCGCTGAGACGGAATAAGTGCGAGTCGCCGATCCATCTCTTGTATTTCGTTCACTGTGGCCTTGTAGCCCTTCGTCCTGCTTTTGGATAACAGCTTCCAGTACACCGGTCCATTCTGACTCAAAAACTCAGAAGGTGCTTCTCGCCGTGAACATCTCGCCGAACGAAGATCGGTAACGGGTCAACAGGCCTCATCCAGAATGGCTGCTTGGCAGGGTTAAGTTAGAAAACGTGCTTCTCATCCTGCGTTAAGATTGAGTCCAGGCTGCTCGGGGTTGAGAATATGGCGAGTTTTGCGCGACAGAGGTCGACTCGTCAGGCTGGGGTTTCGGCATGAGACAGACTGCGATTTTGGCATGCTTCTGGAAAGGGCGGAATTGGTAACTTCTCAGGTGGCCTTCAATAGGTAGCATACAAGCATGCAAATACGATAAGCACGAAACCAGACTGCAGTTACGAGATATATGGACACGGCTAGAGTCTCATTACTTTTGCCCCCCCCCCCTCTAATATTTTATGGAGCTCATTTCGGACAGCTGGTTTCTACGTTGTGTTGTTTGGAGCTAATTTGGAACAACTAAAGCCCAAATATACAAAACGAAAAATCCCCATTCCTAGTGTTCTAACGTTTCGAATCTCTTGACGGTTGATCACATTTGTTTGTTGTTGTTTTTTTTTGAGAGGAAAACGCAAATGACATTAAGCTTTACAGTCGTAAATACTTATTCGGTGTATTTGCGGAGTGTCTCTACTTGAACACGCAGTTCATGAAGATCAATTATTGCCTGCCCACTTCTCCCTACGTAAATGCTGCAGCAGCGCAATCATGCATCGTAGACGAGCTTGAAATAGACTGAACGCTTCCCATAGTCAGGAGTTCCGCAGAGTATGTGTCCCAGGGACAAAGAGTAAGGAAGAAAGCGCTCCATTTCAGTCTGTTATGTTTGCTTTCGAGCTCAGACGACCTCTTCACAGTTTGTTCGATTTGGCATGATAATGATTTGCCATCAGTACTATAATGATTTGCCATCAGTACTATGGCTAATTGCAAAATGAAGCTGAGGCAATACAAAAATGAAAGGCAGGTGTGAGAAAATAGTACAATACATATATTATCTACATTGGTACTGCAATCTGGACACATGCCTACCACATTTTCATGGTCTATTTCAGTTAACTTTTCCCGCTTATGCAATTACCAGTGCGTGGTACCACAGCTTCTAGGGCTTCTGAATACACAGGGAATATCTTCGTTGAAACTTCAGCTTCATTCATTCTTCTTTGAAACTTGACATAAGCATATGAACTGGATAATTGTACTGCGTAATTTAAACGTAATTAAATTTTAGTTTAAATGCCAATGCAAGTATATGTCGTGTGGCGGGTCTCAGAGTAGTTTTTTTCGCTCATTCGCTTATCACTGTTGATTGTCTCCCACTTTAAGTGCATTCCATTTCATCGCTATCATATGATCACTACATTTCCTTCACCGACTCGGCGGAATCATTCCTTTGATGAACGATAGGTTTTTCCTCACGGCATTCTACATTTATGCCAGACAAATCACATTCTTCGTACAATCTTTACACCCTTCTCTACAAAACTCCTCGTCTTGTTTTTTTTGGTTTGTTGGAGTTAAGGCAGTTGTGAATACCCAACTAGGGTCACCATCTATGAAAGTACAGTACTACATTATAGAGCGAATAGAAATAAATGATAAGCATGCTCTTCCTTGGGTTTTAGTGCAATTCCAATTTCACAACAAACATCTTCTACGAGTGGCGCCGCGGCGGCGGGCGAAGCAGCAGTGCGCAACATCTGCGCAACAACAGCGCATTTGGAAAAGACACGACTACCTTCAACGCCCGGTAATCGCAAAATTAGACACGGATTTCAAAGACAAACCTCGGTCGGGGCGCCCCTCCCAAGCAGTGCCTCCGTCGTTTTCGGCTCCGTCAAAAAGGATTCGGTGGCTAACTCCCGGACACTTGCGGCAAGACTTGTTGATGTATTCAGTCGGCAGTCTCGTCAGCCGCCTACAAGCCGTCGTCTGTCGAAAACTGCTGACTCCATGGATCCCGCACCCCTTGGTTTATGACATGCGGTGCACCAGCTCATCTATCTGCCAATCTCTCCTTCTCTGCCTGCTTCGAAAGAAGTTTCTAGCAAACCTGGTTACTGGAGATGAGAGTTGGGTTTTCTTTTCTCTTCGACTCTAACGCACAAGTGCCGCCTGGCTACGTCGAGGAGAAGACCTGCCTACCAGGGGTGAGCGTTAAATTTTTTTCGGTAAATTTGTAACGACCATTTTTTAACGAAAAATTTTAGCGTTAAAATTGGTGAATTCGTTAAATAGAAATTTTCTTAGCTGCATTTAGTTTCACTGTGTTTTAGTGATTAGAAAGCCAAATGTTTTCTTTGCTGATTTTTTTCGAATTCATCTACATGACAATTGTATGACTGTCTTTATCTTCACAACAAATAATAATAGTCCATCGATCATTAACAGTTCTGCTAAACGAGAAAAAGCAGTAATATTCTGAAACCAAACAGTGACAAGGAGACTTCTGCAATAAGAAACTTCCTACTATGCCTAGTTCGTTTAGCTTCCTGAAAGACCCAAAGCGCTATAGTGCATCATAGCACAGTTCGTTTTTGGGCGTTTCCATCTATCCTGACAAAACTTTTTACAGAATTTGCGCTCGCTAAGTAGACCTTTAGAGCCCAAGGTTCTTCTATATTGCCCTAATTGAAAACTGCAGAATGTTCGAAGAATTCAATTAGGCAGCAACCACAGCGAATTCTTTGGTAAAGTCCGTCTTTGGAAGGTATTTAAGTCCATAGATCTGCCTATTTCACAGAATGGATAGTTATGTCCCAAAAGGTTCTGTTATTACCAAAGACAACAGCAAAGAATAAAATAAACAGCCACGGATCGTTGACCAAATTTTAGTCGAATCGAATTTTACTGCAGTGAGTATTTTGTCTTTGCCAACTAAGTAACTAATTTATATTTCAATTGTTGAGTTCTTTCTCCTCCGTATTTCAAGAAAATGCATATGGGACAGGAGGAGAATAGAGCATTCCTCGTACTATATTAACAGTGCTCCATCTTGTCTTTATCCTTCCCAATTTCTCCAAATAGGGTTCGCCACTGTCTGTCACTCTTTTACGATTTTCCAGCAATTGACCACTCAGATGTTCTTTTGAAGAATGTGGTACCATACTATGCGGCACATTTGCTTGAGGTTCGAAAATGCTTTGGGTTCATCAATTTCTTCCCATAATTGTGTGTTTTGCACATTTTGTGTTGACTAACCGTTTATTGTAAATCCGCTAGCCAAACGAAAAATACATAGAAATAAAGGAAAGCAAAAATAAAGGAAAGAATCCGAAAATAAGGAGAGAAAAACTAAAGAAAGGAATTCCTGCTAGAGCCAGGCCTACACCTTCAAAGATAAAACTTTTCTGTAGAAATTCAAAAGATATCTTCATGCAATATGCAGGTAAAGTACCTGTTTTTATACTAACCTCCTATATAAAAACCTGCGAAGATTGTACATCTACTTCATATCTTTTTGTAAAATTTTATGCTTTCATGTATATATATGTTCACTGATTTACGTGTGTACTGGCTGTGCTTCTTCCAACGAAAACTGCATTGGAAGCCCTCGAAGAAGAAGAGGATGTTAAGATCGCTGATATGCACGAAATTCAATCAAAGCAGAACAATGGCAGTAGCAGCAGCCACGCTTCATCAATTAAGCGGATTCATCGTTGCCTTGTGTCCAGCCGGCTGCACGAAAAACCGCTTCAACTTTCCGGAAAACTTGCGCAGAAGAGGGGAGGAGCCGTTCTCTTGTTGCGTTCCGCGTCCTTGTTTTCTCGCACTATTTGTGTTTCGTAGTATTTTCTTCTCGTTTTCTATGCATTTTAAATCCCACTTATGAAACAATTATTACAAAGTGGAAGAACTGATTGCTTGGTAAGCATGAAAAACCGATATGTAGCAATCAAGCGCAAGAAACGGACCAGGTATTCCAAAAGCACAGAACGAGAAAAATTGGGGCGCATGCAAATTGACTGGTCAAGAATCAAGGAAATCGCCAACAGTTCTCGAAACACGAGGACAATATCGATATAGTTCAGGTAAGTAAAGGGTAAGTAGAGGCTTTTCTTGGTATCGCAACAAAACTGCGATAGTTCATCCAAAACATTCGTCCAAAATGCATTTACATGAAAAAGAAATAAAATTTCAAAAATGGTGCGTAAAATGTCGTTAATGCAATTTAACGGAATTTTTCGTCGTTAAATTTCGTTAAAAGTTTTAACGAAAAATGCCGGTAAATCTGGTAAATCGGTAAATCGTTAATCGTTAAACGCACATCCCTGCTGCATACGCAAGCAAAGTCGAACGCGCACCTCTTCTGTGCTTCTTCTGAGACTTAAAGAGCATGTTGTACTACGAGCTGCTCTCGCATGGGGACACGGCCACCGCTGTCGTCTACGGCATTCAGCTCCATGAACTCGCGCAAGCTGTTCAGAAAAAGTGGTTGAGACCATCAGTGCACGTTTTTCATGATATCATCAGATCCCGTGCAGCTAAAGCGATCCCCAAAAAATCAAGGGGTTTGGGAGGCTTACCTCATTCCCGTTTCTTGACAGAGCCTTCTTAGAGACCACGTAAATATCCCCTTGGGGCTCTCTTGGCTAAGAAAAATTCCACAGAGTTTCAAGACTTAATTCGTTGAGTTTTTCAGCTCCTTGTCTCCAAAGTTCTGGGAAAAAGGGATCGCTGACCTGCTCTGTAGGTGGACCACCGCATATACTAACAATTGTGATTAAATTATTGATAGATTTTCATTGTGTGCTGAATAAAGCAATAAGGAAAAAATCCTAACAAGACTTTCCGAGCAACTTAACATTTTGCCAGCAAACAAAGTCGATAAAGAAGCGTCGTTGTCTTTTCTTCCAGCGTCAGAGGATTTCCTCTCCTGGAACACCGACAACACTTCTTTCGCCCTTTGTTTCATCGAAGTCTCCGGATGTTAACATTACTAAGACTACCAAACAGACGTTACGCGTGCTTTAAGTTATTTTCTAATCACACTGAGGTGACTCCGGGAAGAGACCGAGCTTTTGTCCAACTATGTCATTTTAAAATATATCTGATGGTGAATCAGGGTCAAGCGTGGGGTTCGATTTTTGCTGGAAATTTAGGACCTCCCCCCTCCTCCGAAGCGGAATTCGTACGACCCCCTCCCTCTCTTCATCTGAAATTTATTATTTATATTTTTAAATTTTTTCTGGGTTTTACAGTACCTCCGCCAAACATTCAACCAAACGACGTTTGCGACGTAAAAACCCATTTTTTGCGTCGCACCATGATAACTTTGTTCAAAATAAAGGTTTTCTCACCTAAATTTACAACGGCTCCACCCTCTACCAAATTTGGCAGGAAGATACAGAGTCTGCAGCTGCTTCAACCGGTTTCGTTTATTTCAACGGAAGGCTCAGTCTAAGCTTGTTAGTGTAGCTTGACATCTACTCATCTTTAATGAGGAAAAATGGCATAGAAAATTTACGTTTCGAGTTTATTTGGGCATTTACGTGCTGGTTGCGATTCGTCAAAACTGCAAGTGAACCTTGGTAAACAACATTCTCTGTTGCCGAATTCGGCTGCAAATATCTAAGTCCTAAGCAACGAGTTAGTCCAAAAATATGTCTACGTTAACCATACACAATGCAGAGACTCCATGTGTCAAATATCGAAAAACCAGGCGATCAGATGGCAGAATTTCAACTGCTTAAAATGAAGACTTCACTTAAAAGTGCGAATGGGTTTCTACAGCGTTTCACTCTCAGACTTCGCAGAATGAATGCTGGGAAGCCCAGAATTGTAATTATGCAGTTTTTCTCTAAAAATCTTCAACGAATTCCGATGCCAATTTTTGGACACACCAGATCAAGCGCAGATGTAGAGGCCTTCTTCGATCATAATTGCGATGACCTGACATGCCCTATAGAGACATTGCATTCGGCTGTATGACCAACGAGTTCCTCACTTCTCTTTCTCGCAATTACGGTATCGACTTTATGCAGCCCACCATTATCGATCCATGCTGCCAAATCTCGGTTTTGGTTTTCCGGTTTGTGTAGATCATATTAGGTTGACCGGAAAGTTCTGAGCGCTTTGAGTGCTTCACTTTGAACTACCATAACCTCAAATCTTATCGGATTTGGTCGAAATAAACACCGTTCGAATCAGCACAAGTTTGCCAATTGGAAACCTGTCCAATTATTCTACCAGCGAAGAAATTAGGTGGTAGGGATTCAACGAAATCCACGAAAACTGTTTTGGCTCGGTCCTGATTGGAGAAGGTTTTACAGGTGAGAGAGTTCTGGAAGTATTTTAAAAGGTGATAGTCGGTTGGTGAGATGTTCCGGAGAATATAGCGGACGAGGTAGAACTTCAACAGTTAATTCGTTCAATTTTCAAATAGTGATTGTGAAACGTGTGGGCGGACGTTATCGTGCAAAAGAATTGAGCCTCTTCTGATGACCGTTGCTGGCTGAAGTTGCCGCAAATTTCGGTGCATTTCGTCGATTTCCTTACAGAAGGACTCTGATGTAATATCTTGGCCTGGTGCCAAAAAGCTGTAATGGATATCACCAACCGTCGAACACCACACAGTGACCATTATATTTTTTCGTGGAAAAAAATCTGTACAGAAAAGAGCATTAATGAGCAATGCGATTTGAATTTTTTCTTATTAATAGACCAATTAAAAATAGTAACACAAAGCGCTAGAACTTTCCGGTCAACCTAATAGCATGAATTTTTGCTGTAGTGTTTAAGTTTCACACAAAAGAAATTTCCGCAGCTGTTGTTGAGCCTAATCAACTCCATTTTATTTCTCTATTCAAAAATTATTTGTGGCGAAACAGCTTTGCTACGAGGGGTAGAACTAATTAGCATAGAATCTGACCCTAATATACCATTTCTTCCATTTTCACTCGAATTTGAAAAGAGACCTTTCAATTCAAATTGGACACTCTTCTAAGCTAGCTAAGGACTTTTGAAACCAAAGCGAACTCTTCCAAATCGAAAAGATCTTCTTCTACACTTAACTAATACTAAACTAAACACTCCAAAAAGATTAAAATGTTTTTTGTTTAAGGAAATTTCACTATGGTTTCTTTCAAGTTTTAATTCACCTACACAAAAACTGAACACTTTGTTAGAAGTTTTATAAAATCTTCATTTTTGTGAAAAATAATGGATTATATCCTGCTTTTAAAAGCAGAGAGCGGCAGTTTTTAGGGCTAAAAGGGGATTGCGCCATGCACTTGTCCATGACGTCGCCATTTTTATCCGAATGATAGCAGATTTGCTGTTTGCATGGAGTTTTACACCTTTAAACAATATAACAAAGAAAATTGTAAAAAACGCACTTATTCTCACTTTGATATTCATGTAAGCAGCGTTTAGAAAAGCAACTATCAATCAAATAAAAATCGCGACGACCTTTTCAAGTATTTTGTTGCGCTTTAAGACTTTAGACTTTTTTAAGACGGAAATTTAGTTTATTATTTTTTCTAAAAAAATTGTATAAAATTATTACACTCGTTCGGGCAGCTGAACTAAGCAGAATTCAAAAAAGTTACAGCAAGTATTTCTTAGAAAGAAATTATTCTACCCTTCTTGAGGTTTAACATCGTAGTTTGACTTGTAAGAAACTTCTTTCAATTTGGAAGACGTTTAATTTGATTTCAAAATCCTGAGGCTAGCTTACAATCAAAAGTGTCCAATTTGATTTGAAAAGTGTCCAACTCGACTGAAAGTGATATATACATACTTTGCTTTGCGACTAGGGACACAATTTTAAGAATCATGGAGTCTGTGTGATCTACGCAAACCGGAAAACCCAAAACCGAGATTTGGCAGCATGGATCGATAATGGTGGGCTGTATAAAGTCGATACCGTAATTGCGAGAAAGAGAAGTGAGGAACTCGTTGGTCATACAGCCGAATGCAATGTCTCTATAGGGCATGTCAGGTCATCGCAATTATGATCGAAGAAGGCCTCTACATCTGCGCTTGATCTGGTGTGTCCAAAAATTGGCATCGGAATTCGTTGAAGATTTTTAGAGAAAAACTGCATAATTACAATTCTGGGCTTCCCAGCATTCATTCTGCGAAGTCTGAGAGTGAAACGCTGTAGAAACCCACTTTTAAATGAAGTCTTCATTTTAAGCAGTTGAAATTCTGCCATCTGATCGTTTTTCGATATTTGACACATGGAGTCTCTGCATTGTGTATGGTTAACGTAGACTTATTTTTGGACTAACTCGTTGCTTAGGACTTAGATATTTGCAGCCGAACTCGGCAACAGAGAATGTTGTTCACCAAGTTGCAGTTTTGACGAATCGCAACCAGCACGCAAAAGCCCAAATAAACTCGAAACGTAAATTTTCTATGCCATTTTTCCTCATTAAAGATGAGTAGATGTCATGCTACAATAACAAGCTTAGACTGAGCCTTCCGTTGAAATAAACGAAACCGG
Source organism: Heligmosomoides polygyrus polygyrus (assembly GCA_947396885.1). NCBI lineage: Eukaryota > Metazoa > Nematoda > Chromadorea > Rhabditida > Heligmosomidae > Heligmosomoides > Heligmosomoides polygyrus. The sequence goes on from OX377202.1 coordinate 36,916,582, forward strand.
TTGAAGCAGCTGCAGACTCTGTATCTTCCTGCCAAATTTGGTATCAAATGAATTACCGCAGCCAGTGGAAGATCATAAACGGCAGGAAAATAAAATTTAACCAGGTATGAGAATTTTAAAATTCAACTGGGCAGCACTATTTGTGCCTGGGGACATAATTAAGCGAGACTCCGCGACGGTGTTGGGTCGGGTCACAGTAATTAGGACTCTCCTTAATTGGGGCACTGGTTTTCAGGCTTCCATCCACTTTTTAATGGCGGTTGCATGCTCATTGGTAGGTAGGGTAGAGCCCTTGTGAATTTAGGTGAGAAAATCTTTATTTTGAACAAAGTTATCATGGTGCGTCTCGTTTGCGACGCATTTTTTGCGTCGCAAACATCGTTTGGTTGAATGTTTAGCGGCGGTACTGTATGTGCATTTTGAACCCTTTAATAGGTTCTACTTCTCAGGTGCGGGTTCAACACTGAAAAGAACAATGAAAAGAGGTCACTGAACAATACATGCTTTGCTAACGCAATGAAATTATTTAAAATTTCGAACGCTATTTTTACTTCAAAATAAAGATTTTCTGGTAGCGGTCTTCCAATCATCACTGTTCAGTTTGTGCAGGTTTTTTTCAGGACGTCATGGACACGACACATTTTTGTGCTCTGAAATTGTATTATATAAAATTTCGTACCTTACTTTCTGGCGACGACTTAAGCGCTTTCCTTATAAAAATTTTCGAAGCGCTTATTGAATTGGTTACGGAGTTGCAAACAATTGATGGACGACGGAATTCCCATGAAAATAATGTTCTCCCATTCTAGGGAAACATCATTAAATAATGAAATTAAGTCTACAAAAATCCAAGTCCTGTGTATTATACGTTTGTCCTTGGGAAAAAATTTCGAATTTCGAATGATCAAATAATATTCGATTTTCAAAATTTCGAATTTCGAATGATCGAATAATATTCGATTTTCAAAAAGTCGAATTTCGATTAATCGAATTTCGAATAGTCGAATATTCGAATAATCAAATGAACACTATTGTTTACTGTCGTCACCCAGTGGTTGACATTTAATTATTATCTATTACCCACTGTGAAGGAAATGGATGGCTGCTCCATCGATTTCCTTTACGAGATCAAAGGACAATAACAACGGTATAATGGCAATGAAGCACGCTTTGCTTCCCTAAGAATTCGTGCACTGAGAAGAGAGAAACACCTTGGGTAGGCAGAGCTAGATTGTTATAGGTCTCTCTATAGGTTGCTATCTTTCCTTATGTTATATCGAAGCTTCCAGGTGGTAAAAGAATGATTATCATTTGCAGAGAAATGAACAAAGGCGATCTGGTGCAGAAAGGGCGCACTGGAATCTCATGAATGGCATTCAGTTTGTGTTCTAGCTCCGTTTAAGAGAAACGGACCCGCGTTGGAATCTAATCTGACAAGACACTACGACTTGGACAGTGTTAGAGCGAAAATGGGGATGGCTCACTTTCATAGGAAACGGAGTATGACTGGCTCTTGTACTCCATAGCCATGGCTCTTCCGCTCTTCTTCAACGTCTTTACTGGCAGAAAGCAGGAGCTTTCTAGGCTCCTGAAAGTTCTACCTGCCTACCGCAGCCCCTTCGGCTCTAATCGTTCCCTTGTTGTAACTGGGGTAGGAATACAAAACGAAGATTCTCCCGTAGTATACTGAGGGTAAAAATATCTGTGTACAGGCACAACCCTAATCACTTACGATTCACGTGAATGGCCACAGCACGCTCGACGGCCGTTTACAAGGAAGCACGTGCGCAGCGGAGGGCCGCGCTTGCAGCGCTTACTTCGCGTCAACTCACAAGGGAGGTCAATGAACCTCCCGTGGGAATCTTATAAGTGACCTATTGAGCGCTGTGGGGGATTGTCCGAGAGGCACCCCAGTGGTTTAAAACTGAATGCAGCTAAGGGACATTTTATTTAACGAATTTTCCGAGTTTACCTTTTTAACGCGAATATTTTTCGTTAAAAACTGGTCGTTAAAAATTTACCGAAAAAATTTAAGGCACACCCCTGCTGCCCATCGCCTCCCCACCACTCTCTGCTAATCGAAGGTTTAGGGACTTGTACTACCAAAACTCCGGGGATCGAAAGCAGGTTTCGCCCAAACGTCGTCTAGAGCTAATTGAGGTGCTGATCACAAATCTAGTAAACGTTTTCGCGTGATCGCGTGATTCCACATTTTCATGAGTAATCAAGTTTATCAGTTTGAGTACATAGAATCGCTTTCTTCACCTACATATGTGATCAGACTTGCTTTCCAGTCTTCGACTTTGAGATGGAAAGTAGTGCATGAAAAATGGATAACTTAGAAAAAGAAATGACAGATTCGTGGCAGCAGCCTAAATAATTTCCTAAGGCGAGGAAAGGACGAAATCAGTGGTCATGACAACCCCATCCTTACTCACGAACACACACTATGAAATATCGTAAGCGGCTAAATTGTCGAAATTGGATATATATTATTCGTGCTCAGCATCCAAAATAACAGTACAGGCGATGTTTGGGCGAAAAAGTCGACCTCCACTCCACTTCTGGAGTCACAATAGTACAACGCGGCCGGTTATTCTGCACCTTTTCTCGCACATACTCACCGTCGCCTATTGTGGTCGACGGTAACACCGAACGCGTTTGCCACCTTCGTGATCAGAACCTCAGTCAGCCCTCAGGACAACATTTGTACGAAATTTTACTATCTACTTACGAAGTCATGGGGATTAATACAAGTACCTACATTTGCAAAGCCCCCCCCCCTGTCAGTGCGGGAGAGTGGTCGAGGAAGAATAGGCTGCAAGAAGACCAATAGAATAAGTTAATCATATATGTAAATTTTAATACTCAAACAGTTTTAAATTCAATGTCTAAACAACGAAGTAGAATTAGAAATAACCTGGGGTATACATGAACTCTTAATCACTCTGTACTATAACAAACACAAGTGGAAAACAAGCAACAAATAAAACATTTAATAACTAAAACAATGGTAACAACAACACTAAACATGTCTTGTTTCGCCTCTGCCTTCATACAAAACATGTTTATAATTAGTCACCCTGAGGCTCGTCAGTGAAGAAGGTGACTAATTAATTTAGTTGTTAGTACTGTATTTGGTGTTATACGCAAATGCTACGAATACTACGGAGTACAATACTACGGAGTGGGTCAAAAATGATGCATTTTATAAGAGATGCTAAAATTAGTAAAATTTACAAGAGAAACGTTCTCTATAGGAACCCGAAGACTGATCAGCACATCCCAGAGATGGACTGAAGCAACACATTTCGATCATGTTCGTAAATATGGTTAAAATGAGAATATGTTTTACATTTACCAAAACGCACAGCAATCCGTAAACAACTCTCCTGGATTCGAACCTGAACCTCTCCCCGCTATCCACGCCCCAACCGCAGTGATTGATTCATTTGACCTAATAAATTGTCAGATTTCTAACATCTAACTATAATTAAAGCTCCATAGCATCTGCATGTTAATTCCTGAGTATTTCAAGGTCATTCAAGGCGTCATTTTCGCCTTATCAGCCAGCACTGAAGTGCTACAGTTTTTGTAATTTTTGACCTACCCAGATGCCCGCAGGACATTTGAAGACCACTACGGTGCTTCTTAGACACACCCTTATAACAAGCAACAGGTTATTTTGGAAATCTCCACGGGAAGTTCATTGACTTCTCTTGTCAGATTACGTACACACAATTCGGCGCACTTTGAGCGACGCGTCAAACATCGTTTTTTATCATAAGGTCAGACTCCCTTGGTTTTCGAAGAAGACTGCCACTAACTTGTTAGGAGATTGATAAAGAATATTCGAATATTCGACTGTTCGAATATTCGATATTCGAAGCCTTCGAATATTCGAATAATCGAATAATTCGAATATTGGACTTTCTCGAATATTCGAATAATCGAATAATCCGAATATTGGACTTTTTTCGAATAGCCGAATATTCGAATATTCGAAATTCGAATTTATTCGAAATTCGACTATTCGACTTTTGAAAAGGACAAAGGTATACGGTGTATGGTACAGCAAAAAAAAAAACAAGCTTCTCCGCAACGATGACGGAGCTGCGATAACGATGTGATTAGGATGGGTCGTGTACAAAATTCTCGTTTTTCATGAAAGAATTATTTTTTGGCCGAAGAAGCAGACCGTCCATACGGATAAAATTCTACTACAAAAACAAGTTTTTCAAATTTTGAAAATTTCGCTAGTTTTTCTAAACCAGAAGGAAAGCGCCTTTCTATCGTGTAGGAACCATTTCTTGAAAAAAGAGGTCTTCACACTCCAGGGCGGTTCAGTTTTTGAGCGAAAAAAATGAACTGACTTCACAGAAATGCTCATAACACGCTAAGTTTTTCGAAGTTTTAAAATTACTCTAGCATTTCACAAACTAAAAGAAAAGAGGTTTCTCGATACATGCATTAATTTCCAAAAAAGTGTTCTCCGTCCGCGGCGGGAGGGGTTCAATTTCTGGTCGATTTCGCGAAAATACGTGCAGAATGTCGAACCCCCCCCCCCGCCGAGCATGAAGACCCTTCTTTTGGAAATCGGTTAGAAATCATATTTCCTCTATTTTTTGATGAGCGAGCGGGATTTTCGATTTTCGAAAAACGAGCCGAGTTATGATCAACTTTGTGAAGTCGTGAACTGTTAGTGATAGTTTTGAGTCAAAATAAATCCAAGATCACGCAAACTGTCAGCATTGTTAAGTGCTAACTCTCCAATGTGATAGTTCTTTCTATTATGCTGCTGTCCCAGGTGAAGTACCTGTAATTTTGACCCCGACAGGGATAACTTTCACATTACTGACCAATCAACAATAGCATTTATTGCATATTGGAGATCAGTGTAGTCCTCTCCGTTAGTAGTGTTCTTATGAATTTTTGTATCATCCGCAAACATTTTACACGTAACGCCGTACTGATTAACCAACGAGGGAATTAGCGCAGTATAAGTAGAAAACAGAATTGTAGATAAAGCCCTACCTTGAGGAACACCACTGGTGACTGGTAGCAATGCGGAGAATGACTCTTAATTCTACCGTGGAAGGTCCTGTCCGATATAAAAAAAATTTATCCACTGAGTCACTCTGGGGTGAATTCCTATTTCTTTAAGCTCGTTGATCAGCTTAGCAGAAGAGACCTTGTCGAACGCCTTAATAAAATCAAAATGAACAAACTCCACTATAAACTATTTTTTGGTCAAGCGCTTGTGGTCAGTCATTAAGCGCCGACAACATGAACGTTTCAGTAGACCTTCCGATTAGTAAGCCATGTTGATCATTGGGTATTAAAGAATTTGAATGGTTCCCAAGAGCAGTCTTGAGTTTCCTTTCGAAACTTCTAGCAAAAACGAAAGTAATACTAATGGCACGGTAGTTAGATACAAGACGGTGGGGTGTTTTCTTTGGAATAGGTGTAACAAATGCGTGTTTCCAACGAGAGGACACTTCTCCTGACATACAGCTGGCATTAAATACGTGTTCAAGTGGGTAAGCTATTGTAATAGCAACTCTCCGTATGAAGTATGGTGGTACGTGATCTGTAGTAATAGTGTAAGAAGCTGGTAAGGTACATAATGCGTCATAAATTTTCTTTTTGTAGAATCAAATCAAACTTTCAATTGAGAAGGAAGAGCTTGCAAGAGATGACTCATTATTATTGGTGTATTCCGAAAAGGACATTTGGAGAAACTTTGCAAGCATAGAAGCCTTCGATAAATCAGTTACAGCTTTATGCTTCACATGACGATCTAAATGTTTCAGAAAATAATAATCGGTAGGGGACAGGTCTGGTGAATATACCGAATGTGACAGGGTTTCGTATCCCAATTCATCCAGTTTCTAGACACGAATTTTGAAGTGTGCGGACGCACGCTATCATACAGTGGGTTTTTACATCTTCTATTGACCAAAGCCGGCTGTTTTTTAATCAACTTCTGGTGCATCACTTCAAATTCAACACAACACTTCCGCTGTAATAATCTCTTCAGTTTCAATAGTTCCAATCTGTAATGGCTATACCAGCCATTGTCCACCATGCGGTCACCATGATCTCCTTTGTATGGATACTTGGTTTCGGCATCTCCTTGGAACCCTCATTCTTGTCCTGCCATTGTGCAGAGCGACGATTGTCGCAAAAGGGTACATTTTTCGTAGCATGTCACGATCCTGTCCAAAAAAGGCTCCCTTAGGTTGCGCAGCCTTAACGAAACACAGATCTCGTGGCGCTTCAGCATTTTCTGTGCGGTTAGTACGAGCGGGATCCATTTATCCATTTTTTTACGTTTCCGATCGCATTTAAGTGGCGCTGATAGTGCTGCCTTCAACGCCAAAACGCTGTACTAGCTCTCTCATAGTTTGACGCTGATCCGCTTTCACCATGGCTTCGAGTTGGTCGTCGTTAAGGAGTGATGGCGGCTTACCTGGGTATTCATCCTCGAGACTTTTATCTCCAGATCGAAACCTTTCGGACCAGTGGCGAACTGTGCGTCCCTTAGCGAAATCCTTCCAAATGTAGCGTTGATGTTACGAGCTGCGGCCGCGGCGTTCTGTCCACGTTTCCATTCATATAAGTAGAACACCCGAATATCACGGTCGATTTTTTATGACTACGAGTGGCCCCGTTTCAGGCGTTGTACAGTTTCTAAAAGCGCGGAATCTCCGCTTTCTTACAATTTATAGCTTTTCGGACATAACTGCCTCCTGCTTACTGTAAAAACGAAATCAAAAGTAAGCAAGAGGCAGTTATGTCCGGCAAGCTATAAATTGTAAGAAAACGGAGATTCCTCGCTTTTAGAAACTATATACAGTGTCTGAAACGAGGCCACTCGTAGTCATAAAAAATCGACCAGAAATTGAGGAGACAAAAAGGATTATTTCGTTTGTGACGACTCACTAGTTTATAATCGTTACGAAGAGGGAGGGGTTAGCTTATATTGTCATAGTCCAGCATGTTACTGGATCGTTAGCTTCGATATCTTCTTATCGCACGCCCTGCGCCATTGAGCTACCGCAACCTAATTCATCATTTTCATCATTTTCATTAGCGTCTGTCCCGCTTGGTGGCGGGGTCCGCTCTTCTGGTGTGGTGACGCCAGTTCTCCTGATCAAATGCTTGATCAGGGTGCACATCAGCCATCTTTAAGTCCAAGTGCAACGTATCTAGCCAACGTTGCTTCGGTCGTCCCCTGAGCCGCTTTTCAGGGACCTCAAGGTTCAGGCCAATCATACGGAAGGTGTCGTCGTTAGCGCGAAGGACATGGCCGTACCATCGAAGACGAGCTTCGCGCAGCTTCTCGGCTACCGGGGTGACACCGAACCTCTGTCGTATGGCGTCGTTGCGAATGCGATCCAAACGCGTAACACCAGCCGTTCACCGTAGCATTTTCGTCTCCATTACACTGAGGCGGCTTTCAATTTCCTTCGTCACGGGCCAGCACTCAGCACCGTACGTCGCTACTGGGCGGACGACTGTTCTATAAACCTTCGATTTGAGGTGCTCAGGTATTGTCCTGTCGCAAAGCATCCCACTCAGCGAGCGCCATTTGGACCAGGCTGCTCTCACGCGCGCGTTTACTTCCAACTTTAGGCTGCCATCGGACGTGACTGTTGATCCGAGATACTTGAAGGATGTAACTCGTGAGAGCTCAGTACCATTGATCTTAATAGATCCGTGCTCATTCACATCCGTCGACAAGTATTCCGTCTTTTTGATGTTTTGCTTGAGTCCGAACAATGCCAAGCGATCGCACCACGCCTGTGCATGTCGCTCGAGTTCGGTTTTATCTTCACATGCAAGCATGACGTCGTCAGCATACAGCAATGTCCAAGGTGCCGCCATTTGGAGATCTCGTGATATTGCATCCATCACGACGACGAAGAGCAGTGGGGATAGCGCAGATCCCTGATACACCCCTACAGAGATGGGAAATTCCGTCGAGGTGCCCGCTGGCGCTCGCACTCGACTCCCTGGGCTAGAGTACAGAGTGCGCACCCACTCAATAAGCTCTTCAGGAACACCATGTTCTCGCAACGCGTACCATATAACATCTCGCGAAACGCGGTCGAAAGCCTTCTCCAAGTCCAGGAAGGCAAAATGCACCGGGTTCTGTTTCTCGCGGTGCTTCTCTAGCAAAAGACGAACAGCGTGAATGGCATCAACAATGCCACAGCCAGAGACGAAACCACACTGATTCGTGGAAAGCTGGACGACATCCCGGATACGTCCATCGACAATTCGCTCAAAGATTTTCATGGTGTGGGAAAGAAGGCGAATTGGACGGTAATTAGCGCAGTCCGCAGGACTGCCCTTCTTCTTCCAAATCGGGATGGTCGTGCTTTGCTGCCAGCTCTCGGGCGCTTTCTTCTCAGCAACAACCTGATTGAAAAACTCTGTTAGCCAGTCAGCAGGGCACCAGCCCTTTGACTTCCACAGATCAGCTGGTAGATCATCGGGACCAGTGGCTTTGCCTGACTTCATCTTCCTCAGAGCTGCTTCGGTTTCGCTCACTGTGATCTTCTGAACAGGGCCGTATACAGGAGATGCAAAAGGAATAGCAGGATGGTCAAACTCAACATTCGAGATTTCCTCGAAGTAGTCGTGCCATCGCTTCACAGCCCTCTTACGATCCATCAGAAGATTACCGTTCTCGTCGTTTATGCCAAAGAACTTCTCGATGTCTTCTGCTCGGCGACAGCGAGCTTTCGCAAGTCGGTAAAGATAACGCTCACCATCGCGCGTTTCCAGTTTTTCGTTCACATCAGCGTAGTGCGAGCTTTAGCAGCGGCCACTGCCTTCTTTGCCGCTTTTTTCGCTTCTCGATAATTCCGCCAATTATGGACTGTTTTATCACCGATGAATACGTGATAGAGCCGTTTCTTTTCTCGGACTTTCTCTCTGACATCATCAGTCCACAGCCATGCCTGCTTGTCAACCCAGCGTCGTCCAGGCTTCGTTGCGCCGAGGCGCGCAGCCCGGGTTATCGCATCGGTAGCATCCTTCCAGGTTTCGTCGACAGTTGTCACCGTCGGCAACCGAATGCGAGAAATAACTGCCGCTTCTTTCTCTTTCAGTCGCCACCATTTGATTCTAGCCGACCTGTATCGCTCGACATGTTTACACCTCGAAGGTGTGATCTTCAGCGAGCAGATCAGTGGACGGTGTTGCGTGGCAACCGTCTCATACGGCTCGGTCTTCGCGTCTGTGACAAGACCTTGGTCGCGGCGCCTAACAAGGACATAGTTAATCTGCGTTTTAGCGTTCCCGCTATAAAACGAGATGAGGTGGGAGTCACGGTTTCGAAATTTGGTATTCACGATGGTGAGGTCATGTGAGTCTGCTACTCAAGTATACGCTCAGCATCGGCGTTGCGCGACCCATATACAAAACCACCATGACAGCTGTAACCGTCTTTCGTTGCTCCGACGTGACCATTAAGGTCACCTGCCACAACAATCAAATCTTCTGACGGCACTTTCGCTGTCTTCTCATCAAGCAGGGACCAGCATTCATCCTTGGTTTGCTCGGAACAGCCTGTCTGCGGAGCATACGCAGAAAAGATATGGCATCGTCGCTCTTCTACGGCGACAACAATCTTCATCAAGCGGTCATCGAAACGTTCTACGCTTGCAATCGCGTCACGGAGACGCTCGGAGACGATCATACCGACACCACTGCTGGTCCTGGAACTTCCACATAGAACGGCCTTAAAGCCTCGTCCTATGTCCCTTGACTTGCAGCAGGACCACCTCGTCTCCTGCACCGCACAGAAATCTATCTTTCTTCGCTCCAGTGCTTCTACCAACTCGCGCGAGCGGCCCGTCAACGTACCCACATTCAACGTTGCTATGCGGGTCTTGCCTACGTTACGGGACTTTCGGACTAGCTCAGTTGCCCCCCGATGCCGTCCTCGCATCAGGGACCCTCGCATACTTTTCACACTCGCCGGGCTTTGCGAGTGCGCGTCGGCTCCCGCCGACGCCGTAGCATTATCTCGAGAAGTCTGAAACGCCATCAACCATATGATGTGACACAAGATGTTCGTAGGCCGGCCTGTCACTAGGGCCTGTCGCCTGCATTCGAATACCCGTGTTTGGCTCGGCTCGCAGAAGCAAGCAGTTTCCAGTGGCACCACGTGGAGGAACGGACATCGCCACCCTACCGCAACCTAATTGTCCTTTCGAAATCAAATGTATATAGTTCTGTGGTTGAAACTACCGTTATTGAAAGCTACTAGTTCTATGATTGAAATTAGGTTTGAATGCTCTTGAGACTTGGGAAAGTGTCGTGCAGTTACGATAGTGGGTGGAAAACTGGCGGTAATCCGATGAAATCAACAAGCCGAATCGTTAACCGAACAGAGGAATAACGTCTCGGACTTCGTTGCGCTCTATCTACTCACCTGTAGATTTGTCAAATTTGTCTTCTGTTACTCACCTGTAGCTTTCAGAGTTTCGTTTCTTTTAATTCTCAGTTCAGGTAGCTAATGAAGGGAATAATTCTCTTGACACTACTCTGTCAATTTGCCGACACAGAAATCAATGGCGATTTGAAACTGTTACTCGTACAAACGGTTAGTTTGCATTTGTAAGTAGCATGAAAGTGTTGATGGCAATTTTGCTAAAGAATGTTGCTCCCTTACGCTTCAATAAATAAGCTGTCTGCGCTGCCCTTTAGGGACCGCCATTTATCATCTTCACAGACATTATAATCTATGTATTATTCATCTATTCATTGTCATCTCTGTACTAGGCTTTTTAAAAATTTTATCGCTCATCGGTCTGTGGTGACCGATATCTCAGATTACTTCGAGGAGTTACTGAACAGGAAAGGATAATTATGTACAAATATGTTGTTACAGGATGCTTTCTTACGATCAAAACTCTTACGATAGACGGGACTCGAAACCGCACCTTTTGCTTTCCGAGCAGCGATGCTACCACCGGCGCTGTTTGACTGCACGTAACATCCGCGATATCCTCGAGGTCTGACAGCATCCACTCGTGATAACGGGATGGACCGGCCGCTGATATCAGCCTGGAACCGGTTAAGCTGATGACCTTACCAGACAATGCTTTAACACATTTGCTAAAGCCTGGAGGGGCTGGTAGGGAGGCTGTGTGTTGTTACAAAATCTTTTATTACGATCAAAACTCCTGCGCCAAACGGGGCTCGAACCCGCACTTTTTGCTTTCCGGGCAGCAATGATACGCCTTACCTTGAGTTTTGATCGTAACAAAACATCCTGTAACAACCTATAGCCTCCCTGCCAGCCGCTCCTGGCTTAAACAAATGTGTGAAAGTATGTGCAGATACCTATTTAGCTACCTATCACATTTTTCCGCAGGATGAACAACTAAAATGAGCGTTATTGGCACCGTAAGTTATTGTTTGGGTCAAGTACGCACTCAAGATGCCTCCACGATCCCGTAATCATAAAATACATGTCGATTCACATGAAGGGATTGACTAAGGTCAATTTTATTCATTACAGCGAGATAATAGCGCGTAGTATAGCTGTCGGAACAGCTTTGACCTGTCGCGTGTACCGTGAATCCAGACGCTCGGATCGCGTCCAGGCTAGCCAAGGCTTCGGACGTGTCGAGGTTAAATGAAGCTAGTCTTGTAGAGCGTTTGCAGTCGTCGTATGCCTGTTATAGCTGTTCATGCATCAAATGGATACAATATCTGATTTTGAGACAGCACAGACAACAGTTCATACCAGTACATAACGCATCCATCAATGGATTCCAAGTTGGTGTCAGGCTTGTCTAATCGCCTTCGTTGCGTTTTTGATTGTTTGTTGTATAGGAAATGTAGTAGTGTGATATACTCAAGCTTCGTCTAAAACAACTTATATACGTCCCCTTGTTGAATCAAGTGTGTCCGTATTTGCTTCGTATAAGAAAAAGGGCATTTTTGCTATAGAGAAACTACAGAACAACTTCACCAGGAAGCTTCATCGATCGCTAGCTTCACGATTAGAATAGGAAATTTTGTATATTCACGTGTAAGGCATCAATCAAAAATAAATATTTCGGACTATCATCCTTGGATCCTTGCCGATCTATCTTGTACACAAGCTGTTATACTTTACCACCGATTCTGGGCCTTGTAGATCCTTTAAGATGAAGACTTCGCACACAATAGGTGGCTTTTTTTGTGTTTGTTTCTGTATTTGGTTTCTAATGTATTGCCTTATGCAATCGTAATAAAATAATAACAACAAAATTAAAAACAACATTAAAAAAGATGTTTGCATTAAAAATGTGTGATTTGTAGCGCACACTCCATCAGTTGTGACGCAATTTTTTGGCACAATTTTTTTTGTAATACTGCGCACTTTGGGATGTTTTGAGACCACATTCTTCACAGTAACCATGAGGCGAAGACATGAATAATTTAAGGAACCATAGTTTAGAAAGCTAGTCGGCTAAGCCGCTAGAGGAGCTTAACTGAGTTGTGGAAGCCCAAGCATAGAATCCGTTAATTTTTCTAAACGTTTTCGTGAGTGAGGAAAATGGCCGAGGACCCCATCTTTTGAGCTCAACTAATCAGTTCATAAAAACTTTGGATCTACAATACCCACCATAAGGATTGGAAAAAGGGCGCGGTAGGCGCGTTTTCCGCATTCTTTCTGTCCTTTTGCTGTAGCCCTCTTGATTTTCATCCTTTTTGAAAAACTCATACACCATTGCGATCTACTCGACGAGATCTACCCAGTGCCGCAAAAACATTTTCGCTACTCTACTTCTTACCGCTATTTTCTCGAAAGCGCCAGGGGATACTCATTAGCGAGCGACGTCTCCACTAGTTGCGCCCAAAGGACACTTAAGTGCGCGGATCTAAGGCCAGCGCGTTCACAGCAGCTCCTTCTTAGGAAAAATTCTGTATACCGAGAAGCTTATAACACTATAGATATATTATTCTACTCTATATTGTTTATTAATTATTATTTAATAAACATCAAGGAAGGGGATGCACAATGTATAAAAATTCCTAACTGGGACGCGCCACGCATATTACTTCTGCGAGATATCGTTGAAAAGTTTTGAATTTATTCTTGGTCCACACTATGAATAGCGGTTATGGATAAGTCAGTGTCGCTAGACAAGGCTAGGATACAGATTAGCGAACTTCGGAAGATTGAAGGTTTGGATGATCTGAACGGCGGCCTGTCCGAGAATCTCGGCTCTCCAGCATGCGACAGCCGGCGTATCCTCCAATTGCGCTGCCACTCGCACAGGGAATAGCTAATTTGTATTACTGAAAATTTATTTGCAGCTCTATCGACTTAGAAGAGGTATCATATCTGGATAAATGCCCGGATTTCGCATCCCGCAACTAGTTCTTCATTCTTGATCAACAATGAGCTTTTTTCCTTTTTTCCTATGTAACAGGTGCTGTAACTTTTTAAAAAAAAAGTTACAAAGTTAAAATTTGCTCCGAACACTAAAGCACATAGGTGAACTGCAGATGGCTCACTTTCAACTTGAAAAAAAGAAAATTTTTGCTGATCACAAATCCACTGCGCAACACCTTGAGCAACGTTTTTTCACGTTTTGCGTACTGCAACTTTCTAAGGACAAAAGCGAGTATACTGACATCTTTTCTGTGCAAAATAGGTTTGGTGGCTCTGATACAGTCAAGGTAGGAAGAGCTGAGTTCACTCTAATATAGTTTTTCAGGTGTCTAAACTTGTTTTCAAAATTTAGGTCTCTGCATCAGTCAGTTCCTCAAATGCCTAAGACAGCACATCTCACCATTGGAAGCTCTTCCCAACAACATATTTTTATAAAAATTGAAGAGATTCGAAATTTAGCGTCTTTTCTGCTGAGGACGAGTTCTGGCAGCGTTCGGCTCGACCTGGGCTCTGTGTGCATGGTCCGCGCTCGATCAAGGCCTCCTCGCACCTAAGTGAGAGACCCAGCGGTATTGTGCCAATTATTTGGGGCTGCACAGTGCCGTTCAGCGAACGGTACTATTGATTCACCTCGGTCTTCACTTTCGTATATTACACTGATAATTTTACAATAATTTAAATATTGTTTTGATCTGAATTAATTTTCACGCTCTACGTCTTGAGACAAGAATGTATTCGATTGATATGGTATCAGACTTGGTTGGGAAGGATAAAACGCTAATTTGTTCATCAGTTCACCAACGCTAGTAATTAGAGTAGGCCAAATGGGAATTAGATTTGCCCCCACAATATTTCGTAGAAGTAGAATGCTTCGCGCACCTCAAAAGAGATTGGGTAACACCGTGCTTTATCCTTTATCCTATAAATACAGGATGTCTCAAAAAATGTATACACTGTTTGAGAGGTGATAACTTTGTTCATAATAAAGGTACTGGAAGAGTTAAGAGCTCATATGAGAGCTCAAGAAAACAGAAATTCTCCTACATATGAGAGGCATGAAGTGTTTCATGCACTCGTCTGAAATTTTCCATTTTACCCTCGATTGATTGTGTTTCGCTTGAATACATGTTATAATTTCTTCTCAAAGTGGCCGATTCGATTGATTTGTGCTTATTTTAGGGCTAAAAACTTCATCACACATCATAGCTTGCGAAAAGTGGAGAGTATTCTAAAAAATAGCAGGTACTGTTTGAAAGGTTCTAACATTGCTGCTGGTCAAGTTTTGAGGACGTTCGAGACTCGTGTGCAAACGCGGGATAACGAGAATTCTGTGGCGTGCAAACAGTCAAGACTGCTCCATGCACACGCCTGAAACCTTGCATTTCAGACTCGATTGATTGTGCACGGGCTGAATGCTTGTTAAAATCGTGTTGCTACTTGGTCACATTAACCTGAGCTGCACTTCTTTTAAAGTTTCCCGTCGTCGAATAGCTGCAGTTATGCCAATTAACCGCTCCATTCAGCTTGAATGTTGCTTTATCAGTTCACAGGATCCGTCTTGTAAAATGCGGCTCCTGCTCACATTTGAATCGTACAATCAATAAGCTCGCATGTAACGTGTCTTTCACGAGGTTGTCAAGTATAAAACGTTAAGAGAAGCACAACAGAGGTAAATGTGACCAAGCAGCAACAAGATTGTAACAAACATTCAGCCCATGCACAATCAATCGAAACTGGAATGCAAGGTTTCAGGCAGGAGCATGGCGCAATCTTGACTGTTTGCACGCCGCATATTTCTCCTTATCCTGCGCTTGCATATGAGACAGCACATCCCACCACTGGAAGCGCTTCCCAATAACACATTGGAAGCGCTTCCCAATATCTAATTTTACAAGATTTGAAGAGATTTGACATTTTGCGCCTTTTCTGCCGAGGTCGAGTTCTGGCAGCGTTCGGGTTGACCTGGGCTCTGCGATCATTGTCCGCGCCCGACGAAGGCCTCCTCGCATCTGGGTGTAAGAACCAGCGGTAGTGTGTCATTCATAGGAAACGGCACACTACCTTCGGCGAATGATGCTATCGATTCGCCTTGAGTTCGTATTTGCTTATTTTGCATTCCTTTTTCATAGAAACAAATTGTTGCAATTTTTTTTGAAGAAGCATCGTGTTAATTATCAGTTCGTCGAATTCACCCATTTTCATGTGCGGTCCTAGGTCAGTCCATTGGAATGCGCGATCTACCTTCACCTTCCATCAAAGGTCCCTCGTATGGACTTACTGTGCAGTCTAATCAACCATTCCATCCTTCAGCGTTCGGAAAGTTTGGGCGAGACTGGTCTGGGAATAATGAAACACACGTTTGCATCGATCGTCTATCAGAAGTCATTGTGTAGGTTAAATGCCCATTCTGATTGCCCCTATAATATTATATGGGGACAGAATGCGTGGCGCAACCCAAATAGGATTTGTTAACGCCTTCCTTTGTTCTTTATTATTATGTGATTAAAACGAAAGCTTTTGTAAAGCTTTGGGAAGTTTGAATCGTAGGCGCGGGAATTCGTTCATTTTTCTTCGATTGCGAGGCCTCGTGAAGACGGGAACAACACTACTGCATTAATCATCACGATATGCTGAATGAATGCCTGGCGCAATCACGCCCACTAATACAGCCTGACAGCTTTGTTGTCTCGCTCTTGAAAGCAAGCTACAGGTTTTAAATCGAAACGGTGTAAATTCGTAGTTTTTTTGCGGAATTATACAGAACAACAGCTCACCTCATTAAATATCCTAGGCTAATTTTATCATCCCGCAAATGTAATTCTTATTAAAAAAAATATTGTCGAAGTGAAACCCACGAACGACATCCGTATGCTACCCGCTAGATGTTGCTAGAATTGTGGAGCGCGTTATGAAACAAATAAACAAAGCAGGGTGTCATGTAAATACTTGGCTGCGGATCTAACGGGAACTCCGAGCATTGTCGACTAATCCTTCATTCCTCAATTGTATGTGAAAATGTTAAAGCCCTATATAGGGTAAAGGATTAAGCACAGCGTTAGCTAATCCCGTTGTGAGATGCGCCGCGCATTCTACTTCTGAGAAAGGCTATTTGAGCGCGCATTTGGTCTATAAAATGAACTTCGGTGGTGAGCCGAGGGACAAGTCAGTGCTTTATCCTTCCCAGACATTTCTGGTACCAGTTCACCAACACAAGGCTTGGATGGTCTCGATGGTCTGGGTTGTTCCTTTAAGAAACAAGAATAGGGACTGTTCCTTTAAGAAGTGATTGGATGGGTAGGCGAGTTCTCAGAAAATTTCTCTACATTCAGCATTAATTCCTTGGAGAAGATCATGAGTGAAGGGAGCTTTATGAAAGGCGAGTCGAACAGAGTCGACGGAAGGCGATGACCACATCCGAGGATCTCTCAACCTGACCTCCGAACAAGTTTTTAGGTCTCACTGAGTTTACCTACACAACGGAGACGTGAACTCACATTTGGTTGCGGACGCTAAGGACCACATGCAAAGCAATGTCTTGGGATACAACCAGCTAGGTATTCATGTATCAGGCCCCTTTTCAACAACAATGGGAAAATACTAATGTTCCCTTAATAATGAGGCTGAAGACGACTCGAAGAAAACGCTACTACACTACTGCAGGGAGTCCTAACATAGAAAAGGGAAGGACTCGGCTATTCACGACAATTCATTGTGTAGACCAAGAATAAAGTCCAAGTATCCTCTACGAAGTAACATGTATGGCGCATCCCAATTAGGGATTTTTGTCCATTTTGCATTCTCCCTTGATGTGACTAGATAAAGGCAATTTTTGACAGTGATCGGTAGATGAAGGAAAAATTTGGTAATTTGGTAGAATTCGGTAAAATTTGGAAAAATTGAAAAATAAAAATAATATAGAGTAGAATAATATATCTGGGATCTTCTAAGCTTGTCATCCACAGAATCTTCCCTAGAGAGCCGCTACTGTCAGCTGCGCTGGCTTTCGAGACCTCGTCGAGGAGATCACGATGGTATGTGAGTTTTTTGACCCATTGTCGACTGGAGTGTCACCACGTTTGTTTTATCGCTGATCTATATTATGACCAGCTAACTAATTGCGTTCTTTTGATGTAGTTCAAATCCATTTATCTGATGTTCACGTTTGAGAAGGCTCTGAATTTCCCTACACGACACCATAATACCGGATATTTCATCAACAATCTTCAAGAATTTCGGTAGTTCTACGTATGAGCCCATCACTTTCAAATATGAGTTTGTAGCTACAAACATATTACTTGCGAAGAGTATAGAACTAATCGTAAGTGTACTACATAACTGTTGGTATGTGACTCGCAGCTACTGGAAGAAGACTCCTAATAAGTCGCCTGGTTTTGTTGCAGGACTTATGGTTCACCCTGCATACGAGGCTCTGAAAAAGTAGCCATCAGGAGCGAGCTCGAGAAAAGCTCTACATCGCTGCAGCAGTCGTCTGCAGTTTCCTCCGGCCGACTAGTTTGCTGCCGGATGTGATCATAGGCGAGCCCACGGTCATCTGCCTTCCTTTCTCGCCAATCCCTCCGCATAAAGTCCTTTCCGGTTAGGAAGATACGTTCTAACAAGTGCAAAAGTTTTTTATATAGAGTGTGACGATCACGTTGAAGCGATCTTATGACCATGTTGATTTTTTTAGCTGTTGTTAGGACTGTTTAATGCCCCTCATACTGCGATACTTGCCTCAGAAGCGCATATTGAAATTTCTTCTGAGTGGCAAACCTTGTTATAGTTGTTATAGCTTGCAGTTCTCCTACAGAATATGTCATCAAACAGCGAACTCTTTGATGGAACTTTTGTCAACGTCCAAAGCATTCTGCATCTAAATCCACTATAATCAGCCATCTTTTTGTAGGTGTGGCGTCATGGAGATCGGTCACCAATGAAGACTTGCCAGACAGACCCAATTCAAGAAAGAAACTGGACGTTTGGTGGCGGCGGATATGGACAACTGTCGCCTGTGTGTTTTAATGCTTCTTTGCGCTTATCCATCCACTTACTAGTGCTAAACGAGTTCATGTTAAATATTTAGTATCATTTAGCGTTTTTCCATAGAGTGTGTTGACTTGAGCATAGTATAGCGTGGAATAGGTGGAAACTAGTAGATATTATAGAACGAAAAAGCAGTTGAGAACACATTGAATTTTACAGTATGAATAGATAAATGTTCATTAGAATAATCAGCAGACGATAGGAACAATCCACGAGCGCTAAAAATTGGAAACACGCGTTTTGCAGAGAACAGACCAAGAAAAAATCAAAATTACCCTTTTCAGATTGGAATGAAGCAGCATTTGAAATTTGGAAAGCTACTGCGAAAGAAATACGTAGAGGAAATGGGATTCCTCAGTAAAAGGTACTCGTCTAAAGAGGTACGATTACCTTCTGAATTCAACTGCAGCTGCCTTACACTAAAGCTTTATAGTCAGCGCTGAAATCAATTTCCTCGAAAGGTCACGTAGATACTAAACCTGAGCTAGTATCTACGTGACCTTTCGACTTCACCGTTACTTAATTTCGAGTTGTTATCCTCTCGTGTTCAATGAAATAACTGCAGACGCAGGCCATTTCTTTAAATGAAATTATATCACTTTAATCTCCAAGTTCTCGCTTCGTAAAACCCCGGCATTGTCTAGATGTTTCGATTACTTCTGAGCCGAACGAGGTTGTAAGGTGGACCAGTATTTATTGAGCGGCCTAACGTTTCGACCCGTTCGTCGTCTTCGGAGGCCTAAACGTGGCTTGAGGTTTCGGATGTTGCTATCTATCCGACCAAATGACTCATCGACTCTAGCCTTTCGGATATCGTCTTGAGGCATAGCAGAAAACTCCAGACCCATAAACGATAAACTCACCCGCTGATCCACCGCACACCGCTGTCGCAGTCAGTCGACAGATGGCGACTGGGACTCACTATACTGTTCATTCTACATATGCATACTGTGTATACCAGTGTCTTCTAAACCACATACTTGTCACCACCGGTCACTCTATAACTCACAATGCGAAATAAACGGCAGAAAGTCATTAGTGACCGAAGGACACTCATTTCGATTGTGAAAAAATCCAGAAAGCCTCCAGAGCTTTTCTAGATGAAATGTATGTCTCGAAATCGTACTCTTCACATCAAAATCATTTCCGCCGTGTTCCTCCATTTTATGCTTGCCCACAGGATTGGTTAAAATACCTCGCCTTTTGCACGCTAGGTGTTCATTAACACGAATGGCAAGTACCCTTCCGGTTTCTCCAATGTATGTTTGGCTGCATATCCGGTACTCAAGCATTCAAGCTCATAGATAACGCCAACTTTGGCGCAATCACCTGCTTTCCCGTAAGGACATACAACATAGTTGTCTGTTACGCACCCCTAGCGTAAAGCCTATTTCGAACCAGCTGACGTCCGATGTTGTCATTTGGTATATTAACTAAGACAACATCATTCTCCAACTGGGCTCGTCTTATGCTTCGTTGTAGAGCGGAAGTGACGTTGTCGGAAATGAAAGGAACACACAAGGGTACTTTATCTTGGCGTGGTATAAGTCGCTGATCCAAGTGGGATCCCCTGTGGTGATGTGGTACCGTGCATCCATTCTGTGCAGCTATTTGACATGCTAGTTACACAGACCGTTCTTCAGCACCAGTGCATACATCATTTGCAGTTTTTAACATATTCTTCACAACCGCACGTTTAACTGCGTTAGGATGTGCAGATGATGCATGGACCAAGATGTTCTTACAGCTTTCTTTGCGGATCACGCCGCCGGATAGTTTAACCTGTACATTCAGACATGGGAGCCAACCGTTTCTTGGGGTTTCTCTTGTTATCTTAATGTACTGCGACTGATGATTTAGAAGATTGAAGCACTCATCCATTTCGGATTGTGTTGAAGTTATAATGAAACAATCATAAATATACCTGCAATACATCAGTGGAAGACGATCTAGAACGGGCTGTTCTACTTTGCTCATAAAGCATACCGCAAGCACAGGAGCTAATCGCTGGCCCATGGCCAAACCTCTGGTTTGTGAATAATATCTACCTGACCACTTGAAAATATGTATTACAATTCAAGCATTCCTTGATCAGAGTCATGATGCATGCCTTAATGAGTCCAAATGTGTTGATATTATCATGATACCGATCAAACATTTCTGATAAGGCTTGCAAGGCGTCATTATTTTGAACATTGGTATAAAGTGCGGTCACATCAAATGACTCCATAATACAACCTTCCTCAAGACGTCTATTGTTAAGCTGTTCAAGGAATGCTCTCATATTAGTCAGGTGAGCGGGAACCATTGCCAGCAACGGGCTGACAATTCTATTAAGAAACCAGGATATTCTGTCAGTAGGTCCCCCTACACAACTAATTATAGGCCTTATTTTAAATCTCTCGACATTGACAGCGTATCCTCTGGTGCAAGTTTGTGGGTTTTAATAAGGCTGTAGAACACTGGACAACTTGCGTTGTCCAGATTGAGCCTGCTGAGCAATTTCGAATCAACTCCAGCAGATCTGCATACGGTTATCTAGACGTGATTAAGGCGTCTGCATTGCGACGAAAACTCAGCAGCGCTAGCGTTACGGTAAACTGAGGAATCCGGCAGATGGAGCACTGTTATTCCTCTCTCTAGGGACTGCAAACTCCCCACCTTTGTCGCTCACAGAAATACGAATTGTACCATTTAATCTTAACTCGCGTAGTTCTCGGAACCCTTTCCACTGATCGCATGTGAAGTTGTTGTTATTGAGCCGCTGGTGCTTTCTAAGAACGGCCAATATATCAGATGTTAGAATCCATAACCTGACATCAACCTCTGGAGCAGGAGCAGGTTCTTTGTAGAACATTTGCGGAAACGGTACTGATAAAGGTATTCTCTGATTCGTGGTGGTCTGCGGACTAAATTCACGCCTGTGTCTAGCTCGTAATGCATCTCTGAGCCCATGTAAACCTCCTACTACTTTGCGAAATATTAGTGCATTGATGCTTCGTGCTGGCGAAAGTGACGGACCGAGACTCAAGACATTAATGGCGCTGGATAAAGTGTTAGGGTCTCCGATAACAGTAGCCAGGTCTGCCGAATATGGTCTTTAGCGCGAGCTTCATTAAAGGGGTGGTCTCTGGGCAAATTGCGTTCACGAACTCCAGAATTTTTATGACTAGGACCCAAAAGTCTATCGTAATTAGCACAAAGAGAAGACTTTGTCCTAGATCGAATAGAATCACAAATCACCTTGACCCACCCTCAATCCTCCTCCAAGTCGGTTCGGGCAGAAGACGCCGGCACGCGCTCTCTTTCGAAATACATTTCAATAACGACCGGTCGTGACAAGTATGTGGTTAAGAATGACACTACTATACACAGTATGCATAGTGTAGAATGAACAGTATAGTGAGTCTCAGTCACCATCTGTCGACTTACTGCGGCAGCGGCGTCGCTCCGCACAAGCGGTGGATCAGCGGGTGAGTTTATCGTTCATGGGTCTGGGGTTTTCTGCTATGCCTGATATCCGAAAGGCTAGAGTCGATGAGGCGTTTGATCGGATAGATAGTAACATCCGAAACACTTTTAGGCCTCCGAAGACGACGAACGGGTCGAAACGTTAGTCGCTCAATAAATACTGGTCCACCTTACAACCTCGTTCGGCACAGAAGTAATCGAAACATATATCACTTTACTCTCTTCAGGTTATGATATGTAGTAGCCTTATAGAGATAGCGTACTAATGGTGTACCTGATTTTCTAAGCTGATTTTCAGATCTACATTCGCTCCACCGACCGTAATCGAACGATTATTTCGGCGATATCCAACCTTCTAGGAATGTATGGCCAGAACGACGGCACAAACGTTGTTGGCGTGGATTATCCTGATGATGCAGACTGGCCGGCCGGATTTGTTCCAGTAGCTATTCACACCTCAGACCACAGCAGGGACCATGTACGGCGTTTCGTGTCAATTGTTAATTTTGAATTAAAAAGACGCTGCGAATGCAGCCTCGAAAAAGATATTTGCTTTACTAGGTGGCGAATCCTGACTCGGCGTGCAATCGACAGGCAGTGCTATGGGCCATGGCAAAATCTTCTCGTGAACTACAAGCTTTTCAGGAAAGACCTGACGTGAGGATGCTGACATATTATCTACTAGGTTGAGAAAAAGAGTTTGTCTTTGCTCGGTCCTTCCCAAAGTTCATACAATTTCAGGTGGCTATTGATTATATTGTTTCTTGAATAGCCGTAAACTTCCCCTTGTAATGAAATGCTAGAAAAAACTTTCCTGTCAAGTTTAAAATTTTATTGATCTGTTTAATGCAATAACGTACAACGAGTACACATTAGACATGGAATCCGAATTATGCATTTTCGGATATCCAGCCGGACTTATTCGGTTTCGGATTATCCGAAACCCGGCTCGACCGAAAGTGGCGTTATCTGAATCATCCGAAGTTCTGGGGTTTACAAAAATACCCTCATCTGAATGATCCGAAGACCCGTGGTTTTGAAAAATGCAATGATTCGGATAAAATCGGATAAAAATCGGTTAAAAGGATGTTAAAGCACTCCGCTGCGAAACTCAGAAGTTTGATGAACTGGCGTTTTCGAGGGAGATTTTGCAATCATTTGGCGAGAATTCTCTTACAAGGAGAGACTCCTGAGTGGCGGTGAGCTTTTGCGATGCGATTTTTACAGAATGTAGGGTCCCGGGGAGTCCAAAATCACAGTTGCTTTTTTCGGAATGCTCTTCTGTGATCGAAAAAACCGTGTGGACGCGTGAGCGCGAAGTTCTTGGCGCCCTGCTGCCTCCCAGTCCGATGTGGTCGTTTGGCGCAGTGGTAGCGGGTCGCCTCCTGGTTGAATTTCAAACTATCGCAAAATAAGCCTAGATCCTATTCGTAGATATATGTTAGTTCCAACCCTTTTAGAAATGTTGCGGGCGTGGATTGCCGATCGGCCGAAGCTTGTGAGCCCTTGTAAAAGTTATGCTAACAGGGCTCGCTTGGAGAATTGATGTCGTACATTTCCCTTGATTTTATTCTTCCTCCTTGTTGCTATTCGTGATCTCTTCTAGACGTGTTCTGTTATGAATGCAACCAGCCTTCAACAAATTTTCAAAAATAGCGCTGTACTTTTAATGCATGTGGTGCATATGACCAGGGTGACAAGTGATAGACAGAACACGTATATAATCGTATGTAATTTGACATATATAAAATTTTGAAATCCTGTAGTAATTCATTCAGGGACATATAGTAGCATGTTATAGATAGGAGTTATGTGTCGCACTTATCCTCCCTCACTCGGCGGTTGATAGCCTAACAGTGTTTGCACGGGATTGGTTCATCTGTGTTAGGAAGCAGATGAACATCCGCCTTCTTCAGAATTTGCCCAGCTGGATCATGCGGAATTATACATCGTGCCAGTTCGACAAAAGATTCTTACGTGGATTACCACATGTGGTACGTAGCGGTGTTACAAGATGACACCATCCTCCCCCATCCCTATAGCCACTTAATGTCGTCTAAGGTGTTGTTTTGTCTTTATGTTTGGCTATCTCTTATTAATCCTAGTTTTGACGAATTTTATAGTCTTCGTTCGCGGTCATTTCTCAGAAATTCTAATAAGTAATGTACTTTTCTAGTTCGCTCCATGCTGAAAAATTGTCTCCCCTATTACTGTTGCATTATCCGGTGTTATCCGATCGGATATCTTGTGACGATGTCCGTTCCTCCATGTGTGCCACTGGAAACTGTTCGCTCTGCGAGCTAAGCTAAGCGCGGACACTCGATTGCAGGCGACAGGTCCTTGTGACAGGCCGGCCTACGAGGACCCATGTCACATCACATGGTGTATGTCAGCTCACGTTTTTCGAGATAATGCTACGGCGCTCGCGAGAGCCGACGCGCACTCGCAAAGCCCGGCGAGTGTGAAAAGTATGTGAGGGTCCCTGGTGGAGGTCGGTACCAAGGGCAACTGAGCTAGTCCGAAAGCCCCGTAACGTAAGCAGGATCCAAGTGGCTACGCTGAATGTAGGTACGTTGACGGGCCGCTCGTGCAGGTTGGCAGAAGCACTGGAGCGTAGAAGAGTTGATTAATGTGCGGCGCAGGAGACGAGGTGGTCCTGCCGCAAGTCAAGGGACATAGGACGTGGCTTCAAGGCC
Source organism: Heligmosomoides polygyrus polygyrus (assembly GCA_947396885.1). Lineage (NCBI taxonomy): Eukaryota > Metazoa > Nematoda > Chromadorea > Rhabditida > Heligmosomidae > Heligmosomoides > Heligmosomoides polygyrus. Next base: position 36,941,203 of record OX377202.1, read on the forward strand.
GTTCTATGTGGAAGTCCCTGGAACACCAGTGATGTCGGTGTAATCGTCTCCGAATGATTTCGTGGTTCGATTGTAAGCGTCGAACGCTTTGACGATTGGTTGATGAAAATCGCTGTCGCCGCTAAGGAGCGACTCTATCACTTCTTCTCTGCACATGCTCCGCAGACCGGCTGCTCAGAGCAAGCCAAGGATGAGCTTCGGAGCCTACCAGATGAGAAGTCAGCAGAGGTAATGTCGAAAGATGTCATCATAATTGCTGGTGACCTTAATGGGCACTTGAGCGCGTCGAAGGACGGGTACAGTTGTCATGGTGGATTTTGTTACGGGTTGCGTAACGCTGATGGTGAGCGTGTCTTTGAGCGTGCGGAATCGCACAACCTCACCATAGTGAACACCATGTTTCGCAAACGACTCCCACCTTATCTCGTTCTATAGTAGGAATATCAGAACTCAGACAGACTTTGTCCCTGTGAAGGATCGTGACCGATGTCTCGTCACAGACGCGAAGGTCGTGCCGTATGAGACGGTCCCTACAGTATTGACCGCTGATTTGCACCCTAAAGATCGCCCCTCCGAGGCTGGAGCAGGTTGAGCGTTGCGGTGCACCAAGAATCAAGTGGTGGCGAATGAGAGAGAAGGAAGCAGCTGTGATTTCTCGCGTGCGGTTACCGACAGTCACAACTGTCAATGGAACTTGGAAGAAGGCTACCGGCGGATACGTCAAGCTGCACAGTCGGAACCAGGCATTACGAAGCCTGGACGACGTCAGGTCGACAAGCAGGCACGGCTGTGGACAGACGACGTAAAAGCGAAGGTTCGAGAGAGTAATCATGCTCTATCACGTGTTTCTCGGCAAAAAGACCGCCGATAACTGGCGGAAGTACCAGCAAGCGAAGAAAGCTGCAAAGAAGGCCGTGGTGGTTGTAAAGCCACTCATTATGGAGATGTCAACGAGAAGCTCGAGTCGAGGATATTGAGAAGTTTTTCGGCATCAATGATGAGGATGGCCATCTTTTTATGGACTTATGGAGCGAGAAGGCATTGATGCGATGGCGTGATTACTTTGAGGAAATCTCTGCAGTAAAATTTCCGTACGCGCCCATCCTTTCATCGGCTCCAATTCACGGTCCCGTTCAGAAGATCACCGTGGAGGAGACTGAAGCGGCTTTGAAGAAGATAAGGGCAGGCAAGCCAACTGGGCCCGACGAGGTGGCAGATGATTTATGGAACTCCAAGTATTGGTACCCTGCTGAGTGGTTGCCGAAATTCTTTTATCAGGTTGTAGCGGAGAAGAAAGTGCCTGAGTGTAGGCGCCAAAGTACGACGATTCCGATTTGGAAGAAGAAGGGCAGTCCTGCTGACTGCTCCAATTACCGTCCGATTCGCTTGCTTTCGCACAGCGTGAAGATCTTTGAGCGAATTGTCGATGGACGAATTCGGGACATCGTGAGCTTTCCAGCAATCAGTGCGGCTTCGCAGCTGTCTCTGGCACCATTTATGCCATACATGCCGTCCGGCTCCTGTTAGAGAAGCATCGCGGTAAACAGAAGCCAGTGCATATAGCCTTTCTTGACTTGGAGGAGGCCTTCGACCGCGTATCGCGTGAGGTTATATGGTATGCCCTGCGACAGCATGGAATTCCTAAAGAACTCAAGAATGTGTGGGAATCCTCTACTCTTGTGCAAAGACTCAAGTTCAAGCTGCAGCTGGATCCTCGATGGAGTTTCCTATCTCTGTCTGGGTACACCAGGGTTCTGCGCTTCCCCACTCCTCTTTGTTGTCGTCATGGATGCCATCACGAGAGATCTTCAGAAGCCTGTCCCATGAACGTTGCTTTATGATGATGACGTAATGCTCGCTAGCGAAGATAAAGGTGAACTCGCGCGAGAGGTGCAAGCTTGGTGTGATCGCTTGGAGCGTTTTGGACTCAGATTGAACGTGAAGAAGACCGATTATCTAACGACGGACGTTACCGAGTCCAGCTCCATCAAGGTTAATGGCATTGAGCTCTCACGCACTTCAGTCTTTATGTACGCCGTAGCGTCTGACGGCAAACCTGATGGCTGAAGTGAACTCACGCGTGAGTGCAGCTTGGCTCGTTGACTGGCGTGCTCTGCGATAGAAAGATACCGGAGCGCTTGAAATCGACGATCTACAGGGCAGTCATCCGGCCAGTAGCGATGTACGGCGCTGAGTGTTGGCCTGCGACTAAAGAAGTTGAAACGCGCCTCAGCGTAATGGAAACCAGGATGCTGCGCTGGATGGCTGGAGTCACGCGCCTGGACCGCATTCGAAACGAAGCTATTCGGCAGAAGCTCGGTGTCGCGCCGATAGCGGACAAGATGCGCGAAGCTCGCTTACGATGGTACGGCCACGTTCTACGTGGAAAGGAAGATAGCGTCCGCAAGATAGGCCTCAACTTCGAGGTAATAGGAAAGCGACCTAGAGGGCGCCCGAAGCAGCGCTGGGCTGATACGTTACATATGGACTTGAAGGTTACTGGTGTCCACCCTGATCCAGCGCTGGATCGGGAAAGGTGGCGTCATTACACCAGAACAGCGGACCCCGCTTCGAAGCGGGACAGACGCTGAAGAAGAAGAAGAAGAAGAAGGTCCGAATCGGATATACCATATCCGATCCGAAGAAAAATTATTTACCTGAATAATTCGAAAATCCGGCCAATCGAAAATAACCTTCATCTGAATCATCCGAAGATCCGGAGTTTGAAAAAGTGACCTATCCGAATCATCCGATTATCTGGAAAATCGGCGTCGGATCCAATGTATAGTACACGCCAACAACAGAATATAAGGATTTTACCTATTTCATTATTATTATTACTTACTACATTATTTTAGACATTATTCAGACATTATTTCAGCACACTAGGGCGTTAACATAAATATACTTGAGATTTATGGAGAAATAATATCAAACCTCAATGGTTTGTTTCGCCACCTCCCTTCAGACAAACCGTTTTTATTATAAGACCTCCTCGGTGGCTCATCAGTGAAGAAGGAGGTGTTATAATTTTATTATTATATTTTTATATTTTTAGATTTTTATTTTTTTTTATTTTAATTTTAATTATTTTGTTCTTATTTTTTATTTTTTATTATTTTTTTTACTATTTTCTTTTGTATTGTTTTGCTTTTATTTGTCTTTTCTTTTGTTTTTGTTTTATTTTTTTTATGCGCCTTTTTTCCCTCGATAGAGAGCCTTCGGGCTCTCTTGCTAAGAGGGATCTCGAGCCGCTTGTTGCAGGGCCACGTGACGCGTCCCTGGGTGGTGGATAGGGGAATTAAACGCGAACCAAATTAGACCGTGTACTGCCCAGAGACGCAGGTGGGATGAAGAGAGTGGACTTCTCGCTCCTGCTGTGTCGGGTTCCTTGTGCGTGGGCGCGGCCTGGGAGTACATCGTAAGGCGATTCGAGGCCGCCTCAAAAGTCTCGCCCCGCCCCTTCGGGCAGTCTGGCTGGCTGCCCGGAGTACTTCGCCCGCACGACAGAGCCCGACTAGCTACCCGTGTGTACTCCAGTCAAAAACAGCAGCATTAAAGGGCCTCATTCCCCTGACCCCGAAAGAGCCCCCATTTCTGCAGCGATGGAAAGGACGAGCACGAAGAGGCTGCTAAAATCTCAGGGCCTAACCAGGCTCCTCGGAACATGCGACAGCAGGGGAGTAGGCGGCGTCGGTGTCCTCGTTAACACGCACTTAGCCATGAACAGCGATTCGTACGAGTCTCTGACAAGCCGAATCGGACGTCTGCGACTGAAGCGATGTGGTTCCGTGACAGCTTTGACTGTGTTCGTCGCGTATGTCCCAACATCCGAATACGACGACGAAGAGGTCGAAGCCTTTTACGTGGAGCTGGAAAAGTTCTATAAGGAAGATCACACCTTCTACAAGGTGATTGTCGGCGACTTCAGCGCCAAGATCGGACCGCGAAGGTCGCCGGAAGAACTTCACATCGGAACCCACGGTTTGGAGTGGAACGAGCAAGGTGAAAGGCTGTCTGAGTTTATCATGTCGACCAAGACCATCCATGGAAACTCACAGTTCCAGAAGCCTCCCTCTTTACGATGGACCTGGGAATCTTCCGGTGGCCAGTTCCACAACGAGATCGACCACATCATCTTCAATCGCAAGTATTGCCTGACCGATGTCTCCGTTGTCATCAAGTTATACACGGGGTCGGACCACCGCCTCCTTCGCGCGAGGTTCCGCTTTTCTCGTCAAGGAGAGAAGGCCGCGAAGTTCAAGAAGAGGAATCCCAAAACGACCATCAACTGGGACCTCTACACCTTTCTTGCCGGCCTTTGGGAAGATACCGTTATGGACAACATCGACGAGGAATGCGACCACTTCGTGCACCATCTCCGCGATAGGGCTATAGGAGCCGAAAGCTTTAAAACCACCAAGAGGCGCCTGTCTCCGGAAACTCTCAAGCTGATACGCCAGCGTGGCGCAGCACGATCGTCAGGAAACTACCAGCTGACGTCCGAGCTTGCGAAGTTATGCAGCGCGGCGATAAAGGAGGATCTTAAGGAGAGAAGGGCGGAAGTGTTAGCTGAAGCTGCAAAAGCAGGCTTGAGCATCCGCTATGCCCGCCGGAACTTCGCCAACTTCAAGACCAAGATGACCGCTTTCCGTCCTGACGGAACCGTCACCTTTTCCACAAGGACCATGGAGAAGGTCATCCACGACTTCTACTCCGATCTCTTTGATAGCCACGTCCACCTGCCCCCACGCCATCTTCCGCAGGATGGATACGTCGTCCCCTCTGTTCCCCCTTCCGAGATCCGACACGCCATCTCGTCGGTGAAGAAGCGTACAGCGCCCCGTCCCGACAGGATCAGACCCGAACACCTGAAGGACCTCCCGCCAGCGCTCATCAACACCCTGGCGCGGCTCTTCACGCGCTACCTGTCGGAGTGCAAGGTTCCATCTTAGTGGAAGACCAGCAGGACCGTCTTGCTGTACAAGAAGGGAGACGTGCACGACATTGGCAATTATCGTCCGATCTGCCTGCTGTCCGTAGTCTACAAGCTGTCCACTCGAGTCATCCTGAATAGGATCAGCAGAACGCTCAGGATTTCGGAGAGGATTCAGCACGATCGATCACACACACACCATTACGAAGCTCATCGAAGTGTCTGCCGCTGTGCCTTACGTTCATCGACCTGAAGAAGGCATTCGACTCCGTCGAAACTGAAGCGGTCATCGACGCCCTGCTCATTCAGGGTGTTCCTACTTAGTACATCAGAGTCCTCCGAGAGCTGTACAGTGGATTCACGACCAAGATCTCACCTTTCTACAACGACGTCCTCATCGACGTAAAGAGAGGGGTTCGGCAGGGGGATACCATATCCCCGAAGCTCTTCAGCGCTACCCTTGAAAACGTCATGCGCGAACTAGAATTGGAAGACATGGGAGTGATGGTCGACGGCCGGCAACTACAATACCGGCCTTATATTTTGGTCTTTGGGCGGCAAAAGCGAAAAAAACCGCCTTTTCCGCTGCTTTCTACCAGAAGTTTCCTACCGCCTTACTCAGGAGTTGCTTTAAGGCTGTCCAGCTGGCCTTTGGAGTGCGCCGTAAACAATGCATACAGAATCGAACCTTTCAATTGAGGGGGAAGGACAGCTTGTGGACTGAGCGTTTGGGGAGTTCTACCAGAAGTTTCCTACCGCCTTACTCAGGAGTTGCTTTAAGGCTGTCCGGCTGGCCTTTGGAGTGCGCCGTAAACAGTGCATACAGAATCGAACCTTACAATCGAGGGGGGAGGGACGGCTTGTGGACTGAGCGGTTAGGGAGTTTTATCAGAAATATGCAGCCACCCTAGTCAGGAGTTGCTCCAAGGCTGTCCAGCGAGCCTTTGGAGTGCGCCGCAAACAATGCATACAGAATCGAACCTTACAATCGAGGGGGTAGGGACAGCTTGTGGACTGAGCGTTTGGGGAGTTCTACCAGAAGTTTCCTACCGCCTTACTCAGGAGTTGCTTTAAGGCTGTCCAGCTGGCCTTTGGAGTGCGCCGTGAAAGATGCATACAGAATCAAATCTTTCAATCGAGGGAGAGGGAGAGCTTGTAGACTGAGCGTTGTGTAAGTGAAGCGAGTTCGAGCAGTCTTTCTGGGATGCGCCACGCATCTAAACATTGTTAAAGCGTAAATGCGAAATGAAAAACACAAGCGTATGAGTATAAGGGAGAGGTCGTAGTTGTCCAAACCTTGTTTGGTGTACTATTCTATTCACCCTCGTTTGGAAGGATCAATATGGCGCCGCGGCACCGGAATTGTGAAAACTGTAGTTAGGCGATTTACGGCGCTCTCAGATGGCGCGAGGGGTCACAGAGGCAGGAGAGTGGACTGGCTCCGGAACTAATCTGGGTCCCGACCAGGGCTATGGTACATTTGACTCGTGAAAAACCGGCACAAATGAACGTAAATTTGAAATCGAACTATCCTTCGATTCAGAATTAACTAGGGTATGGCCTCGTAGACAATTTTTTTAGTTTTCAAACATTTTTTAAAGTGACACTCAGTTAGCATTTGAGGTGAGTTTGCTCTGTAACTGGGTGACCAAAATGTCCTCCGGGCCAGTCGAAATCCCACCTGTAGAAGACTATAATGTGTTTTCATAGGCCTTCAGATATCTACGTTCCTGTCTTCAAGGAAACCATTTTGTGCCCACTTTAATTATACGAAAAGTGTACGGCTAACTACGAAGAAGTGTCATATGGGCAACTTTGGCAGCGTACAATCGCTAACAATTTCAACCTTGAAGGTTCCAACTTCGCAGCTTGATTTTCACTCTCGCTTCCAACGTGACAAACGAGTATAAACACATACAATCTTGATATGACGAAATTAGAGTTCTCCAAAGCGGAAGCATTTTCTGAAAATATCAATACTTAAATTGTTGGATCCTTTAAGGAAGTAGATCATTGTGATCGTGAAATACTAGGGAATCCAGAGAACTATGTGTGACTATATATATAAAGCAGAAACTAACCTTTAAAGGGCCGGATCTCTTCCTTCATTGGCCACTTGGGAGCTGTGGGTGTAATTATCTCCCGGGAGCACAGGGGTCAGCTGCGCCGGGCAGAAATTAGGTCACTGAACTACTTTTCAGACGCTCGTTATGCGATTTTCAGCTCATCGGGAAGAGCGCTCGGTGCTGATCACGAATATGCCATTCAATTTGCAATGCGCTCAATTTGAAGAGCGCTGCAGAAAAGCGGCGGAAAAGGCGGTTTTTTTCGCTTTTTCCGCCCAAAGACCAAAAGATAAGGCTGGTATTGTACATCATCTTCGCTTCACTGACGACATCGTGCTCATAATACCGAGCATCAGCCAGGCTGAGTGAATGCGGGCCGACTTCGATCGTGTATGTGGGAACGTTGGAGTGCAGCTGAATTTTACGAAGACAATGTTCATGAGGAACGGACAAGTTTCTAATGCCCCATTCTCGCTCAACGGAACGAACATCTCCGAATGCTCCAGCTACGTATCTGGGTCGCGAAGTCAACATGGCCAACGACCTAGCACCAGAGCTGAGCAGGAGGAAACGAGCGGCTTGGGGAGCTTTCAAGAGCGTCGAAGAAGTCGCGAAGAAGACGAAGAACGTCCGACTCCGTGCCCATCTATTCGACTACACTGTTCTTCCTGCCCTAACATACGCCTTAGAGACCTGGACTATACGAAAGCAGGATGAACACGCGATCAGCGTCGCGCAGCGTGAAATTGAGAGGACGATGCTCGGAGTGACACGACTCACGCAAGTGAGAGAAGGCCTCCGGAGTTCCGAGCTTCGCCGGCGTTCGAAGATCAGAGACGCTGTCGCGTGGGCCAAGTTGTCGAAAATTAGGGGGCGTGCCACGTAATGCGCTTCGCAGACACCTGCTGTACAAGAGCCGTCACCGACTCGATTCCGCGGGATATCAAGAGAACACCAGGACGCCCACCAACGCGCTGGTCGGTCTTCTTCGTGAAAGCACTTAACGACCGATATGACGCTCATCGTGTCCCTCGAGCGAGGAGGATCCATTGGGGCACTCTGGCACGCGACAGGGACGAATGGAGACGCTGCTGGCGCCCGCTCGAGCAAGTCGATGATCAACGGGAAGACAGGTGATACAGAGGATACGCATTTTTTATTTTTTAAATATTTGTTGTCAATATTAGAAATTACTAAAGTTACTTAACTTACGTACACATCCTTGTAAAGTTAAAGCTATAAAGTTTTATAAAGTTTAAGGGCTCACGTTTGGGACCCAAGATTGACAGACTCAGGAAACATGCATTATTTGTAGGTGTGAGCTACATTGAAGCAGCTCGGTTTACAAGGAGATTAGACCTAACAAGGGAAGTGTCTGAAGCGTACGTCTGAACAGGGAGAGCATGTCATCTAGGAAGAATCACTACACCTCAATTAGTAAAAAAATTTGTTTCTTTTTTGCCAAGTCGTTAAACCCAATGACTAGGAGGTCTTTGAAGTTACAATGGAATCGGCGCCTCACGAGTTCGGGGTCTTGTACGCTCGCGATGCCTCTGCCCACAAGCGGTTCAGAGCTTAGTGGATAGCGACGTTGCTTCATGCGAATATGGTCGGGGGTTTAGTTCTTCTGCGCTGCTGCATTTTTGTATTTCAACAGACTGGATGAGGTTCAAACGATTCTGACCCTTGTACCATTTTCAGACGTTTTCTGCACATTTTTTTCCAGCTTCCTGCTGTGGTATTCAACAGGATGATGTATAAATGTTCAACACCAGTGACATACAGATAAAAAACGCACGAAGCAGCACTGGTTACAATAGGGCAACGTATAAAAGCTACAGGCTCCTCGCAGTGTTTCCCTTCATGGACCAATGACATTGGGAAAAACCACCCTGCTTGGATTTTCTAAAGAGGTCAAGATGTGACGTCAGAGGTAGTAAAATGGGAAACAAGGTCTGTGGATCCCGCAAGTTGACCTAAACGGTCATCGATACATTCCCTCACCTTTGATTACTTTGATACTTTGATACTTTGATGGTCCTTTTGTCGGCTGGAGGTCTTCTCAGCGGTGACCACAACTCTTCCAGACCGCTCGATCTCTGGCTGCTTGCATCCAGTGAGGCAGACTCCGCTCTCTGAAAGATCTTGAGAGTGAGTTTGCCCATCGCGTTGGCGGTCGTCCCAGTGGTCTCTTATGGTCTCTCGAGAGCCATTCTGTGACACGGAGACTCCATCTATCGTCCTTTCGTCGAAGCAGGTGTCTGGCCAAGCGATATTTGGACTTCTTCATGTACTGCAGCGGGTCTGCTAATTGCGACTTCTCCCGTAGCTCCGAGCTTCGTAGGCCTTCTTGCCATTGCTGACGAAGGCTTGTCCTCAAAAAACATCTCTCCAGTGCACGATGCGTAGTTTGCATCGCTCTGGCGATTGTCTTGTTGTCGGACCAGGTTTTCGTCGCGTAACACATCACAGGCAGTACAGAGGCATTGAATATCGAGGCCCTGAGGCCGGCATCCTTGACCTGATCGGTGACTTCGCGAATTGAACTGGAGGTTGCCCTTGCTGCGCGTCTCCTGCGGGCGATTTCAGGAGCGAGGTCGTTATCCATGTTCAGCTCTCTTCTCAGATATACGTAGGGGTCGACCTGTGGTAGGGCGACTCCATTTAACCTTACGAGTCCCGTGTCACACCAATGGCTGACCATAAATTGCGTTTTGGACATATTCATGTCCAATCTAATCTTCATACCCGCCACATTGAGCTCGTTCGGCATTTCCTCGACTTCTGCCGTGCTGTAGAGATGAAAACAATATCGTCGGCAAAACGAAGGATGCTGATCCGTTTACCGTCGACAAGGTAGCCTTTGTCATCCCAGTTCAAGTCGTTCATGGCATCCTGGAGTGCCGCTGTGAATAGCTTGGGAGAAATCGTGTCTCCCTGCCGTACTCCTTTCCCGATAGGAATTTTAAGCTTTTGATCGAACAGCTGGATGGAAGTCTATGTGTTCGAGAAACATTCGTTGAGAAGTTGGATGTAGGGCGATGGTATACCAGCATGCATAAGCGCGTTCAGAACGGTGTTGATCTCCACAGAGTCGAACGCTTTCCGATAATCCACGAAGACAAGGACAAGTGGGAGGTGGTATTCGCGGCTCCTCTCGATGAGCTGTGAGACAGTCTCAATATGGTCCATGCAGGAGAAATCCTTGAGAAACCCTGCTTGCTTCACTGGCCGATACTCATCCAAGCAACGCTCCATACGACTGAGCAGTATCTTGGTGAAGATCTTGTGCACAACCGAGAGAAGACTGGTAGGTCGATAGTTGTTGATATCCTCCTGCTGATCTTTTTTAAAGATCAGAACTGTTTTCGTTCCTTCCATGGGTCCGGAATCCTACCAAGTCGAAGGCAGTGGATGAAGTGCTTGGCAAGAAGCCAGCAACGTGCACTGCCACCCGCAAGAAGGAGGTCAGCAGAAATGCCGTCCGGTCAGGGAGCAGTGCCCGGCTTCATCCTTCTGATGGCATGAGTAACTTCTGATTCCAGAATGGGAGGTTCCTCCTCAGCTGGTGGCATCAAGCATTTTGAGACAGTTGTGGAAGAACGAAACAGATCTGTGTAGAATTCTTGAACGACCTTTGATTATCACCTGGAAATCAGAGGTCTGCTGAAGGTTTTCTGAAACCCAACACCAACAATGTCGCCGACGCTTAACTGGTGATCAACCAGCTCACGCTGAAGTGTGATCCACCTCTAGAAAAGGTGCTTTCGAGGGAAGAAATCAAGCTGGCCGAACAGATAGCCGGCATACCAAAGGACTTCGAAACAGGTCACCTTGAAGCTGACAAAGACGAACGGATGGAAGTGGTGGAAGAACAGAAAGAAGATTGGGATCCGCAAGATGAACTGATAGACATGGAGAGACAAGCAAGCATATTAAGTTTTTCGAGTGGAACTGTTTTTCGAAGGAAAGGGATTCATAGACGAAATCAATTGGATTTCGTATATATGGAAGCAAACTGTGAGGAGCTTGTAGCATTTATGCGTTGTCCGTACTGTAACCAGTGTTTCTGTTTCATGCACTTTTTGTCTGTGTATCACTAATGCCATCCCCTGAGCTCCGAACCGCTTGCGGGCAAAGACATTCGCGAGCGTACAAGACCCCTGAGCTCGTGAGGCGCCGATTCCATTGTAACTTCAAGCACCCCCTATTCCTTGTGTTTAACGACTTGGCAAAAAAGAAACACGTTTTTATACTAATTGAGGGGGGGGGGATTCTTCCTATATGACTCGCTCTCCCGTTCAGACATACGCTTCAGCCCCTTCCCTGTAAAGGCCCCCATACACTTCTGCGGCAACGGCGCGGCCCTATCCTTAGGCCGGCAGCAGAGTCTTGCGGGTGCCGCGGACCCGCCATGACAACGGCGGGTGGTGCGGCGCCGCGAGGGCTGCTGTACGCAACACTGCGTATTTTTACCAGCAGTTACGACCTCTAAGAATGTCAGAGATGAAGTAAGCAGAACGCTTTTTCTTTTGTAAAGAACGTTTTCTAAGTCAAGTTAGGAGTTCTTGAATCTAAGCCCCGAAATCTAATAGAACACTTCTTATAACTCAATAGTTCTGTGCAATTTTGCGCTTGCTCTCTTTTTTGTCGATATCCACTAAAAGTTCCTCGCTTGTCAAGCAGCTCGAAGATAATGTGCTAGCCTTGTGATGACAGCGTTCCGTCCGATGCCCTGTTGAGTCCCGGAGGTCTGATCGATGTAGTTGTACCTCGTACTAAAAAGAACGGTCTGCTTTCTTGTTGCATTTCTGTGCAAGGGTTCTCCTTAAACCTCAGACGAGTAACTTGTGACTGGAAGGTCACGGAGATTTTCCAAGCAATTAAGGTTACCTAACATCGTACTAAGGTTTTTTTTTGCGTTACGCTTTGAGTGCAGGATTCCATACGCCTCCATTTGTCGACACTACCGGTGATTATATTGTTGGTTGTCAAACTTCTTTATAGACAGAGATTATGCACAACCTACTATATCCCTAGCATGTAGATTCGTTAAAAAATGTTTAGAATAGATGAACCATACCTTAACTACAGTGGCATGGATCTATATGTCACTTTCTGAAAGCTTTCAAATTTTTTACGGCTAAGACGATATTGATCCGTTTTCCGAGAGCCAGGACTCATTGGTTTTCCACCCCATCTCACTTGCACAGTTGGACAATAAGCAGAGTTTTCGGCATGTCGCCATGCCATGATGAACCTGGCAGCTTTTGATAGCAGTGCGGCGGTGCAAGGGGATTACTGTGCAGAATGCTGAGTACCTTCAGCAAGTTGTGCTACATTTTCAATTTCATTGGTTTTTGTTGTGGTTTTCGGTAGCGCTAAAGGTATCTTATGTTTAAGAAAAAATAATGATAAAGGTCATGTTTAATCAGTCTCAGTTGGGGATGTGCCACACCTTCGACTTCCACGAGATATCGCGGCGGAATCTAAATCTATACTTGGCCTGCGCTCCCGACGCCTCCGAAGCGAGGTTAAGAATGAGCTCTTGCGGAACCAGCCAAGTCTTCCTCCATTTGGCAACAAGAATAGTAGAATGTGCTGCCGCTCAGCCAGAGGGCACACTCTGTAGTTCGCTCTCGTCCCACTCCAAAGGCAGCCAATCAATATTGATCAAATTGTCGATTTTTTTCGATGTCGTTCAAACGATTCGAAACTTCAGCCCTGTGGGTAGTCGACGTCGCTGAACACGAATCTGGTGGTCGTTTTTGATGTTTCGATTTCCACCAATCGATATTCATCAAATTATTAATTTTTTGTGGTTGTTCATTTTTTCTATTTCTTTCTATAACTTGCCCCGACGTACTTAAGGCCTTCTTCCTGCAGAAACCATGAGATAGAATTCAGCTACAATTGATGATGAGAAATTATTACTACGGCGAAGCCGATAAGAAGCCGTCCGTGCGGCCCAGAGGCCGCCCTGACGGCTGCTAACGAATGAGAGGATAGAACTCGGCTTCGATCCATTGCTTTGCAGGATACACCGTGCATTCTATTTTTTAGGGACGTTGTAGAGACAACTAGAATGCGCATTCGGCCCAAATAATAGCTTGCGGTGACTAGTCGATGTACAAGCTAGCATTTTATGCTTACCTGAAGAGTGGTACCATTTCGCTACTAATTCCCCAACCTTGGACGGATTTAAGGCTTGTTTGGCCTAGATAGGAAATCCTAAACAGGAGTAGAATGTCCTAATCCTACTCCGCAGCCCGTGTCCTAGTCCTACCCTCAGATTTGAAACCGACCATGTCCCTCAGCGGATGCCGGCTTTCTTGGCCGTGATCCGCTACCCAGAAGAAAAATTTTGGAATTCTTTGTGTTCAGAAGAATTTTGTTGCAATTCATTTTCTTTAAGTCTCAAGCGGCTGATAATGAGGTTGCAAGCTCTTATAACGATGTTTTGTTGCGATCAAAACTTTAGCGCCAGGCGATACTCAAATCCGCACAGAATTCTCACAAGAAAAATACATATTGATCTTGATGACCGCTTCGTACTTGCTCCTACTAGAACCAATGATGGGATTGAGACTCGCGGATTTGATTGCAACAATCCGAATGAGGTCAACATTCCTTCTGCATAAGACCATAAGTGTGTTATCTTCAATGCTAAAAGAAGGAGTGCTTGAGTGGAGATGCCAACGATGAGATTCACATCTAATTCACCACCTTGGATGGGCCTGTTAGACGATAGCTTAACCAACGGTTGAAGCGTGCGCTCACATTAGAGCGCTGCAGCTATGCTTGTTTTCTCTTGATTTCTCTTTTGTTTATTTTAGTGTCTATTACCTCAGTGTCTTCAACCATCCTTGCCGTATAGCTGCTACCGTATTTATAAGTGTTCTGAATGCTACCAGCGTGGTTCACACACTTCCTCAAAAAATAGATAAGTAATGAAAGATTTAGTGCACTCAAAACAAAGGTTTAAGCAAAATCTCAATGAAATCTAATTTAGGTGGCAGTTTTACTGCTCAACCTGACTAGGAATTGTGGGGAAACAGTAAACATTGACAATTTACCGGATCTTCATGATGCCTTATATGTAGAGGTTAGTCGAAAATATGTCCAGCTTCATACCTTCGAGAAGCTCTGCATATTTGCGAGCATGTACTGTTTATAGCACGGTCAAAATAGCATTTGATTTTGACTTTTTATATCCTCACTGTGCTGTTAATGAAAGGATGAGATTTGTACATACCTGATGTAAAGAAGACCACGAGAACTCAAACTCAGAAAAATTCAGCTAATACATGCCAATGATACTCTACGAGCGACTAACACTTGGTTTTCGGATGAGATGTACAACATGATGACTGCAGTCGCTCGCCAAGTTCGGCTTTACAAAAATGGCATTTTCAGTAAGTTTGTTCGACACTTGTAAAAAGTACTCTAGGTGTTGTTACTCTGCTAAAGAAAAGCCGTGATTTGCCGAATAAACGCGCAAAGTTAATTTCAGATGAGGCACTAATAATGAACAATCTTGACGTTGGACTAGAAATCCAAAAGATTCGAGGTGGTTCTATTATGAACGAAATCAGCACGCGCATGAGTGCAAAAATGGAATGCCTGAACAAAAATACACCTGGCTGCAAATGGATAAGCGGCTTGAAGTATTATGCTTATTCAGCGGTGAGAAATCGGTTTGAACTGTTTCTAAAAATAGAGCTAACCTGAAGAAGCATTCGATTATACTGCCAAAAATTTCTACCTATGCTTCTCCGCTAAGAAAGCGATGCTGATGATGCGAGCACCGCTTGAAATAAGGCAATGCTTCACTTTTGCCTATCTGGAAATCCAATCCAAAGCTTTTTAGCACGACAGCACAATATTTGCTATATTTTGTGTAATGGGTATACAAGATACAGTGGTCGAGGATGCGGGATATCCACAGTATACAGCGGCAATCTTTTTCGAGCTATGGCTGAATATCACGGATAATCGTCCTTATTTTAAGGTAAGAATATTGTAGTTATGTATATATATGTATATATGTATATGTATATATATGTATATATGTATATATGTATATATGTATATGTATACATGTATATATTATATATGTATACATATATTGCAAACCTCTACGCGCCGTATAGTTTTACGCAATTCTTCACCCTTCTCATGTTTTCAGTTTTCCTCACAGTTTTATTTTGTGTTACTTGTTCTGCAAGAAGCCAAAAAGGCCTAGAAACTCTAATAAAACGAGTGAGAAGAACAGAAAAGCGAAGAAAGGTGCCAAAGCGAAGGGAACGTAAGCATTAGGCTCCCACTCCCTCCCTACCACTCACTGTTCCAGCTTTGCACTTCTCGATTTCGTAATAGCGGGTAAGTATAGAAGCCCCTGCGGAGCTCTCGACGAGGCCGCTGGGGACGCTGTGTTGCGCGGGCAGCTACGTAGTGCGAAGCAGCCCACACAACACAGCGTCGGCGACGTCGGCGATGCGTCGCCGAAGTATTACATAGGCCTTAGCGATATTTTAGAGAAGGAGTGGCTTCCCTGGACTCGGGAACACATTGAAAATTCGACATGGACTATTCGATAGGACGGCACACACGCTCACAAGTCGAAAATGACTCAGGTGTGGTACGCGAAGAATCTTCTCAGTTTCAGCCCTGCTTCTGAATGGCCAGCAAACCCGCCAGATTTGAATGTTGTAGACTCCTGCGTTTGGTCTATTACAGGGGAAAACCGCGCTAAAAAGCACTCTAGTACTCGTGTTCTGAAATCCCCACTGGAAAAAAATGAAGGGAAATTCCCTTAGCAAATCATGCTCATGTCGCAGTAGAACTTTGGTTTAAACGAGGCTGATTACTTACAGGTCAAAACGAAGTCGAAATGTGAAAATGTCGACTCTGCGTCATGCAGTCATTCCCACAGTGAAAACAAAACTGAAAACAAAACTTACTTTCCTTTAGTTGCACGCCATACCTTTTTTTATCCACGCCAGAGTCATAGCTTTTTTCTTTAGGTGACTTATCGCCAGAATCCCATTAGTGAGGAACTCAGACCTATCACTAAAATGGTAGACGGATGTACTGAGGATTTATGCAGCCTAGAGATTCTGAAAAAATTGGCAAAACGGTCTAAGCCCGACTTACCAATGGAACAGGTAATATCTCAAAGCAATGACTATCAGACGCGGATTTTTTAGAACCCTTTTTAGTGGTGTGAACTGAACCCCCAATCATCATGCTCCACTGGATCGCTTCTATATTTAGGTAAATTTCTGTCCGCTACTGCTAATGATCATAAATTTTTCTAGTTGTGAAAAGAAGTTCTCCAGCAAGATTCTGCTTCGGAAAGTATTTGGAAGGGTTTTTGTTTTTGTTTTTGTTTTTGTGTTTAATTTTCATCAACTGTGGCAAAACTTTCAAAGAGCACTTCTTCTCGTCACTGCTCGACATTGCTCAATCCAGGCCAATCTAAGCCAAACCGTCACCGTTGCGTCAAATCATCTTCTTTTGCATATCCTTTTTCATTTCGCAGAAACACGAAGAAAGCCTTTCTAATCCACAGAATCCATATTTTCTCCAGACACTGCTTGTTTAAGACGGGTTCTCATCTCACCATATATTGCATGCAGGAGAACTGCATTTTCGGTGTCCAAGGCTGTACGTAGGTGCAAGTTCTCCTCGAACCCATGCAAGTTCTCCAAACACAAGAACAGTAGAGCCTCTCTCCCTCTTCTCGTGATTTTTTCAAGGAGCCTTTGTCAGAGCAGACATAGTAGGCAAAAAAATTTCTGAGAAAAAACTTTTCCATGGTGTTCATAATAATTTTTTCTTTGAATTTATTGTATTGATTTTTCATAGTGAATGCCCATTTTTATCGAGCACATCTGAAACATCTAGATGCTGGAAAAACAGAGCTCTTTGAAATACCAAATATTTGCTACGTTTTAGCCCCTATCTAGCATTTTACTTCTCCTGATTGTTTTGTAGCCGTGGTCAGCGTCATGTCGCTTATCTACAACGACGGATGACATCAGCAGGACGTATTCTCCTAAGCGAATACCCTATGTTTAAAACTTTAAAACGTGGAATAAATATTCAGCAAAAGGTGTTTGACCACTAAAACTGGAGTGGCTGTTAGAGTATGAGGCACGACCTTGTGCAGGCATTGGACGAGTTCGACAATTAATAGTTTGCTCAGGGCTATCCAAAGGCCGAAGTTTCCCACTGCAGAACGGCTTCATTTACATCAGTTGTAGTCTGCTGCAGCGCACACAACTGTGGTTGTACCAGGCTGTCCAATAATTCTTGTCCGAAAATTTCACCATTTTTAATTTTTTTTTCAACTTTCTTGAAAAGCAAGTCTGTTCAACAATATAATCACCACAGTTATCCACAACAGTGGCCCATCGATTGGGCAGGTCGCCGATGCCCTTCGCCCAGAACTCCGGGGGCTGCGACTCGAAGAAGTCCGCGCTGTCGGATTTGAGGTTGTCGTAGTTGGTGAATTTTCCTCCGGCCAAATGGTGCTTCAGCGGGCGGAACAAGTGGTAGTCGGAGGGGGCGAGGTCCGGGGAATACGGCGGATGGGCAACCGTCTCCCAGCCGAGCGTCGCCAACTTCTGCTGGGTCTCCTTCGCCACGTGGGGGCGCGCGTAGTCGTGCAGCAGGTGGACCGAGGCCCGTCGGGGACGCTTTTCTCGGATGGCGGCGGCTAGTTTCTCGAGCTAATCGGTGTAGATGGAGGCGGTGACCGTCCTGCCTTGCGGGAGCAGCTCGAAATACAGCATGCCCTTGGCGTCCCACCAGAAGGCCTCCCGCTGTGCCCCCTGTCCTCGAGGCTCGTGTCGCCGCTCTCGAAACGATTGAGCCAGCGCCTGACTGTGCGTTGGGACACTGCATCCTCCTTGCACGCTCTGCAGATGTTGGCGACCGCGGAGCCTGTGTCGTTGCCCAGCAGCCACTCGTAGTACATGAACGTACGAATTCGACCTTGGTCCATTTTAGCTTGTACTGGTAGCTAGACGCGGGGACTACGCCTTATATACCCCTGGCGTGGAACTCTGGAGAATCTTCTAGAAGGTTTTTACACTTGCCTGATATTATAACACTTCTAAGGAAAATTATAGAATTTTGAAAATTTTCGGACAGAAATTATTGGACAGCCTGGTATAATGTGCGCAATGCACTTATTTTTAATTTCTGTATCCCCTGCCGAGGAGCATATGTACGTAGCTTATGCCAAAAGAGTTCCTTCACTTCGAAGCACTACATAGCGGACCACTATATAATTGAACGCTTATTTGCTCTGTGTACATTAATTACACTAATTTTGGCATGAAAATAATAAAGTCTGGGCAGTCATACATAGGGGTGAAACGTCAATGAAATCGAAAATAAAGAAGGTAATACAGGTACAGAAGGAATGATCCCCAGGAATTTGAAGGTTGGGCGGTATACAAGCTAAAAATCTGCGCAAAGTATTAAAATAAGAAAATATAAAATGCAAGTATACAGGACCCAAAGCAAAATTTAGGGTTTAAAGGTTTCGTTGACCTGCATCTCTATACTTTTGCAAAAAGAAAACCCAACCTGCATTAACAGTTCTGAGACCAAAAATGAGGATCTACGCTGAAACTCTAGAGCGCTAAGGCGATAGCATCCAGAAAAGCCAAATTCAGGCCACTTCCTTACTTGTTTTGCATACTTCTCTGGTGGCAGCGTTCTTCGGTGTAGCCGTGTTGGCGATGTGCACGTTTGTGCATGTCATGAGGACTTCGTTCCTAGAGATAATCGCTGCTCCTGCCTCCTGTTACAACTCATTAATTGCTGCCTATTCATTCACCTTACACAGCACAGATCTGAGACGGCGGAGAACGCAGAATTGAGAGAAGGAAGGAATTCGAGTTTGTCGGCAATTCTGCACGGCTAGTAAAATCAGCCCTATCTC
Organism: Heligmosomoides polygyrus polygyrus; assembly: GCA_947396885.1. Classification (NCBI taxonomy): domain Eukaryota; kingdom Metazoa; phylum Nematoda; class Chromadorea; order Rhabditida; family Heligmosomidae; genus Heligmosomoides; species Heligmosomoides polygyrus. The sequence continues at coordinate 36,960,164 of OX377202.1, forward strand.
GGGGTTTCTCCCCTTGTCCAGTTCTGTGGGACAGGTGTTTTCCTTTTTCAAATAGTGTAATGAATGACTGTTGCCGAAGGCTCTTAAGTATCGCGGAATTTGGAGCGCTGTGCTGTGTGCAGCCTAGTACTGTTACGTTATATGCAGCAGTTCTGTGTTATACAGGGTGGCTGAAAAGTTCGGGCAATTTTTCGAAGTATTTCAGCAGTACGAAAAACTACATAAACGAAACAGATTTATAAAAAAAATAGCAGCAAGTTCATCCCATAAATAACAACAGAGTACAACAGAAGAATTCACGTCAAGTGCTCAAAATTGCCTCCTTTGACTCCAACACATTTTCGCAGTCGCTTTGGGAAGTCGCTGACCATGCTCGCACACTGATCTGCTCTAATCTCGTCCCAGGATCGCATCAACTCCGATTTCAGCTGCTCCAAAGTGGCGTATCTTGTAGTAGAGATCTTCTGCTCCATGACTGACCACAGCGAACATCCATCGAGTTGAGATGAGGCGGGTTGGATGGCCAGATGCCTTTGCTCCAAAAGCCTGGGAGGACTTCCTCGCAAACGGCAGTCGTGGATTTGGTGGAATTCGCGTCCTGTTGAAGTGAAAATTCAGTTTCGCCAGAATGGCACGACCTTCACGGCTCCAGTACGTCGCGGAGGACATATTGCTGGTAGCTGGCGACGTTGATTTTGACTTTGTGCTTCATAAAGACAAGCGACGTCTTTCCGATAGGCGCATATCCCAGCCCACGTCATCACCTGGTAGGAAAATGACTGCGGCTGATGGTGCTTGCGGTCGTCGTTCTCTGCTGACCTTCCCGACTGGACTACGAAGATCTTCTCGTCGTAGAACAGCACCCTCGACAAGCGATCATCACCGACGCCGACGCATTTGCCTGCATTTCCTTAACCTCTCAGATTTCATCGCGCGAGTACGAGTGACTTTGAATCTACGAATCCCAGCTTCCTCCTGGAGATATGTTGGACTCGTTCCCTCCCGATCCCGAGATCCGTAGCCATATTGTTCATGGATACCTCAGAATTGCGGCGAATGCGACAACGAACGTTGTTGATGTTCTCCGGTGTTGTCGCTGTGATGGGACGGTCCGAGGTTCCGACAGTCTCATTCTAGCGCTTTAGATCTTGTAGACGGTTTTTTGTTTGAGGCAGGTTGTTCGAACTATGTCCGCGGTCTTGTGGAAATCTATGACGGTAGCACGTTGACTTTCACGAAACATAGCGCCTACAAAATTGAAAACAAGAAGACTGGAGCGACACATTCTATATTAACATTGCGCGGGAAATACAAAGGAAGCAACAGAAACAACAAAAAACTTCAATTTTAAAGTCAAAAGTAGTACCAAAAAAAATTGCCCGAACTTTTCAGCCACCCTGTACATTAGTGGTCAATATTCCTTCTTCGGCAAAAATGACCCCATTTTCCCACACATCTTGGCGTAAATGTTACACAAATGCGCATTGAGGTCTCTGAGCAGACGCAATCACTACCCGCTGGCATGTTATGGGCGTGTGTTATCAAGGCAGTCCGACAAAGAATAAGCCAATAAAAACAAATCTAACAGAGGTACAAAAGGAAACGCGATCTCTTGTGCTTTGGACTTCTTCAACAATTGGTTCAACACAGAACGAGTTTCTCCATTCGACTACATGGTAGGTACCGACAACGGACGCCGTCGCGCACCAGTTCTTTCTGCATTCCAAGAGTTGGTGCCTTTAGGTGGACGACTGTCTTTCTTCTTAAGAGTGAAGCTCGAATTAGCGAAATGTTTATTGACAACGTTTCGGGCCTTAAGCCCTTCTTTAGGTCTAAAAGAACTATGATGCTTATACAAACAACAACAACAGCAATCGACGTATCACAGACCTGGGTTTCACCGACAGGAAGGGGGGGGGGAGGCCAAGAAGTTACAGTGGTGTGATTTGGCCAGAAATGAAGTGCAGGGTCTCTGGGCTATTTATATAGATCCGCGAGCAGTGACCGGTCTCTCGTCTCCCAAAGTCGCCATCATCCTCAGTCAGTCACGCCGCGTAACCTCAGAGACTGATAAGGCTCATTGCATACTTCATTTCTTCCTTCTTGTTAATGGGTGGCTGCCAGTGTTTTATCTCAAGCGCTTCCTTAATCTTCCTCTCCACTGTATCCGTCAGATTTTTGTGAAGGATCGAGACTCGCAGCTGCGGCAGTGGATCTCGTGCGTGTCTGAGGGTGCGGTGCCTAGAGAATGGATTATCTGAGTAGCTTTGAGGGCTACCCAGTGCTCTTAAATGCTCGTCCATTCTCTTGCCAAGTGGTCTCGCTGTTTCCCCTATGTAAAATTCTTCACATGTCATGCAGACCACTTTGTATACCACACACCTCATTTGGCAAATCTGGTTGTCCTCATCACAGATTAAGCAACCTGGCCTTTCACACCGGTTCTCGTAGGGACGTGACGTTGTTAGAAGATGTCGTAGAGATGGAGGTGGTCGAAATACGAGGCTTATAGGAAGCCCCGATCGTTTCACCACACGGTTGATGTCCAGAGCGAAGGAATCTGTGATGAAAGGCATAATCAAAGGAGAACCAGAAGGGCATCGTTGAGGTTTCCAGCAACGAAGTAACCTCATGCCATATCCGTTCTGCCGCAGGATTTCCTCAACCTGATCTTCCACTTCTCGAGAATTCGTGGAGGTCACTGTAGTAGATGTGGTTACTGTATGACGAACGATATTTCGTTTCATACACATAGGATGGCAACTCCGCGCGTGTAGAAGAATGTTATGAGATGCCGGTTTCCTATACCACATGCTACTGATTTGACCTTCCGATATTTTCACCTTCTTATTTAAAAATGGCAGAAATCCGTCTGGAGCTGGAGTCTCTGATGTTAGCTCGATCGTAGGAAACGCTGAGTTGAGTCGTCTGAACGTCTGTCGCAGTGTTGCCCGCGATTTGCCTACAACAAAGATGTCATCGATGTATCGCCCGTAGTATAACACTCTTGGAGACAAGGCCGGCCGCTCAAGATGATCCATAAAAATAATGGTGAGCAACGGTGCCAACCTGCTTCCCATTGCCAAACCTCTTGTTTGTTTGTAGAACACATTTCGAAAACGGAATGTTCTCATGTCGACTACACTTCGTAGAAGCTCCTCAATTTCTTCTATTTGTAACCCAAAGAGCTGCATATTCCTGTGGTTCAGCCGTAAATGGTGCAAACAGGTTTCAACAGCTCTCCGAGTGTCTACGTTCGTGTACAATGCAACTACGTCGAAACTCTGATATTCCAGTCGTTCCTCTCCATTGAAGTCGCATTGTCGTAGCTGTTCGAGAAACTGTTGCACATTTTTTAGGTGTGCCGGAACATACGAAAGTAAAGGCGACAAGAGGTGCTGTAGGAACCAACTGATTCGATCTGTTGGTCCTCCACAGGAAGACACTATAGGCCTTGTCTTAATGGCAGTGTTATCCAGTCGGGCACGCTTTCATTCTTCGGCACTAGTTGAGCGAGAAGTGATCTCTCCAGTTTTGTACCCAGGACTCTACGAATGGTGCCTTTCAGACGCTCACATTCTGTCCTGTACTGCTCACGGCTGCTTACTACATATGTGCCTGTATCCGATAAGACAGCTTCACTAAGAGCAATGTCTCTGTCTTGAGACATTACAACGAAGCCTCCGCATTTGTCTCCCACTGAAAATCGTAGCGAGCTCTTCAATTCAATAGCCTTCCGTAGACCTCTTCGTTCTTCTGTGGTCATATTATCGAACAGCTACGACAATGCGACTTCAATGGAGAGGAACGACTGGAATATCAGAGTTTCGACGTAGTTGCATTGTACACGAACGTAGACACTTGGAGAGCTGTTGAAGCCTGTTTGCACCATTTACGGCTGAACCACAGGAATATGCAGCTCTTTGGGTTACAAATAGAAGAAATTGAGGAGCTTCTACGAAGTGTAGTCGACATGAGCACATTCCGTTTTCGAAATGTGCTCTACAAACAAACAAGAGGTTTGGCAATGGGAAGCAGGTTGGCACCGTTGCTCGCCATTATTTTCATGGATCATCTTGAGCGGCCGGCCTTATCTCCAAGAGTGTTATACTACGGGCGATACATCGATGACATCTTTGTTGTAGGCAAATCGCGGGCAACACTGCGACAGACGCTCAGACGACTCAACTCAGCGTTTCCTACGATCGAGCTAACATCAGAGACTCCAGCTCCAGACGGATTTCTGCCATTTTTAAATAAGAAGGTGAAAATATCGGAAGGTCAAATCAGCAGCATGTGGTATAGGAAACCGGCATCTCATAACATCCTTCTACACGCGCGGAGTTGCCATCCTATGTATATGAAACGAAATATCGTTCGTCATACAGTAACCACATCTACTACGGTGACCTCCACGAATTCTCGAGAAGTGGAAGATCAGGTTGAGGAAATCCTGCGGCAGAACGGATATGGCATGAGGTTACTTCGTTGCTGGAAACCTCAACGATGCCCTTCTGGTTCTCCTTTGATTATGCCTTTCATCACAGATTCCTTCGCTCTGGACATCAACCGTGTGGTGAAACGATCGGGGCTTCCTATAAGCCTCGTATTTCGACCACCTCCATCTCTACGACATCTTCTAACAACGTCACGTCCCTACGAGAACCGGTGTGAAAGGCCAGGTTGCTTAATCTGTGATGAGGACAACCAGATTTGCCAAATGAGGTGTGTGGTATACAAAGTGGTCTGCATGACATGTGAAGAATTTTACATAGGGGAAACAGCGAGACCACTTGGCAAGAGAATGGACGAGCATTTAAGAGCACTGGGTAGCCCTCAAAGCTACTCAGATAATCCATTCTCTAGGCACCGCACCCTCAGACACGCACGAGATCCACTGCCGCAGCTGCGAGTCTCGATCCTTCACAAAAATCTGACGGATACAGTGGAGAGGAAGATTAAGGAAGCGCTTGAGATAAAACACTGGCAGCCACCCATTAACAAGAAGGAAGAAATGAAGTATGCAATGAGCCTTATCAGTCTCTGAGGTTACGCGGCGTGACTGACTGAGGATGATGGCGACTTTGGGAGACGAGAGACCGGTCACTGCTCGCGGATCTATATAAATAGCCCAGAGACCCTGCACTTCATTTCTGGCCAAATCGCACCACTGTAACTTCTTGGCCTCCCCCCCCCCCTTCCTGTCGGTGAAACCCAGGTCTGTGATACGTCGATTGCTGTTGTTGTTGTTTGTATAAGCATCATAGTTCTTTTAGACCTGAAGAAGGGCTTAAGGCCCGAAACGTTGTCAATAAACATTTCGCTAATTCGAGCTTCACTCTTAAGAAGAAGGATATGTAAATATGAAGCTCAGGGAAGCAACGATATTAAGACTGTCTTTCGTGTATTAGGTTGTACCATAAGTTCCCGCTGTTTTTTCAACGATTCATTGCGGATTTCGCCGGCGGTCTCTTGCATAGGGCTATAAGCCTTCGAAGGAAATGAAATGCTCTATCAGACCGTGTATTGCATTTCTTATTTCATCCTGAATTTTGTCAATTTTTAGGTAGAAGTGAAAAGTAAAAAAGTGAAAATTGGCCATCTGCGGAGATGTTCTCTCCGCTTAGATGTGGAATTTTTCGCACAGTTTTTTATAGCATTCGGAAGACAATGATCTGTACTACAAGGATGTTGGTTCTATTTGCACAATTTTTGTTTATTGATTTTTAAGCCATCAAATTAGGAAGTCCGAAGAAGAAGATTTATATTTACCGACAGCTCCTGCTCTGTAGTTGGACTTTTTTGCTTGGTGTTACATGTTGGTCGAAAGTGTCACGTTTATTGGCTAATGCTGATTTCTTAAGATTACCAACAAAATACCAAAAAGAGGAAAATCATCTTCACCAGGAACTCCTCTTTGTTCTGTTGTGGGTATTCGACAGAAATCAGCATGAGCCAATAAACGCGAAGCAAATTCTTACTGATCAAGACATCCTCTTCCAAACGACATATAACACCAAGCAAAAAAGTCCAACCACAGAACCGGAGTTTTGGTAAAAATTCGGACGGAAAAGTCGGAATTCCCAATTTGATGGCCTAAAAATCAATAAAGGGCAAGTGAGAAAATAGGGCCAACACACATTCTTGTAGTACAGAATATTGTTCTCCAGGTGCTATAAAAAACTGCGCAAAAAATTACAAACCTAACCGGAGAGAAGCAATTGCCTCAGATGACCACTTTTCACTTTTCACTTTAACGACCTAAAAATTGACAAAATTCGGGATGAAAAAAGAAATAATAGAAATAGAAATGCAACGCACAGTCTGATAGAGCAAATCATTCTATTTCGAAAGCTGTGCAGCGCTACGCAAGAGACCGACGGCAAAATCCGTTGAAAAAATGCGGGGACTTATGGGACAGCCTAATATATTCCATACTGTTGCACGTCGCTATAAAACGGCCTTTATCTGCTATATCACTGCTCATAATACTTTCGGTGTAGAAGGCTTACAACCTTAGTTTCCTTATATTCCAAAGTAATGCTCACTTGAGGCTGCATCCTTGATATTTGTTGATGCTAAAGACTTTCCTTTATCGAATGTTTGTTGAAGGTCTGACATTATCTTCCTACGAAACTTGCAATTGTGCACCTCCCGTTTGATGAGGACCAAATAACTTTGCATTTTGATTTGTGTTAGTATTGGTTGTCCTTGAAAACGAGAAGTACCAGTTGTTGCAAGTAAGATGTGAATGCTCTCCTAGCTGCGACTTTGTTGCTGCATCAGGTTGTACGGAAAGTTGTCGTCTTGAACGTGTGTATTTTTCTTCCTCGTACCACGTCTTAGCAAACTTACTTTTGTTTATATGAGTGGATCTGGTATATCATTAGCAACTAATCAAATCAACTGATTATCCTCCTCCAGGAAGACTGAGGCTTGTAAGGTATACGTAATTGGCCTCCTAATATATGAATTAAAATCTGGCTTATCAGCAACCGCATCCAGCCGTTGCACCTACACTACATTCGTGTAAGGTACGGTGTCCGAGCACACTCCACCAGATTAGTTCCCTCGCTTTCGTGACGGTGACCTCAGCATCAAACGCTCTGCTCAGTTGGGCGATCTCAACAATCTGGTGGAATCACACCCACGGCAAATCGCGCATGAACTGGCATGGCCTAGGAGTACACCTTGCCACTGTCGTTGATCAACTGGGAAAGGTGTACAAGTTGCGCGGGTCCTCAACAGGGATGTGCGCAAACGAAATTTGAAATTTCCTAAATTGTAATTACGAAAAAACCTGTGGTAAATCGTAAACCGTAAATCGTAAGGGCCACCTAACATGCAATGCAGTACAACTAAATTTCCAGAGACTTTTTTTCTAATGCTGATCAGATGTGACTCAATATTTACTTATTGCACTGTTATTTTGAGCTCGACCTTTCGATTCGAACTTTACACGTTTCAAGGAGGTTGAGAAAAATGTTGATTCAAAGACCCTATGTTATCCTGTTTATCTTATTCTATTATAACAAAAAGCCTGCATTGTTTGAATGCTCATAGTGCAGTTCGGGCACCAACGATAGTGGACACAGCATGAAGGCAACAGTTTTAATGAGCACTTCATAGACACTGGCACTGGCGAAGACGTCGGTTGATGAGGTCGGAGACGTGGGGCAGGCGCTGAGGTCTTGCGAGGCCCAGAGGCCTAGTGGCGAGCCGCTCCGCGAGTCCGTAACGTCGTCGAATGTCGAGTCCCGCGCGCCAAGACCCCCGCCTCCTGTAATCAGAGCTTTCATCTGAGAAGTGACTCAGCTATAGGAATCTCACTATCGATCGCCTCGAACCCGGTATTACGAATTCATCAACTCTTACACCTTTCCTTATCCACAAATACTTCCGCCCTCGGACGAGTGCCCTACCAGGGGCCGTATGCTATTCTCGCCGGAGTCGGGGACGGGGACGGCGTGAAAAATCGATGGCGCCTGATGTGCATACCGAGGATGTGGGCGTAGACCGTCTCATACCCGGCAGGGGGCGGATGGGGAGAGAATAGCATACGGCCCCAGAGGTGATGGCAATCGATAGTGATTGGTAAAAAAGTAAAAGAAAATCTCAAAATCTATCCCGAATCGACCACTAAAAGTAAATGAATACTAAAAACAAATGGAGAAGAAGCACCTGGTAATGATCATGTTCATCCTTTTGGGGTCGTCCAGGAACTCTACGCTGGCCGAAGTGACGTCAGTCCGTGAAGTGAGGACGACCACGATGTCCATCTCCCGTCCCTGGACTGAATCCACGGTATGGTGTGCCACTCAGCGCCAGGCAGCGTATTGGGACAGCAGTCGTTGCTGCTCCTTGTAGAACGTGATTATGGCGTTCGATGATGGTCGCAGTCCAGCGCTAGAAGCTCGCAGACCATGTCCTTGCACCAGCCGGCTTCGTCCTCGTTCCAATAGGAGCCTGATGGTGACGGATAGGAAGCTCCCTCGATATCGACGAAGACCAGCGGTATGGCTGGGTTTGGGAGACGGAGTCGACTCGTCACAAGACGATCCTCTCGTGCTTCCGTACCGCTTAGTGCTCTGCGGTAGAAGAGGAAGATGGGTAGGGCGTTCAGCGTGGGATGAGCCCTGAAGGTCGTGACGAGGGGGCTTCGGGAACGTTACGGCGCGCCAGGATGACAATAACTGCTCTGGCCCCGAGCTGGGCAGGTCGCGGGCAACCGACATGGGTTTGAAGCTGGTTGACGTCTCCGATAAGGATGTGCCGTGCCTGTGGAAACGGGGACGCGATGGTCGCAAAGGCTGGTTCCGGGATCTGAGACGTCTCTCCTCGCTGATGAGGACCGTGCAGGTAGCTAGTAACTAGTGGAAGAGTCTTCCTCGGCTGGTAGTATTCAAAACCGAGGCTGTGGTCATGAAGACTTACTCGGAGCATGACCCTGACGGCGTCCGGGTTGTCGCGTTCTGCGATTCGATACTCCTCACGCTCCTTGTCGGTGAGGTGGAGAACCGCATCCGCGTTAAACAACAATATTTCCAATAGCCGGCGACCGTCACTATATATTTGGGAGCGGTGCGCCTCGTCGGCTTCCATCCTCCCCGTATTGCTCGACCAGCAACTGTAGGATTGTGTGTAAATCCACCGGCGTCGTAGGGGCTCCGTCAGCCAGAGCAGAGTCGGCTACAAAGCGTAGGACTGACAGTTGTCGGTAGTCGTCGAGGCGGAGGAGGGTAATTGGCACAAGTCACGTTCGTCGTTTCGGTGACGATCACAATGTTCTGATCAGCAGCAGCGATCTGGGCGGCCAGGTAGGTACTGATGACTGTCTTTCTTGAACCGTAAGCTGCTTGAATCACCAGGATCGGATGGTTACTCAACCCCATTTGTACGGCTCGACGTTGGTCATTCCGCAGGTGAAGCATGGACCCCTCAGGCGGAGTGACATTGGAACTTCGGTAGAGACAGGAGATTGGCGAGAACGCTGGCTTCTGTACATCCATTCAAAAACCGTGTTAGCGTAGCGATTGGTAGAAGAACGGAGGTTTGCAAAACGGTGCTCCTCCGCCGGTAGATCAAACACTGGGTCGGTCCCTGAAGGCGGTCTATCCAGAGTGATGCAGATGTTCTCTCTGATGGTACCATTAGACACGTCGCTGAACTGCTCGATTGCACGGACGAGTGCTGGATGTGATCGTGTGCAGTTCGACGTGTAGCGTCCTGTTTTCGTATGTGAAATCCGACCGGCCGATTACCATGCGCGACACGCTGCGGGAGTCGGCGATCCAAATCTGGGCGGGGCGTTGGCGAGTCCATCCGAATGACGTCCTTGATGCAGCGAAGCCAGATGGAAAATTGAGGATCCATATCTGATGATTCCGAGAAGGAATTAACTTTAGGGATCTCCAGGTCGTCCTGCTGGTGGCGGTCGAGCAAGAATGTCCTCGGAAGGAAGTCAAGTGCTGATCCACTATTGAAAAGGACTCATTAAACTTGTCTGCCGAGGAAGAATTTCCTTCGTTGATCTTCTGTGATAGAAGCTCTAACGTGGCCTTCGTATCTGCTCAGACCTGCGCGATAGCACTGCGAAGTATATTCGCATAGCGGGGCGCTATCATTCTAGGAGTCCAGGAAGGCCAGTGATAACCCTAGGAAGTCCTCATCCCTTTCCACTTTAGTGTCAGTCGAAGGAGCAGAAGCCGCTGCTGTCGACGAGGAAGAGGACTTACCAGAGCTCCTGGTGAGGAATTGTTCCGTAGGTGGACGTAGGGCTTAATGAATAAAGGTCCGCCTTGGTCAGGAATATATCGGGAGGAAGGACGTAGGCGGTCAGGCTCGGCGTGGATGGGAGTGTTGACCAGCGCATGCCAGAGCGCCGTTGAACTCGGCGGAGTTCATGATGGAAGCGGAGATAAGTTGCGAACCGCGGAAATGTTGTAAGAGGCCGCGCTAATAGCGCGGCTCCGCGGCTAGAACCGTCATGAGAAAGGCGCTAACACATACCAACGCGAATTCCTGCTAAACACGAGAGGACGAACCGCTAACACTTTCTTAGAGGCGGTTTTGAATAGAGAACGCTAAAGACCTAGAAGAGCGGAGACGTAAAAAACGTAGCAGGCTGGAAGGCAATGGAAGGAAAAAGCTAAAGAAACTACATTATACTCAAATCGATTTCAGTGCTTGAAGCTATAGGGTGTCTTCGAACCACCCCTATGTCGCGACATAACCAATTCATTCAAAAAACTACGATCGCGTCCACATCCAGGCGTCATACGTCATCCATTTGCGAGAGCCACTTCTAGTGCCGGGAGTTAGGCAACCGACTAAAGGTTCCGGATACTTAGCTAGTGAAATTAGCCTCGAGGAAAGCTAGAAAAGAAGAGAAAAAGATCCTGGGTCGTTCGAAGAGAAAAGAGGAGAGAGAGAAACGGTGAGCGGAAAGGTCCTTAGAAGGTTTGCGCACAACCAACTAAGCAGCCAAAAGCACAGGTGCTCTAGAGGAAAATATGAGAGGGAAAATGAAGACCTACAGCTAAGAAAGGAGAAGAGAGAGTTGAGAGAGAGCATACAGAGAAAAGAAGGAGAATAAAATACTCACCTTTGCTCGCCTGATGGACGGAACTCGCTGCTACCAGTGTAGTTCGGAAACCGAGGTAGTGGACACAGCATGAAGGCAACAGTTTTATTGAGCACTTCCCATACACTGGCACTGGCGGAGACGATGATGAGGTCGGAGACGGGGCAGGAGCCGAGGTCATGCGAGGCCCAGAGGCTTGGTGGTGAGCCGCTCCGCGAGTCCGTGACGTCGTCGAATGTCTATACCCGTACGCCAAGACCGCCGCCTCCTGTAATCAGAGCTTTCATCTGAGAAGTGACTCAGCTATAGGGGTCCCACTATCGATTGCCTCGAACCCGGTATTAAGAAATCTACAACTCTTACATATTAAATTCCTAGGATACTATCAACTTTTAAGCTTCTATATTAATCTGGAGTTCAGCAGAAACAAAAATTCGAAATTTAAAAAAATAATTTCACTACTGACTAATGCGGCGAAAATAGCGACTGTAGTAATCTAACAAACAAACTGAGTCGTACGATGGGATTGCGCCTTGCGTTCTGAGTGAATGCGCGGCGCAATCCCATCGTGTGACGCCCTAGAAGATCGCTCCGCTTTTCAACATATTGAAATAAGTTCTGAAACATTCCCATGGCGGGCGGCTAAAAGACTTTTGGGCCGCCGAAACACTATGATCATATTTCTTGTACATCTTTTGTAGTTCCTTTAAAAAAAAAGGTTAACTAAAACTTTTTTGAGGAATCTTCAGCTTGATTCCATAGAAGAGACAATTTTGACTTGAAAAATGTCTAGTTTCGTTTGAAAGGAATCCTGTTTGAGTTATGAGTTGAGAGGAATTTGGTATAAAATGAAATTGGTTCAGATTGAGTTTGCAGAAGTCCATTTTAAACAACACATTCATTGCTTAATGCGGGGGTAACAAGCAATAAACCCTGTGCGATACTCGAATTCGGAAGCTCGTAGAGAGATTGCAAAGACGACGCTTCTCAAATTTAAATGCGCTCTCAAGTTCTGAACCACCGATCTACATCATCAGCGATCGCGTCAACCTAAACCTCCCTAGAGCGCCGGGCCCTATGCAAGTTTTCCTGCACTCGTCCGATTTTGAAACCTTTAAAATATGGCACTACTATTTAATATTTCTCTGCACGCTCGGGCTACCCTTCGCCAGTTCTGTGACGAATGTTTGCTCTGCGAGAGCCTGCACCATGCCAAACAAATTAGATAGGATAAATGCAACAATCTCAATCACACCAATGAAAAGGGATAACAAAATTGCCAGAACCATTTCTACCTTTCTTGAAGTTGTCGCTTTGACCACACTTTGTATATCATATTGTTTCGCCCTATGAAGTGCGATGTAAACCGATGGAAACATCAGTGGTCTTCCTTTCCGGTTGAGTGTAGCAACTTTAAGGCTCCGCTTTTAATCACGAATGATGTTCGATCGTGAATTTGCGCCAATTCTGTTCGGTAGAACGGGAGGAACGAGTCATATAGGGAGGATCCTCACCCCTCAATTGGTTTGAAAATGTGTTTATTTTTTGCCAAGTCGCTAAACCCAAGGAGTAGGGGGTCACAATGGTACACGGCGCAGCACGTGTTTGAGGGTCTTGCACGCCCGCGATGCGTCTGCAGCAGGTGGCTCGGAGCGCAGGTGGGTAGAGGGTTGACTCGTGCGAGGGAGGTCAGGGGTTTGGTTCTTGTGCGCTGCTGCATTTTTGCATTTCAACTGATTGGTTGAGATTTGGGTGTTTCTGAGGTCTATACCATTTTCAGACGTTTTCTGTGCATTTTTTTCCAGCTCACGCTGCTGCATTCGTCATGGTGATAAGTGTTCAGCATCAGTGATACACACGTACAAAGTGACTGTGTAGTGAATCGCGGTGTCTTACTCCAAGGTTATGAGCGTTTTTTTAGCAACCGAAATCCAATTGAAGACGTACCTTTTCCTCCGAAACAAGAGTTCCACCCGAAAACGTTATCATATGCCCACTGCTTGCTTGCCTCTCTACGTCCATCAGTTCATCTTGCGGATCCCTATCTTCCTCTTTTTCTTCCACCACTTCCAGCTGTTCGTCTTCGTCAACTTCAAGTTTACGTGCTGCGAAGTCCTCGAGTATGCTGGCCATCCATTCGGCCAGCTTGATTTCTTCCCTTGAAGATTCCTTGTCTAAAGGTGGGCCACACCTCAGCGTGAACAGGTGAATCACCACTCGACCGTCGGCGACATTGTTGGTGTTAGGTTCTAGAAAACCTCCAGCAGACCTCTGAATTCCAGGTGACAGACAGAAATGAGGGAGAGAGTGTATCGATGCCGTTTAGCTTAATTTGCGGGATCCGCACCTCGCTTCTCATTTGAACCACATCCGACGTCACAACGTGGTCTCCTTTAAAAATCCGAACAGGATGGTTTTTCCCGAGGCGCTGGAAAATGCTCAGAAAACGTCTGAAAGTGGTGTAGACGTCAGAATTCCCCAAATCTCAACCCATCAAAAATGCAGCAGCGCAGAGGAGCCACACCTCTGGCCTCCCTCACGAGTGGACCCTCTACCCACCTGCGCTCCGAGCCACCGGCTGCAGACGCATCGCAGACGTACAAGACCCCCAAACGCGTGCTGCGCCGTATACCATTGTGACCCCCTACTCCTTGGGTTTAACGACTTGGCAAAAAATAAACACATTTTCAAACCAATTGAGGGGTGAGGATTCTTCCTATACGCCTCGCTTCCCTTGTTAGGCGATTGCAAGAGCAATACCTGATGCATAAAAGAATAATGGTCTCCCTGGAGCTCCTCAGTACGTAGGAAGCCTCCTTTAAAATAAAAGTCAAGAAAAAACTCACCTAGCTTCCGCACTAACCAAATCGAGACGAATAGGAGTATCATGTCGAAAGAAAGAGAAGAATAAGACGATAATAGTCGAAACAGCCGAATCTCAAGTACCCTAGGAGAATAGGACACCTGAAAAATGCTAAATGACGCACTAGTAACGCCTAAAAGGACACGAAGGAAGAAAATACATAGGATAGGAAGAGAAAATCATAAAATCGTATTTTTCCACCGTAACTCTGCCCGCGCGGCAAGTTTAAAAGGTGTCTAGATAGAGCGCGATAACCTGCCGAAAGAGCGGACCACCAACGACCCCAATCACTTATTAACATTGAAATTAGTCAAACAATTGGCTAAAGAACAATAACAGCCACAGAAAAGCTGTACAGATTAAATGTAACCAAAGAGACCACCTAAAATGATACCTCCATGGCATAGTAAGACCGAAAAACCAAAGGATACTTAGGTAATTTACCAGCGGATAGATATAAACCCTCATAGTTTCAGGATGTGTTAGGTACTGCATAATGTTTACACTGTGTAATGTTAATGTCTAGTTTCATTTACATGGCTATAGTTACTGACTCGCTCCAATCTGGGTTAAAGAGTGTACTTTGAAGAAGTTCTTTTATGCGTTCACGCCAGTCTAGATTATGAATTCCATATTTGGGGAGAATAAATTTATTTTTAATTACAAATTTAAATATAGAACAAATTATGGTGTTCCTATCGAAATCATTATTCTCCAATGTTTTTTTAAAGTTGAATAACTCATGTTAGAAAATCGGAATAGTATGTACATGCCCTTGCAATTCGAAGTGTCTCTGTGTATATAGCAGCTCCTTAATAGTTAATGATAGAAAAGATCATTAGGTAGTCCTTCAACTACCAGTTTAAAATTATCCGTTTTGTTATACAACTTAAATAAATAAAATAAATAAATAAACTTCGTAGACAATTTGTTATCTACAATTTTTATTTGGAGATCCAAATAACTGCTATTTAGGAGAGTTATATGCGTTGGTTCCAATTGAAATAAGTTATTGTAAACCCTGTAAAATGTTAGTTATATGGTCGTTAGACATACTGTATATAACAAGTAGATGGTCCATATATCTGAAAGGAATAAAAACTTAGTTGTTTATTAGTTTGCGATTAAGGAAAAAAATTATATTCAAAGTAGGACATACTGAGATCTGCCGATAAAGGGCTAAAATTTCCTCCCTGAAGTACACCTTTATTTTGCTTGTAAATTGCGTTCCCTAGCTCAAAAAGCTGTTATCCAAGACGTAATCGACTACGTATCCGCATAATAAACTGTATTAAATCCATTAAATGCTATAAATTTTTTCCCGGCATTTTTGAAATAAATTTTCAAAACATTTCTAATATTTTTAATAATCAAGTTATGTGGAAGAATAGTTGGTGAACGTGTTAGCAAAATCCGCTGAGCATATTTTGAGATTGTCTCAAACAATCCCACATATTCTTTCACTTATGTTAGTATTATCTATGGCCCAATAGCCAATAAAGGTTTTATTTCTGATTTTAGTAGCATTAATATATTATACTTCGTAAAATGCGATTTTATATGAGTAAAAATGTGCTTACGTTCTAAAGCTAAATGTTTTGTACTACTACTTTTAGAACCTGTGATAAATCTAAACTTGACTAATTTGACTGGGTTCTTATGTAACTTCGGAATACAGTACATGTGTGGTATAATTATAGAATTAAGATTGCTCAATTTCTGAGTTTCAGAAAACCCTCTGTGTTCTCTAGGATATCTATGATATTTTTGGCCTGTACAGAGAATAAGTATCTGTGTCTCTGCATATTATTTGATTTTCTAAGAATTCAATACCCATCTCTTTGAGATACAGAGCTTCTTACAGATAATACTGTAATTACTTGCGCCTTTCTCGAGAGGACATATTGTAAAATTCTCCTGCAAGTAGCTAAGATAATTTGTGTTAATATTTATTTTGTAGTCAGTACATAATCTACCTCATAAAGGTGTGGTTTTAGTTTTCTGATGAAACTGACTTTGAGAAATTATAAATACTGTTAAGTTTTTCTTGGTTAAGTCTATATTTCTTCTTAAATCTGCTTAGCACATTCGTAATAATGTCCTCCATTCAACTAGATACCTGTTGTTTGCTAACCTCTTTACCGATTCTAAATTTCGTGTCCTTGCTCATAATATCGTAGAGCGATTTTTCTTTAATGATTTTTAAATCTCCTGTTATTATATGACCGTGTTGTCTATCTACAAACAACGACATCTTTTCTATATTACATAAACAACCAGTATTCATTAAGTTCGTTACAATGTTGTTATTAAGAGTTTTGATGAATCTGTTGTAATTAAAAATTTGTAAGGAAACTGGCGGCGGGTAGCGAAACACTATCCTGTTGGATATGAAATTCTCGGAATTAACTAAACTTCTGATGTTACAGTTGTTAAGTATTTTAATCATATTGATACTATCACAGTCTTGATTACTGAACTGAAAAGAGCAGAGGAGGCTAAGTAGAATTTTACGTTTATGCTCAGCAAATTTACAAAGGAACTCATGGTTATAGCGTGAACCAGATTAATATCTTATCTGTTTAAAGGTATCTGTACACTTCTAATTCATCTGTCAAGTTTTCCACGTTGTTAAAGAATTTCACAATATCAAATCTGCGTTTAGATTTTCTTCTTCTTCTAGTGCGTTTTCTCTACTTTACAATAGATAGAGAGAAATAAGGGTGGTTGTTCTTATGATACAGTGGATTGATAATGTCGGATACGTTACCATAACCCTTAATATCATCATTTAATCCTAATGGGTAAGCTGTGTTAAGAACTCTGATCCAAAATAACTCCTTTTCCGCTAAAGCATTATTATCTATCACAACGATTTTTGTTGCGATCAAAACTTCTAGCGCCAGGCGGGACTCGAACCCGCACCTCCCTCTGACCGAGCGGGAATGCTCTACGCCTTTACACCACCGGCGCCGTTTGATCGAACACAACATCCACATTCTTATCTATGTTATCATCCATATTGTCCAACACTGTAACACAAATTTGCTTATGTTTACAATTGTCGAAGAGATTGTAAAGATATTTATTAACATTTCCTTTGTTAATATGATATAGGTGTTCTTTAAACCTTTCCTTAAGTCTTCTAGACGTAAGTCCAACGTAATGTTAGCCACATTCACTACAACTCACGCAATATATTACGTTGTTACTATTACAATTAGAGTTGGCTTTTATGTTGGTATAAATTTTAAGTGTGGTAGATTTGCTAATAGTAAACGGCATTTCATTAGTATGTCACAGACTTCGAATGGTGGACCACATTTTACGGTATAGTATTATTGCCTAAATTGAGTAGCGTGCAATTTCCATCAACCCTACTTTTATTAAAGCGGCAACGCCGATAGTAAATACCGTTGGGAGGAGTCGTTTGTTACTTGCACACCCCAATCGCGGTATAAGGTAGGCCTATTCCTCATACCTGGAGGGAAAATGTTCAGCATGGCTGCTGCTAGGTCATTGCTACCTAGAATCTTTCCTAAAGAATATGTAAAGGAATTAAGAAACGAAATGGAAGGCTTTAGTGGGTGGCGCAGGAGGCATTCCCTCCTATCGCAACCTCCTACTTATAACCCCGTCAAAAAAGCTTGTTTTTTAGAACAAGAGGTCAGGTCCTCTTATTAAGGAATGTTTAAGAGTGTATACAACGAAAGGAACTGAGACACCAAAAACCAGAAGACGAGTGAAACGCACTTATAAATGCCCGGTAGGGTTGAAGGGTATAGCAAATGTTGTCGCGACTCGCGACTTTTGCAGCGCTTCGGTCCTCCTGCGGGCATTCATTCAGGCCCGCGGCGCCCCGCATTAAGGGCGTCCATCGCGCGGCCTGCCCCGCCTCCGCCGGCATTGATCCGCAGGCGTGGCACACCCACCCTAGACTTCCACCTAACCCCCGTTGCACAAATTGTAAACTTTTGTAACAAATTGTAAAGCTTGGGTCCATGCGCTGTGTGGACAAGTCGTTGTAAAACTATGATGCAGAGGTTGCAAAAAAGGCCATTACACCTTAAATGTTTATGATGAATAAATATTAAACACACTGTGTTGGCCGCTAACTTATGGTTAGTACACTCGTCATGGCTACTGCATCCAGCTCTAACAATAAATTCAGCCCAGTTGAATTTCATTATGGCTGGTAATGTACTAAACAACATTCTCCTGCGAATTAGACACACGAGGACAAATACGTGCCGTGAAAACCGATTTACCTCGTTTCCAAACCTACTTCACCGCTTTTAAAAGCGAATAGGTGAGATTTCGGCAGCATAAGAAGTTCTCGCCCACTGCAGTGGATGAATCTTGCGTCCTGCGTATCATAGAAAACGATGGGGAGGTGTGTAAGATGAAATAAGCCATCCAATTCCCACCAGTTCCGTCTAGTTGCCCGAATCCCTGCACGTCGCATGAGTTAGAGCGCGCTCCACGGTGAGTTCCGCGCCCCAAGTCCATTGCCCCGCCCACGACAACTCTCCCGTGAAAATTTCAGCGTTGTAAGTGTAGCGTCGAGTGCCTGCGCGTGGCCCTCCACGTGGACACCGCGTGGGTAGAAGTGTTTGACTCCAGGCAACCAACTTGTCTCCGGGTAGTGTCTTCCTCTAAGGTCCTATGCTGGCTGCCGGCCCGGCTGGAAGGATACAATTCAGGTGGGACGGAAGGGATGGACCCGGGGAATTCTCAGTTCAGGAGTGGCGCTTCAGGGCATGGGACCCTACACCTCCCCGGGATACACCGCCTTGGCAGCTTCGGGTGCCCCATGGGGCAGGTTGAGATCCCACGTGTAAACGGCACAGCCGCTGCACCGGGGCCACCGCCTTGCAACAAATGTGATAAGAAATCAAAAGGTCTGATTTTGATTATGGTCCGTTACAGCAGATACCTTTTCCTTGGTCCCGACTAGAAATAGATGCCTGAGTATTAAGTCAATATGATACGCAGCAGAATGGTGGCATATTTGAATAAGATTTTGGGAAAACCTTACCATTGGTTTTGTTTCCCTCACGTATGCTTTCTCCGACCATGTGATAGTATTTTAAATCCGTATTGTTGCTATTGGTTTATTAATGCAAATACAGACAGGGGGAGAGAGGGTCGTTGAGAGAGGGTTAATCAGCTTGCATTTCATTCAGAATCAAGCTAGACATTCCTATTAACTATACTATCACTTGAGTATGTTAATTATTCATGGATGTGACTATATTCAGTGTTAATTAGGATTAGCCTATACATGGATAAAGCCATGGCTTCAGAAACCCATCTGTGGATTAGGGTGTTATTTATAGAAATGGACAATCGGACAGTTCCAGGAGAATATCAACAGAAGAGTGCTGATAGATTGAGTGCGAATCATAGGGTTACCAAACCCTCGTAAGAAGAAGTACGATTCACTTCTTGAGAAACTCGCGTACGACATACTCGGGTGATTACTGGAGATTGCACTACAAAGCTTGTTCAATAGTAATATATAATTAAGTTATCCACGTGATAGACCAACTCCCTTCAGCTGGGCAACTTCTGCAGGAGAACATAATCATTGTCAAGCTATTCGGGTGAATGACATTTCATATATAAAACGATCTAGCGTGCCCATATGTAAAAAATTAATTATTTTAAGGCAAGGATGACATATGACTTCTGGCGTCATTTTATGCAAGATGGACGGAATAGGTTGGCCGAATATAATCGAAGAAACGACCTGAATATCAACATTTGCCGTGAAAAAACGCTTAGCCTGCAGGATGTGTACCATTTAGGGTCATGTTCATAATTATATAATAACAGGATCACCTTAAAAGTTTTAATTCAGGCTTTACCTAAGGAAACGAATCCAGGATGAGGTACGTGCACAGCATCTGAGCGGGCTCAAGGTAACACATGTCAAAGGAATGCTTCGTGTTGGCGATTTGGTTGTGAGTAGATACGGTGGAATATTTTACAATAAAAAGCATTTGATATATTTCATTTTCAACCTATGAAACCAACAACTGCAGCAATTAAACTAAACATCGATATGTCATCGTGGAACGGCGTGCCATTACTAGAGATGTGGACCTACAAGGAAAAGGAAGCCATCGAGGTAAATCGAAATGAAAACATGAATATTGTATATTAACCAAATTGATTAATTTAGCAAGGAGAACTGGATCTTTAACTTTTCCGGGACTGGACTTGGCTGCCCCTGCTCTAAAGAAAGGGATCCAACTACATCACTGCTCAATGTAGAAGAGAACAAGGTGAAGTTTAGTAATAGATATTTAAATACACAGTATAGCTAGCATATAACAGTAGCAACAAATCTTCTTCTTCTTCTTCTTCAGCGTTTGTCCCGCTTCGTCGCGGGGTCTGCTCTTCTGGTGTCACGACGCCACCTTTCCCGGTCATGCGCTTGATCAGGGTGGACGCCAGTTACTTTCATGTCCGCGTGTAACGTATCCGACCAACGCTGCTTCGGGCGTCCTCTAGGCCGCTTTCCTGACACTTCTAACTCAAGGCCTATCTTGCGGACGCTGTCTTCCTTTCCACGCAGAACGTGGCCGTACCATCGTAAGCGAGCTTCGCGCATCTTGTCCGCTATCGCCGCGACACCGAACTTCTGTCATAGCATCATTTCTGATGCGGTTCATGCGGGTGACTCCAGCCGTCCAGCGCAGCATCTTCGTCTCCATGACGCTGAGGAGCGATTCAACTTCTTTACCATTAGTCGCAGGCCAACACTCAGCGCCGTATATCGCTACCGGCCGCACGACTGTTCTGTAGATCTTTGACTTCAGGTGCTCTGGTATCTTCCTATTTCAGAGCACGCCAGTCAGCGAACGCCACTTGGACCAAGCTGCACTCACGCGTGAGTTCACTTCAACCATCAGACCGCCGTCAGACGCTATTGCTGATCCCAGGTATTTAAGCACCGAAGTGCGTGCAAGCTCAGTACCGTTAATCCTGATGGAGCCGGACTCGCTTACGTCAGTCGTTAGGCACTCGGTCTTCTTGACGTTCAATTTGAGTCCGAACATCGCCAGGCGGTCGCACCAAGCTTGCACCTGCCGCTCGAGATCATCTTTATCTTCGCAAGCGAGCATCACGTCATCAGCATAGAGCAATGTCCATGGGACAGGCTTCTGAAGATCTCGCGTAACGGCATCCAAGACGACAACAAAGAGGAGTGGAGAAAGCGCAGAACCTTGGTGCACCCCAACAGAGATGGGATACTCCATTGAGGTTCCAGCTGCAGCTTGCACTCTACTCTTTGGGCAAGAGTAGAGCATCCGCACCCACTCTATGAGTTCCTCAAGTGCGTTGTGTTGTCGCAAGGCGTAGCATATAACTTCACGCGGTACGCGGTGAAAGGCCTTCTCCAAGTCGAGGAAGGCGATATGCACCGGCTTCTGTTTCTCGCGATGCTTCTCTATCAGGAGGCGGGCGGCGTATATGGCATCAATGGTGCCACAGCCAGCCACGAAGCCGCACTGATTGCTGGAAAGGTGGACGACGTCACGAATTCGTCCTTCGACAATTCGCTCAAAGATCTCCATGCTGTGCGAAAGCAAACGAATTGGACGGTAGTTGGAGCAGTCTGCAGGACTGCCCTTCTTCTTACAAATCGGAATTGTCGTACTTTGGCGCCAACACTTAGGCACCTTCTTCTCCGCCACAACCTGGTTAAAGAACTGCGCCAACCACTCAGCAGGGTACCACAACTTTGACTTCCACAGACCAGCTGCCACTTCGTCGGGCCCAGTCGCCTTGCCTGGCTTCATCTTCCTCAGAGCCGCTTCTGTCTCCTCCACGGTGATCTTGTGAACGGGACTGTGGAGAGAAGCCACAGAAGGGATGGCCGGGTGAGGAAATTCCATAGTGGAAATTTCCTCAAAGTAATCACGCCATCGCTTCAGCGCCTTTATGCGGTCTGTCAGAAGATGGCCGCTCTCATCATTGATGCCAAAGAACTTTTCAATGTCCTCGGTTTGGCGATGGCGAGTCTTAGCAATTCGGTACAAATACCGCTCACCATCGCGCGACTCGAGCCTTTCGTTGACATCACTATAATGAGTTCTTTGCAGCCACGGCTTTCTTTGCAACCTTCTGATACTTCTGCCAGTTGTCGGCTGTTTTATCGCTGAGAAACACATGATAAAGCGGTTTCTTCTCTATAACCTTCGCTTTCACATCGTCCGTCCTCAGCCATGTCCGCTTGCCGATCTTGCGTCGCCCAGGCTTCGTTATGTCCGTCCTCAGCCATGTCTGCTTGTCGATCTTGCGTCGCCCAGGCTTCGTTATGCCGAGTTCCACCTGCAGCTTGGCGTATCGCGTCGGTTGCTTTCTTCCAAGTTTCGTCGACAGTCGTGACTGTCGGCAACCGTACGCGGGAAACCACAGCTGCTTTCTTCTCTTTCATTCGCTACCACTTGATTCTCGCAGCACCGCATCGCTCAACCTGCTGCACCCTCGGAGGGGTGATCTTAAAGGTGCAGACCAGCGGTCGATGCTGTGGGGCGATACGACACGATCTTCCCGTCTGTGACAATGCTTCGGTCGCGATCCTTGACAAGGACAAAGTCTATCTGAGACTTGAAGCTCCCACTATAGAACGAGATGAGGCGGGAGTCGCGTTTGCAAAATACGGTGTGAACTATGGTGAGGTTGTGCGATTCCGCATACTCAAGAATGCGCTCACCATCGGCGTTACGAGACGCGTATCCGAAACCATCATGACAGCTGTACCCGTCCTTCGCACTTCACCTTCGTGCCCATTAAGGTCACCAGCGACTATGATGACATCTTTCGGCGGTACCTCTGCTGTCTTCTCATCAAGTAGGCTCCAGAACTCTTCCTTTGCGTGATCGGAGCAGCCACTCTGCGGAGCATACGCAGAGAAGAAGTGATAGAGTCGCTCCTTCGCGGCGACAACGATCTTCGTCAACCGATCGTCATAGCGTTCGACGCTTACAATCGAGTCACGAAATCTTTCGGAGACGATTATTCCGACACCACTGGTGGTCCTGGGACTTCCACATAGGACGGCCTTAAAGCCTCGTCCTATGTCCCTTGACTTGCGGCAGGACCATCTCGTCTCCTGCACCGCACAGAGATCAACTCTTCTACGCTCCAGTGCTTCAACCAACTCGCACGAGCGGCCCGTCAACGTACCCACATTCAGCGTTGCTATGCGGGTCCTGCTTACGTTACGGGGCTTTCGTACTAGCTCAGTTGCCCCCCGATGCCGTCCTCGCATCAGGGACCCTCGCATACTTCTCACACTCGCCGCGCTCTGCGAGTGCGCGTCGGCTCCCGCGGACGCCGTAGCACAATCTCAAAAAACATGACTTATCATACACCACGTGATGTGACATGGGTCTTCGTAGGCCGGCCTGTCACAAGGGCCTGTCGCCTGCATTCGAGTGTCCGTGCATAGCTTAGCTCACAAAGCGCGCAGTTTCCAGTGGCACTACGTGGAGGAACGGACATCGCCACCAACAATAGCAACAAATAACATCTAATGAAACTATGAGCATACCTGTTATGATTTCTTCAGAATACTGAATGCAACAGTCCAGCGCCTTCGGATAGAAACGAACGAGTCAAGATAAGAAAGCGAAGTGGAAACCATGAAGAGTACACTTATCCATCTAAAATGAAGAAGAAGGCGGTATCATGATCACATATGGGTTTCAATAATCTTAGGTTCTTAGGTTTCAATAATGTGGTTGCGTTAATAAAATGAGTTAAAGTTAAAGTGTGAAAATGTAGAAGGAAAGGAGAATGGTTAATAAAACTCATCATATTTGCCAGTTTCAATTAATTGACCAAGCGTTATTACCAAACAGGACGTGGATCAAAGAATACTCGTCCATCTTTCTCTAAGAAACAGCCTCCAATGTCTCTCTGAGGGCTGGAATGGAATGAGCTTTGACTGTAGGAATGCGAAGCGCCTTGCTAGGTCTCGGCCGGAAATGGAGGAGCCCAGTATGCTAGAACAGGAGGTTATTTTTAATGATGTATTGCACTTGTTTCTCCTCTTGAACTGGTCTGATTCCAAACGACAGCCCCCACAATGTTAGAGAAATGCAAAAGTTAGTTGAGCGAAGAGATAAGTCGTATTCGAGAAGCCTGTGCACAGGACGGGGTCTTCTACCACAGTGACACATCAGAACATCAAAAATAACTCTAAATGGAAGTGGGAATGCGCTATAAGAGGAGATGATTAGAGTAGGCACATTTGGACGTTGTTGATGGTTGTTGATCGAAGATCACGTTTACGAAATTTTACGATTTACGGCCCAAAATGTCGTAAATCGTAAGTCTTAAAAATTTCCGTGAAAATAGCCGTAAATCGTAAAATCGTAAATCGTAACTATGCACACCCCTGGTCCTCAATGACTTGACGGAACGCGATCGCAGACGACTTG
Organism: Heligmosomoides polygyrus polygyrus; assembly: GCA_947396885.1. Taxonomy (NCBI): domain Eukaryota; kingdom Metazoa; phylum Nematoda; class Chromadorea; order Rhabditida; family Heligmosomidae; genus Heligmosomoides; species Heligmosomoides polygyrus. The sequence goes on from OX377202.1 coordinate 36,984,570, forward strand.
CAGAGGTAGCTAGTAAATTGCTCTTCTACAGACGCACGACTCACTGGCTGGCGTCCATCGTCAAAGGATATCAGAAGTGGAGTATGCGTCAATAACATAGTAGACACCGGTTTGACAAGTGTGAACTGTCTGAGCCGCAACCAAAGGCCGCAACTCGTCGAATGTTACGGTTTGCGTTTGATGCGATTGTAAAAGCATCATTCATATGAGCTCTGCCGCTCAACGCAGTTCTCACAAAATCGAACACAAGCGCCCGAATCACACCACCGCGAGTGTGCTTCGAAAGAAACAGCCGCCGCCTTTGGATGGAAAGCTGCGCCCCATACACTGTCCAGCGCAGACCTTGCGCTAACAGATTTTCTGTCCCTCTTCATCACTTGGATCCAACACCGTGCATCGAAAGACGTTCAGTGGCGAAGATGATTAGATTGTTGGTTGCACAACTTCATCGTCAAAATCACAAAGTTCTACTCTGCTCGCAATAGAAGATTGCCCGAAAAGTGCAGAAGAGAGATGAAACACGGTGATCAATCCTTCGTTTCTCAGTGTGCTTTTAGTTCATGAAAAATCAATAGCATTTTATTGATTATTGACGAAAACAGCGGGAACTTTCCTTACGACACAATGTAATAACAAAAAGTCGTGGACCACCGCGCTATCTTGCACGATTGCTTAGAATCGTGCCATTGCACTCCCCTCCTTTTCACGTTGATTAGAGTGGCTTATCACAGGCTCTTGACATCCTTCAACGCTGCGTGCTATGTCTTCGCTTTGCTCCTCCACCAATGGATTTTCTTCTAGCACACAAGCTGTGAACACGGGCATGCGCCAGAATTATCCGCACTTTTCCAAAAGATCTTTCTTATATAGATTCACGTCCATATACTTTTCTGGTTGCTAAAAATAATTTATATGGTATTTTAGTGGTCAACTTTTTTGAAGTTTGCTCTGAGGATGAGTGCAATTTTGCTGCTGGTGGTGGTGTGCCGGTTTGCGATCGTAATGTCTAGTGATATGGAACTACTGCTTGTTCACACGGTGGGTGGAAGAAAATTTACGCTGGTCAAATATTGCAGAAATCAAATGCTTCTGAAGCAGTAATCGCAAAAACAAATACCCTAATTGATGTCCTCAAAATTCATTGCTGTTTTTGCCTGACAGCACTTAATTGACTGGACCGTCCCGACGTCTTCTCAATCCACTATACTACCATTCAGACGATTACCGGAGAGTTCTCCTTTTAAAGACGTTACCAGACGATGGAACTCAAATAGTATCACGATTTGCATTAACGATTTGGAAGCGGAATCCCATTTGGAATAACTACAAATGCGTTCAAAAATATAGGCCTCCGGCTGAAATGTGATTCATGGGCAGGGTTCAGAGCTACGAAGACTCCCTCAGTCGGAAGCCTAGGTCACCAACAAATGTAGCCGTACAAATCTCACATGGCTGCTCCACTACAATCACCTGAAGGACCACAAATTCTTCAAACAGGTATTGTGTCTACCACATCAACACTTCTTCATAAGAAGATTAGGTGTCGTTGAAGAGAGAGAGCATTGTTCAACTATCGGTTAAGACGAATAACTCTAATCATAAGTTTAGCTTATGCTTGCACAATGGACTTTTAAAAACGCTACCTTTAATGCTTACTTAGTATAACAGAATTAGGTCCACCGCCCTCTGTTTCAGATGTGCCACCTCAAAACAAAAATACTTCAAATGCGGAAAACTCGTGTATACATACATATATATATATACATATATATATATGTAAGCTTAGTCGAGAGCTTTTTCGTTGTGGCTAAGAGAGCTGTTTTGCTTTCGCGAGAAAACTGTAAGCACTAATTCCACTCTAATCATATAACTGATCACTAACAACAAAGCGTGTGAAGTTCTCTGTGTGATAACAAGATTTTTTCTAGGCTCCGGGGCTTCGCTTGTACTGTCAACTCACAATGGTGCACATTGTCCTACGTTCTCAACGAGGAATACGTTCAAAAGTTGAGCGCTTACATAATGAACGCCCAAATTTACACGATCGTTGTGTGTAGCTCTAAAACTTCTTCGCAGCTTTAAGCCCTCTTTCTAAATGATAACTAATCCTAATCCGCGTACACGAAAATTCCGTTTTTGAATAAGGCGCTGATTCAGTGCACTTAAGAGACACGGCGAAGCTGGAAGCGATAGGCTCATGGAAACTGGTTGAGGTAACCAAAGAAATTAAGAATATCGTTAGACTGACAGAAATTACGTCGTGCGGTATTTAAAAAAAAAGGTTTCAGTGAGGAACATTGCTATACTGTTGAAACTAGAAAATCCTTAGATTTGGCTATAGAAAGTCTACTCCATAATATTACACATACAACGGTCACATTTCTCGCTAAATCACTTGTCTCTTCTGAAGGAAAACAAGCACAGTTCCCAGGGCACACAAGTGCACCTGAACTCGTGACTGTCACAGCGAGTGAACATTGATTTTCTTCTTTTCTTCTTTCAGCGTTGTCAGGTTCTTCAGATAATACGACACGTCAGCCTGTGCATTCCAGATATGGCGCCATGGAGATCGATCACCAGTGAGCTGTTGCCCGACAGACCCCTTTCAAGAGGGCAACTGGACATTCGGGGGTGGAGGCTTTGGACAGCTGTCACCTGTACGATACTGCCAATGCTGGCTTTGTAAGACTTATTCCAAAAATGCTCAGCACTTTGTTCTCAAAGAAGTCATGACATGCAGAAATCTCTTCAAGAAGAACATGCAGCAGACTCAGTGTCAATCTTTTTACATCGTTTGCAACATTTTCTCCATTCAAGTTAAAAAGAATAAGAATATATCTTAGTGAGGTCTTGAAGATATAAAGACTATAGCTAGTCCTCTGAGTTTTTAAGATAAAATGACTAGAACTATTAAGAGCATTCAATCGGAATGAACTTATGGTTATCCGTCACATTAAGAAAACGTACATGAATACATTGCTATATAGGGACAAGTATATGTTATTAAGCTTCCATTTAGTCTTTATTTCATATTTCAGATGACATAAAAAACTTTTTGAGAAAACATAAATGAAGTGGAACTGCTGTTCCTTGAAGAGCAGCGCCATTGAGCCTCTATTATCCCTTGTCTTAAGTTTTTCCTTCTCCCGGTCACTGAAGTATTCACTCCGCTTGCTTCACAGTAATCACACTAAGAGTGCCGCTACATCGATGATAAAAGGCGAGTGGGAAAGGGCTGTATCGATATGTTAAGCCAAAAATTGCTACCTGTTATAAAGTAAACTGATTCTTGACGTTTAGTGGAAAGTTACTACAGTGAGAAGTTACTATAGTCGCATAAACAGGTAGGGGACGCTGTCAACGGAACGCAGTTATTTAGAGATTTTAGAGTTGCCTGAGGTAGATATTGCACAAAGTGCTGATTAAAGCCAACCGCTATCACAAATTCAGCCTATTTTAAGCGCTGGAATACTGAAAAAAGTGAATCAATCCCTTTCTTGCGAACGTCACTTCTACTTCTATTGGTTATCGTGGAGGCAATTTGAAGGAGTTTTTGGCTTGTCCAACGACTCTGCGGTGGCCGGCCGATGAATATGCTGTTCTATGCTTTTCAAGGCTAGCCCGAGCTCACCAACCCGCATGATAACGCAGCCGGCACCTCTGACTGCGTTGTTATGCACCCTATTATCATGTGGATAAAAAGACAAAACAGAGCACATGAAAAATTTCACAAAAAATGTAGTTGAACTCTATTATATTATGATCATACTAACATGAGAAAATGCATAATAGCAGTATGGAAGAAATTATTGCTGGAGAGGAAATGAGCCAAAGACAAATATTCTAACAAAATACTGTAAATCTGTGTGTGAAGCTCTGAAGAAAATAAAAATGCTTAAGCGTATTTCAGTTATATTTCTTAAAACGCATATGGTACGATGTCGAACCTAGAACGCTATTAATAAAGATGACTTGAGGGTCAGCACAGCAAAATCATTAACAAATCTTTTCGAAAATAACTCTGATGATTATTAACGAACTGAAAGCTTTCCTTGAACTAGCTAAATGTCGGGGCCTAACTGCAAGTGGTTAAAACACTCAAAACATTGCGAGATAGATTGCTACAGCGAAATAAAAATAGTTTGGTTTATCTCTGAAGTTTGTTCTAAACACAAATTGTTCTAAACTTGAAATTCGTCTGCATCTCGAGTTGACTTTTACTCCCTAAATCCTCTGGTCCATTGAAAGAGAAATAACAGTTTTGGATAAGATTATTACAACTTTCAGATGAAATTTTTCGAAGAACTTTTTGAAAGATCTGTTATAAGGACAAAAGCTCCAACACCTTTCAGGTTGGAATGAAGCAGCACTTCGAGTTTGGAAAATTTTTGCGGAAAGTATATGTAGACGATATGAAATTTCTCAGTCCAAGATATTCATCTAAGGAGGTAAGCCGTTCGCGCACCTAGACATCTGTTCTGATTCTGTTCTTTCCTTTGTTTTAACCTTAGTTCATTATCTGAAGGGTAGACCTTTTCTATAATAAGGGAAACATTTCATGTTTCTTCATTCGAACTACTAATCATTATTGTTTTGCTGTGACTACGAGTTTCACCATCACTGCCTTACATAAACGTAGTAGTAGCCTTTGTCAAGTGTACTGAAGGCTTTAACGAGAAATCTTTACTAGCATTCATAAGTAGTAAGGTTCTGTTAGTGTTGGTTGTCTGTTCGTAGACGTTGAATGTTGTACGCAAACCCAAACATGTAGGAAAACTTGTTACCAGATGCAAACGAACAATCGAGCGCTCTGCGCTGGTGAATTTACTGAGATGAGAGGCTGAAAGGTTACGCACTTTCTTTATGGTGCAATAAGAACGGTTGACTATGGTTAAGGCTAAGCGAGGGCTCCTTATAGCTGACTATTGATTAGTATTGATAATGGTTGATGATGTTGATTGATTTCAGATCTACATCCGCTCGACAGACAAGAATCGAACGATTATCTCGGCGATGTCAAACATTTTAGGAATGTATGGAAAGAACGATGGCATTAATATCCCTGGAGAAGACTATCCAAAGGACTCTGAATGGCCTGCTGGATTCGTTCCTGTGGCAATACACTCTGTAGAAGAGCATATTGACTTTGTATGCGCTGTTTTCTCGAGCTATAGGGTTGTGAAGTCGGTTGGCTTGCCAATTTCCGCATTTGTGAAGATGCAACAAATACCCGAAATTGCTATACAACACAAAACTGCTCTCCAACCGTGTGAATGCGTCGGAAGAAACTCGTGTGCTGTATGACAACGACGGCTGGTAGTTGATTTGACGCACTTATATGGAAATGTGTAATAATAGCTAGCCAAAGCATTTATAGTATAGAGCCATGGTCTTCAGAATAACAATACATTTTCAGGACCTTGTCTCTACGGGGACCGTTTTCAAAACATTTGCTCTACGATTCACTGAAAAAATTAAGATTGATATGCAATCATTCCTTGGGTGCCCTTCCTTACAAGATATTGAAAATGTTAGATACTGAAAGTGTTACTGATGAATGAATGATACGCTGCTGGATAAGGGGAAATACGTATGCATCCACAAACTGCGGCTTCAAGAACGTTAATCTTGTTTCACCTCTAAACATTTTTACAAACTTTTTTGTTTTTTAGGTTGCAAATCCTGATCTTGATTGCAATCGCCAGGATATTTTGTGGAGCATGGCTAATTCATCGTCGGAATTGCAAGCATTCCAAAATCGCCCTGATGTGAGTAACGTTAGTAAGGAAATAGTGGCTTTGTGAAGTGGCTAGGACGCGAAAGGTTTGAAAATTAGGTTCTCTTACAAGATTCTTCTAATAGAGGGAGGGGGCAAAAGAAATGAGACACTCATAGCTGTGCCCATATTTGTCGTGACTGGAGTCCGGTTTCGAGCTTCTCGTATGATTGTTTCCTACTTACTGAAGGCCACCTGAGAAGTGATCACTTTTGCCCTTTGCAGAAGCATGTCAAAACCCCATTCTGTCCCATGCCGAAACCCCAGCCTGACGAATCGACCTGTGTCGCGCAAATCTCGTCCTAGTTCCCCCAACCCCGAGCAGCCTGGACTGAATCTCAACGCATGATGAGGAGTACGTCTTCTACATTAACCCTGCCAAGCAGCGGGTCTGGGTGAGGCGTGGTAACCTGTTACCGACCTTCGTTCGGCGGGATGTTCACGGCGAGAAGCATCAGAGATTTTGAGTCTGCGCCCATGAACCGGCATACTGGAAGCTGTATTCCATAAGCACGTCGATGGACTCCAAGGCTATGGTGAACGAAATGGAAGAGATGGACTGGCGACTCGCACTTATTCGGTCTCAGCGCTTCAAGAAGGTCCTCCTCTTCGACAACGCCGCACCCCATCGGGAACAAGTAACCACGGATAAGCTTGGCCAGCTGGGCTACGTTCACATGCCTCACCCACCGTATTCGCCGGACTCTACTACCACCATTTCTTGGGCCTACGGGACTTCCTGGTCGGAAGGGACACAAAAACCCAAGGAGTCCTTGACAACCACATCGAGCAGTTGATCAACACCAGGCCCAAGCAGTTCTGGAAGGATGGGATCAGGAAAATGGCTGAGCGATTGCAGCAAGGTCATTGCCCTTAATGGCGAGTACATTCCTCAGCACCGTTGAGTCGTAATTGAGTTATAAAGAGACAAAGAGATTTGTTGAATTTGCCTCATTAGTTTTGGCCCACGCTAATATTCAACGAAAAATCTAACATATCAGTTCAGGTCGTCTGAATACACAGTTCAGGTCGTCGCCTTGCTGCGTAATCTTACCGAGAACTGCGGGGATAGCGTTGACATAGACAATTTGTGGATAGTGCGTGACTCTCTACTAGTCGAAGTATGTTAACTGGTACCACATTCTGAAGAAATATTTGTTTTGAAATTTCACAGTGTAATAGAATTCTTTCAAAGCCAGACACCCGTAGTTATGGACCGCCAGCCCGCATGGAGATGAACGGAAAAACTGGTCAACAGGTGGTATCATTTCACTGCCATTTCAACAGCATTCCTAGGGCGGAAGTTTGAAACGTGTTTTTTGGCAAGTTTTATCAAACCGGCTTGCGGTCCACAGCTACGGGTGCTTGAGAACCTAAACAGAAATGGGAAAAGGCCAATGAGTTTTTTCCTGAAAACATTTAAAAAAGAACACTTCCTTCGTTGATGCGATTTCCATCATTTTAGCGGAATCATTACAACGGCACACTGAGGGAAACCAACAAGTGGTTCTCCGATGATCTCTTCGATCAGATAACTACCATTAATCAGCAGGTGCAGCTTTATAAAAACGGCGTTTTCAGTAAGTTCAGAAGTCTTTAGCAGAGTGTGCTATTACTGAATCGCGATCACCTTGGAAACCAACTAAACCTCAGTATTTTGCAGATGAAAAGCTGATAATTGACAGCCTGGATATTGGACTAGAACTCAAGAAAATTCGTGGCGGACCAATATTCGATGAAATAAACACTCGTATGAATAACAAGCTGGGCTGTCTCAACAAAACCACTAAAGAATGCAAGTGGATTAATGGTCTGAAATATTACGCCTATTCTGCGGTACGTTTCCTTCTAAAAACCTCTCTTCGATCGAAGAAGCCACTTAGCTAATTTATTGAATACAGCCCACGATACACAGTTTTATTATATGCATAGATAACCACGCCATCAAATATAACAACACTAACAAAACTACAATCCATCGTAAAAAAGTAGACTTAGAAAAAAATAGAAGTATAGGTAACACTGCTATGCAACACTATTGTTAGTTTTGAACGATTCATAGCACGAAACAAACAGTCTAGAAGGATGGTGAACTAGCAAGTTTACTGGAGATACCGGTCGACCAGTATTTTGCATTGCCTTGATGAGTTAGCAAATTGTTTTTCTTGGAGAATCTCAGGAATTCAATGCCGACTTGAGGTCGAGGACCTGTTTTTTCTTGCTCTGGTGGATCTTCCACTGCCCACCCCTTGTGTTAGAAGACGAAATCGAATGAATCCGTTGAAAAGAAAGGCGTAGCTTCATCATCAAGATTAGATCGTGCTTTCTTCTATGACAAGCAAGGCTGCGCAACTTGAAAATTTGTTATGGCGGCGTAATCCAATCATAAATTCTTATCCAGTTTCCTAGTAAACCTGTTTTGTCAAGCCTTGCAATTCCTCGCTTGCTCTGAGGACTGAATATAGCGGCGCTGTACTCTACTATAGGTGTAACTTATGTTTGTAATGCCTCAAATTTACTGCATGCAACTCTAACAGCCTTCCTTGCTATGAGTTGACCGTGTTCTTCGAAGGAAAGTTTTGAGCCTAAAGTAAATCCTAGATCACGCAACATCATTAGGGGTATTCTGACCTCCCGGTCAAACTCGTCCTTACGCAAGCACTTTATAACTTAATCGTAATGCGTATCCATATCGAGTTCCTGCAACCATTCGCTGGTCTTCTCTGTTACCGCCACGCCCACCACCCTCTCGTTCGCCTCCATCTCTTTTGGGCACTGGGCTAGTCACGGAACTCCCCTAGACAGCGCGTCCGCTACTGAATTCACCTTCCCCTTAAGGTGCTCTATCTTCACCTTATACTGTTGTATTTCACCGTAACACTCGATCCGATACATCCGACCTCCTGAAGATGGTTGGTACTCACCACTCCCTCTATTCCATACGCAAAGAAATGGAATTTCCGTAGCGCAGATACGACAGCCAATGCTTCCGCGTTGGTCGCCTGGTAATTCTGCTCAGCGTTAGTAAGGCTGCGCGATGCGAAATACAAGGGGTGCAGGTGTCATCTCCTTCCACGCGTAGCACAGCTTCAAGACCCCTTTGAGAAGTGTCCGTGTAGATGACAAACGGACGTCTTCCACTACTCGTCCCCTCCGCGTCCTGCTGCACCAAAACCGGCGTGCGTGTCAAAGCAAGCTTCAACTGTTCGAACGTCTGCTCTCGCTCGAGTGTCCACTGTCCAGTGGTTCGTTGACTCGTAAGATCGGACAGCGGTTGTGCGATGTTAGCAAAATTCCATATGAATTTCCTATTGTACCCGCATCCCAGAAACGTCCCAATTTCGATAGATTCCTGGGCTTCAGGTACTCCTTTACCTTCACTACCTTGTCCGGGTCAACTTGCGCCCTTGTCCATTCGCTCTAGGTCTGAGCAAGGCTATGGCGCTCCAGAAACGTACACTTTTGCGGCTTAAGCTTAAGGCGAGTTTCTTTTAGCGTCTGAAGTACTTCGCTCAGCACTTTGAGGTGCCTCTGCTCAGATTCAGTGGCAATCAGAATATCGTCTATGTAGACTGACTTCCCTATCATTCCGCTCTTCGAGCACCCTACGCATCAGCCGCAGAAACTCGGCCGGAGAAGTACTCAGTCCGAATGGGAGCACTGTAAATTCAAACAGTCCCTCCGACAAGGTGAACACACTTTTTGCTTTCGCCTCATGGCGCAGGGGTATTTGCCAATAACCGGAGCAGAGAAAGAGGTTCGTGAAGAATTCTTTCCTTGTAAACTCTGCAGCATTGTGTCAACCGTTAGCAACGGGTACGCGCCCCACCGAATATGCTTGTTTAGCTCGCGATAATCCATGCATAGCAACAACCCGTCCCTCTTCCTCACTAGTATGTAAGTCGTCAGAAGGGTTGGGAGGTCACGACGAGTTCAAATTTCTTTGAAGTCATTAAAATAAACGCTGTATTGGTGAGTTTCTACAGAACGAATGGTTGTGATAGTTGCGAAACCTCGAAGCTCAAAGCAAGCTCTTCAAGCTATTGTTGTGTCATGAAGTGTAACTATTGGCAAAGTCGCATCGATCATTTCGTGCTGCTTGTATTTGGCTTGAAATACGGTCTTTGGTACGACATTGTTGTCTAACAAGCTGATGGTCTGATTTGGTAGGCATTCTCCCATATAAGGATGTTTCAGCACGATACCACAATTTATGCCGTCTTCTCCATAATGGGTATACAGAGCATGGTTGTACAACCAGCGTATCCAGAATATGCAGCCGCCACATTCATTGAGTTATGGTTGAACCGCACTGATCGACAGCCATATTTTAAGGTAACTACGAAGTAGTATTTCACAGGTTAGGAACACCGTTAAAAAATTGCTTTCACTAGAAAAACGATCAGTGCTGCATGCAAAGTTGAAATGACATCTGCCGATTCTAAAAATCATTTCATCTGTTGCAATATGTTCTATCTTCCGACTACAGATTTATTCGCTATTATTTCACAGATCGCACACAAAGTTCAAATTTTAACACTTGCAGGAACGCTTTTTCTTAACAACAATTCTGTTAAAGGAACGCTTCTTCTTATCCAAATTTTCCACAAATTGCTTTGAAGGAGACTAGAGTCCTTCCTCAGCTGTGACAACTCTCGTATTACGATGTCAATCAAATAATCATCTCAACATACAAGGTTGTCCAACCTCTACGACTGTTGTATAAGAAAAAATGATTATTTGCGTACTTAAGAATAGCCCAGAGTATTCCAATTTTTATGTTGTTTGAGGATAGTATTCTAACAGCATAGGAACGTTCTATCCCATTCATCAAACAGTGCTACCACTTTTTATTCTATTCTTCTCCTCAGATGACCTACCGCCAAAGTTCTTCAAATACAACATTGTATCCGATCACCAGCATGATCACTGGTTGCACTGCCGAGTACTGCAGCTTAGATGTCTTCAGAAGACTTGCACACGGCAGCAGACCAGATCTACCGTTGGAGCAAGTGGGTTATAAGCGTAACGTATGCAGCACTGTTGACAAACTTACTAAACCCGTGCTTTTAGTGGTGCGACGTCGATCCACGGAAATCGAGTTCAGCTAGAATGCCTTCAAATTTGGGTGATTGGATGATTTATATTACTTCAATTTTCCGCAGTTGTCACTATTTGCCAGCCAAAAATACTGAAAAATAGTTGCTACGCTACAGGTGACAAAGCCAATTTTTGCGCTGCGCATCAGTTAAGTGAAATAATGCCCATACTTATCGTTCAAGAGTCCAAATCTTAAATTACTTTCGAAGGATGACCACACTGAAGAAGTCACAATTATGTACAGCACAGGCCTATAGTAATACATGCTAGGGCAGAGGATTTATGTGGCAATCCCTACTCACTATTCTACCCTATGAAGAACATACACATATTAACACATTGACGACGAGAGCGATTTTCGCGTGTCTGGCCCGTGGGGCGAAGCGCGCCGCACAAACGTGACACGACATATCGTGACC
>OX377202.1:36996064-37277966 GCA_947396885.1 Heligmosomoides polygyrus polygyrus
CAGGAGTTGCTCTAAGGCTGTCCAGCTAGCGTTTGGAGTGCGCCGTGAACAATGCATACAGACTCTAACCTTTCAATCGAGTGGCGGCGACAGCTTGTAGACTGAGCGGTTAGGAGTTTTATCAGAAATATGCAGCCACCCTAGTCAGAGTTGCTCCAAGGCTGTCCAGCTGGCTTTGGAGTGCGCCGTAAACAATGCATACAGAATCGAACCTTTTAATCGAGGGGGAGGGACAGCTTGTGGACTGAGCGTTTGGGGAGTTCTACAGAAGTTTCCTACCGCCTTACTCAGGAGTTGCTTTAAGGCTGTCCAGCTGGCCTTTGGAGTGCGCCGTAAACAATGCATACAGAATCGAAACCTTTAATCGAGGGGGAGGGACAGCTTGTGGACTGAGCGTTTTGGAGAGTTTCACCAGAAGTTTCCTACCGCCTTACTCAGGAGTTGCTTTAAGGCTGTCCCAGTTGGCCTTTGGAGTGCGCCGTAAACAATGCATCAGAATCGAACCTTTCAATCGAGGGGGAGGGACAGCTTGTGGACTGAGCGTTTGGGAGTTCTACCAGAAGTTTCCCTACCGCCCTACTCAGGAGTTGCTTTAAGGCTGTCCAGCTGGCCTTTGGAGTGCGCCGTAAACAATGCATACAGAATCGAACCTTTCAATCGAGGGGGAGGGACAGCTTGTGGACTGAGCGTTTGGGAGAGTTCTACCAGAAGTTTCCTACCGCCTTACTCAGGAGTTGCTTTAAGGCTGTCAGCTGGCCTTTGGAGTGCGCCGTAAACAATGCATACAGAATCGAACCTTTCAATCGAGGGGAGGGACAGCTTGTGGACTGAGCGTTTGGGGAGTTCTACCAGAAGTTTCCTACCGCCTTACTCAGGAGTTGCTTTAAGGCTGTCCAGTTGGCCTTTGGTGTGCGCCATGAACAATGCATACAGAATCGAATCTTTCAATCGAGGGAGAGGGACAGCTTGTAGACTGAGCGTTGTAAAAGTGAAGCGAGTTCGAGCAGTCTTTCTGGGATGCGCCACGCATCCAAACATTGTTAAAGCGTAAATGCGAAATGAAAAACACAAGCGTATAAGTATAAGGGAGAGGTCGTAGTTGTCCAAGCCTTGTTTGGTGTACTATTCTACTCCACCCTCGTTTGGAACGATCAATATGGCGCCGCGGCACGGGAAGTGTGAAAACTGTAGTTAGGCGATTTACGGCGCTCTCAGATGGCGCGAGGGGTCACAGAGGCAGGAGAGTGGACTGGCTCCGGAACTAATCTGGGTCCCGACCAGGGCTATGGTACATTTGACTCGTGAAAAACCGGTACAAATGAACGTAAATTTGAAATCGAAGTATCCTTCGAGTCAGAATTAACTAGGGAATGGCCTCGGAGACAATTTTTCAGTTTTTGGAGATTTTTTAAAATGACACTCAGTTAGCATTTGAGGTGAGTTTGCTCTGTAACTGAGTGACCAAAATGTGCTCCGGGCCAGTCGAAATCCCACCTGTAGAAGACTATAAGGTGTTTTCATAGGCCTCCAGATATCTACGTCCCTGTCTTCAAGGAAACCATTTTGTGCCCACTTTAATGATACGAAAAGTGTACGGCTAACTACGAAGAAGTGTCATATGGGCAACTTTGGCAGCGTACAATCACTAACGATTTCAACCTTGAAGGTTCCAACTTCGCAGCTTGATTTTCACTCTCGCCTCCAACGTGATAAACGAGTATAAGCACATACAATCTTGATATGACAAAATTAGAGTCCTCCAAAGCGGAGGCATTTTCTGAAAATAGCAACACTTAAATTGTCGGATCCTTTAAGGAAGTAGATCATTGTGATCGTGAAATACTAGGGAATCCAGAGAACTATGTGTGACTATGTATATAATGCAGAAACTAGGCTTTAAAGGGCCGAATCTCTTCCTTCATTAGCCACTTGGGAGCTGTGGGTGTAATTATCTCCCGCGAGCACAGGGGTCAGCCGCGCCGGGCAGAAATTAGGTCACTGAACTACATTTCAGACGCTCGCTATGCGATTTTCAGCTCATCGGGAAGAGAGCTCGGTGCTGATCACGAATATGTAATTCAATTTGCAATGCGCTCAATTTGAAGAGCGCTACAGAAAAGCGGCGGAAAAGGCGGTTTTTTTCGCTTTTTCCGCCCAAAGACCAAAAGATAAGGCCGGTATTGTACTTGATGAGGCCTTGTATAGTATGCTTGAGGAAGCTTTGGGAATGTACTGTGGCGTCACCACACAAGATCAATACTGTGAGAGCTTTAACAATTCTAACAGGTAGTAGTGTTAAGTGTTGCATGACTTTTCGATCAACCCAATAGGTTGGGAACGTTTCTGTCACTCTTCCGCCAAATTTTGAACAGTGTTCTGGAACCTTCTCCCAACAACGCGTATAAATATAGGCTCACCTATAACCTCTGTTTACCACTATGGTCGTCATATTCCGTTACGACTATGCCGGAGAAAGTCGTTCTCGACTGCAAGCAAGTTCGACTGCTTCTGCTTTAAGAGTTCAAAAAGCAAACCTATGCAAGAGTCGCGGTGGATAACATATGTGAAACGATGGATCCTAGAACTGCCTCCTACGACGCAGAGAAAGTATGGTTTCGGAAGCTCATGTGCGGAGACTTTTGCTTGGAGGACAAACCTTGTTCTGGGAAGCCAGTTGCAATGAATGAGGAGCCCTTCTGGAATTGGATCAGGAGATCCCCGACGTGGCACCCATGGACTGGCAGAGAAACTCGGTTGCAGCGAGAGCGTCAGCGGTTCAGTCGTGGCGAAGCAGGAATTCCCACGCCAAGACTGGAACATCACCCAAAAAGGTGATGCTCAGCGCCTGCTGGAACCGCAAATAAGTCATTCACTGGAAGCTGCTACCTGCAAGCACTACTGTCACTAGCAATTCAACTGCAGGCAGTTGGATCGCGTTGAAGCAGCACTTCGCGAGAAACAAGACAAGATCTCCTTCCTTCTTAACGATGCGCGTCCACGTTGCAAGAGAGACTCAGAAAAACTCCACTCTTTTGGATGGCATGTTCTGGACCACTCACCGTATTCATCGGACCTTGCTCCAACGGAGTACCTTATGTTTCGTTCGTTGTCGAGCCATTTGCAGGAAAAACAATTTGACAACAGAGAGCAACAAAACCCCAGGAATTCCGCAGAGGCGGGATCTACAAATATTCCAGAAATGGCAATATGCTGTAGATAATAATGGTGCATATGATCGCTAGTTGTTGTATATATGGAACGAGAGAAATAAATTTTAAAAAATTGCACAAGTTGCACGATAGCTTCCTTACAATTTTTACCGCAAATTTTTAAAGCAGAAATTAGCCGGTAAATTCCGGTGAATTCGGTAATCCTTTAATTTTTTAAAATTTAATATCCCATAAAAACAACTGGTTTTAAGCGGCGGTAAAAAACCGTAAAGCTTTTCACCGAAACATCATCACGTTCAGAAAAACCATATCATCATGCATACGTCATCCTAAAGCCAACAAAGCAAGCAGAAGCCTAACAATGCACAAGTGTAATGATCTGTATTATAAGTGCTTCAAAAAAGATAGAAGCTTAATTAAAACTCTAAAACAGCTTAATTAAACTCAAAAACATTTTTGGAACATCCGACATTCTCTCGAATATTGCTATATTTCTTTTTGGATTAACAGTTTAATTGCTTTTTGAAGTTATCACAATTATCATCGTTTCATTCAATGAAGGAATGATTTACACCTTACGCTACCACTTTTTTGAATATTAAGCTGTACTTTGGAGCAAAGCCAGGCACTTCAGAAAAAGAGCGAAATGTGGCATGATAGCAAATTTCTTTCTCTTCCTATATGGGAAAACAGGAGGCCGGGGCATACTTCCATCGCCGCGATGCCATCACGGCGCTCAGTTCATTGCCATTCCGCCGCACGCGGTTGAATCCAAATCCGCGGTTGAATCGCGGTCCAAAGGAAACTTCACCGCCTCTGCAACAGTGGCGATTGGCATGCGCGATGGCTTCACGCACCCATCGCGGGCATGCCATAGGCCTATGTTATACTTCGGCGACGCGTCGCCGACGCTGCGACCCGTCACCGACAGCCCGTCACCGACGTCGGCGACGTCAGTGGTGACGTCAGCGTTTTCCCATATAAGAAGAGAAAGAAATTTGCTATCATGTCACATTTCGCTCTTTTTCTGAAGTGCCGTCGCCGACGTCGTCAACAAATTCTGTGGCGGCGTCGGGGACGACGTTGACAGGAGAGCATCGAAGCGCATTTTTAGCAGCGGGTTTTCGGAGCGGGTTTTCAGTGTCATCATTTGGTAACCAGTCTGCCCATAGAAAGGCCAAGTGATCACATCTGCCTCGAATTTGCATACATTTTGAGCATTTCTTAATCTTCAAAAAAAATTTAATTCTTAATTCTTCTTAATGCTTCAAAACTTGATGATGATTTTTTGTTCCGTATGTATGGTAGTCTGCTCAACCGCAAATGTTAATCTGCCGAATTTTCTCTTACTAACCAAATTTGGCTTTTAGAAGGATGGATAAGTGTTCAAAGGTTTCACTAGCATCAATGTTAGAACCATTCAAAAGTACCTGTATTTTTAGGATACCCTGTATTTTTCGCAAGGCATAGTGTGTTTTTAGGTTTTAAACTTTAAAAGAAGCACAAATCAATCGATACGGTCACTTTGTAAAGAGATTATAGGAAGTATTCAAGCGAAACACTATCAATAGATTGTAAAATGCAAGATAACAGACGAGTGCATGGCGCAGTCTATCCCGATCATACGTCAGAAAAGCGTCGGTTTAGCAAAGACTTTTTTGTTAAATCGTATTTAAATTAAATTTACGCGGAATTCTCCAAATTCAAAGGAAAATTTAACTCTTAATTAGTAAGAATTCTGTCTCGAAAAAGCTCTTCGCAGAGGTTTGCATGTGGAATATACCGGGACCGGTGTATTCTGTTCGTTAAGAGGATGGGGTGGCGGAATGTATCCAGGGGAGGTTTACGACCTGCTCCTGCGGATATGCCAGCAACGGCCCCAGAGCCATAAAACCGTATCGGACGGAGAGTCCGAGGAGCACACGGTAGACACGCCTCCAAGAGAGTCCATAAAGCTCCCAGATCTAAGCAACTAGGTTCAGTCTTGGCTTAGCTCTCCACTAGTCTCCTCTTAGCTCCTTGTTTTAGATTTATTTGTAAACTTCCGATTTTGCCTTAATAAATTATAGCTCCTTGCTCGTTTCGTTCGCGCATCAGTGTAATAGTAGCGCTGGATATCGAACCCGATTCCACCTACAGTAATCGGAAGGATTACCACTACAACGACAGTGAGTCACAAGACCTGTCCGACTGTCATGAGTTCTATTTATTAATGATTTCGTCCTAAAGGTCAAGTCCTAAAGGTGTTTTTACAGTTTCTCTTCACAACTTTTCCAACTTTTTGGGGTAACATATGTAAGCTTCACATATGTAGACAACGCATTTACTCTTCAAGCTAAACAATAAATAAATAACCACACTGTAATATAGCGCTTAGATTTCGCTCTGAAGAAATTATGTACATTTCGGAACATTTTTCAACTGTTATGCACTTCGGACACTGTCTCATGCACTCCTACACGTCGTACGTTCACCTTTTTTCTTTAAAACACTGTTTTCAGCACTGCTCGCGGTCTTTTTGTGGATATGGAGGGCGGCCCGGTGCGACTAAGCACTTCGAAACTCCAGCTCTTATTGCATACAAAATCAGTCTTGATAATGTATACTGTAATAAAATATCACCTTATTTGCAAATGCAACGTTATAACAACGTTATTTCAATTCACAATTTTTATACCTGAAGACAGGCTCCTGTGTCTTACGTCTGTCTGTAGTGTTATTTCTGCGATGCAAAGCTGTGTAAAAAGGTCTCAGCTAGACAGTGTTGTTTTTGTTGTCATCCAAACAAAAAGCCAATAGGAGGTTTGCTGGTGATCATCGCTATACAGACAACGGAAATCACAAGATTGCCTCCTCTGGCTTGACTTATTCGGAAGATTGCGCAAAAAGTTCGTACGCCCTATCACCTATACTGCGGCGCTTGCGTTCTATGCTTCTTCAGCCCTTTTATACGATATTCTTCATGTGAGTAACTAATATCGCGCCACTTTCCCTAACGAGGAAAGGTTCTGAAGCGTATGTGTCAACGGCGAGAGAGTCATATAGGAAGAATCCCCACCCATCAGTTAGTACACAAATGTGTTTTTGTTTGCCAAGTCGTTAAATCAAAGGAGAAGGAGGTCCTTGAAGTTACATTTGAATCGGCGGCTCAAGAGTCCGGGCTCTTATACGCCCGCGACGCCTATACCTGCGAGTGGGTCGGAGTACAGTGGATAGTGACGTTGCTTCATGCGAAGGAGGTCTGGGGTTCGACTTTGCTGCTCTGCTGCATTTTTGCATTTTATCTTATTGGTTGATATTCGAGGGATTCTGACGTCACATCCATTTTCAGAGTTTTTTTTTGCCCAATTTCCAATTGGAATGCTGTGGTGTTCAACATAGTGATGCATGAAGTACCGCTGCGCACCTTACGGGTAGCGTATAGTAGCGTATAAAGACTACAGTCCGCTCACAGTCTGTTTCCATAGTCTGTTGGAGGTTTTCTAAAACCTAAACACCAACGGTGTCGCTGGAGTGGTGGCCCACCTGCTCACGCAGAGGTGTGGTCCACCTTTAGACAGGGAGCCTTCAAGAGAAGAAATCAACCTGGCCAAACGGATAGCCGGCATACTCAAGGACTTCAAAGCACGTCAACTTGAAGTTGATGACGACAAACGGATGGAAGTGGTGGAAGAAAAGGAAGAGGATTGGGATGCGCAACATGAACTGATAGACATGGAGAGGCAAGCAAGCACGTAAAGTTTTTCGGGTGAAACTCTTGACTCGGAGGAAAGGGTACGCCTCCAATTGGATTTCGTCTATGGAGCAGAGCTCGTTGGTCCATGTATGGAAGCAAACTGTGAGGAGCTTGTTGCTTTTATATACGTTGTCCGTACTGTGCCCAGCGTTTCTGTTTCATGTACTTTGTGCATGTGTATCACAGGTGTTGAACGTTTATGCATCGTTGTGTTGAATAAATTTTTTATTCATTTTTAGTTAAAAAATAGGACAGTAATAAACAAGTCGCACTACCCAGTCATTATCCACTACGCTCCGAGCCGCTCGGAGGCAGAGACATCGCTAGCGTACAAGACCCCCGAACTCGTGAGGCGCCCATTCCATTGTAACTTCAAGGACCCCCAACCCCTTGTGTTTAATGGCATGGCAAACAAGAACCACATTTTTATACGAATTGAGGGTTTTGATTCTTCTGACTCGCTCTCCCCTTCAGAGATACGCTTCAGATACTTTCCTTGTAGGGTAAGGCTGGGGCAATAAGTTAAGGACGGAGAGAAGACATACGTGCCTACAGTAGATTTCAGTAACTTAAGGACAATCACCACGGATCTCCCTCGATAGAGAGCCTTCGGGCTCTCTTGTTAAGAGGGATCTCGGGCCGCTTGTCGCAGGGCCACGTGGCGCGCCCCGGGTGGTGGATAGGAGAATTAAACGCGAACCAAATACGACCGTGTACTGCCCAGAGACGCAGGTGGGATGCAGGGGATGGACTCCTTGCTCCTGCTGTGTCGGGTCGACGCGTTCCTTGTGCGTCAGCGGCATGTTCATGCACGTTGTGCATGGATGTGTCCGTGACTGTGCGGATTGTAACTGTGTCGGCCCGGCCAAAAGCTTGCACTCGGTAGACTAGGAGTACATGTAAGGCGATTCAAGGCTGCCTTAAGTCTCGTCCCGCCCCTTCGGGCAGTCTGGCTGGCTGCCCGGAGTACTTCGCCCGCACGACAGAGCCCGACTAGTTAACCGTGTGTACTCCAGTCAAAGACAGCAGCACTAAAGGGCCTCATTCCCCTGACAGCGAAAGAGCCCCCATTTCTGCAGCGATGGGAAGGACGAGTACGGAGAGGCTGCTAAAATCTCAAGGCCTAACCAGGCTACGCAAATTGGGAAGGACTAGGATGACGATCTGTACTTACAACGCCCGCACGCTCGCATCGAAAGCATCCGACGAGGACCTGATGATGCAAGCCAGGAAGATCAAGAATGACGTCATCGGACTGACCAAGACGAGAAGACACCACCCCCTTCACGCCGCCTACGACTCCGGAGAAGAACTGTTCCTCGGAACATGCGACAGCAGGGGACTAGGCGGCGTTGGTGTCCTCGTCAACACGCACTTGGCCACGAACATCGATTCATACGAGTCTCTGACAACCCGAATCGGACGTCTGCGACTGAAGCGATGTGGCTCCGTGCCAGCTTTGACTGTATTCGTCGCGTATGCCCCAACATCCAACTACGACGACGAAGAGGTCGAAGCCTTCTACGTGGAGCTGGAGAAGTTCTATAAGGAAGATCACACCTTCTACAAGGTGATTGTCGGCGACTTTAACGCCAAGATCGGGCCACGAAGGTCGCCGGAAGAACTTCACATCGGAACCCACGGTTTGGAGTGGAACGGGCAAGGTGAAAGGCTGTCTGAGTTTATCATGTCGACCAAGACCATCCATGGAAACTCACGGTTCCAGAAGCCACCCTCCCTACGATGGACCTGGGAATCCCCCGGTGGCCAGTTCCCCAACGAGATCGACCACATCATCTTCAATCGCAAGTATTGCCTGACCGACGTTTCCGTTGTCCCCAAGTTCTACACGGGATCGGACCACCGCCTCCTTCGCGCAAGATTCCGCTTTTCGCGCAAAGAAGAGAAGGCCGCGAAGTTCACGAAGAGGAATCCCAGAGCGACCATCAACTGGGACCTCTACACCTCTCTTGTCGGCCTTTGGGAAGATACCGTCATGGACAACATCAACGAGGAATACGACCACTTCGTGCACCATCTCCGCGATAGGGCTAAGGGAGCCGAGAGCTTTAAGACCACCAAGAGACGCCTGTCTCCGGAAACTCTCGAGCTGATACCCCAGCGTGGAGCAGCACGATCGTCAGGCAACTACCAGCTGACGTCCGAGCTTGCGAAGCTATGCAGAGCGGCGATAAAGGAATATCTCAAAGAGAGAAGGGCGGAAGTGTTGGCTGAAGCAGCAGAGGCAGGGTTGAGCATCCGCAATGCCCGCCGGAACTTCGCCAACTTCAAGACCAAGATGACCGCTCTCCGACGTCCTGACGAACCGTTACCTCTTCCAGAAGGACCATGAAGAAGGTCATCCACGACTTCTACTCCGATCTCTTCGATAGCCACGTCCACCTGCCCCCACGCCATCTTCCGCAGGATGGATACGTCGTCCCCTCTGTTCTCCCGTCCGAGATCCGACACGCCATCTCGTCGGTGAAGAAACGTACAGCACCCGGTCCCGACAGGATCAGACATGAATACCTGAAGGACCTCCCGCCAGCGCTCATCAACACCCTGGCGCGGCTCTTCACACGTTACCTGTCGGAGTGCAAGGTTCCATCTCAGTGGAAGACCAGCAGGAGCGTCTTGCTGTACAAGGAGGGAGACGTGCACGACATTGGCAACTATCGCCCGATCTGCCTGCTGTCCGTAGTCTACAAGCTGTTCACTCGAGTCATCCTGAATAGGATCAGCAGAACGCTGGACGAAGGACAGCCACGCGAACAAGCAGGATTTCGGAGAGGATTCAGCACGATCGACCACATACACACCATTACGAAGCTCATCGAAGTGTCTGCCGCTGTGCCTTACGTTCATCGACCTGAAGAAGGCATTCGACTCCGTCGAAACTGAAGCGGTCATGGACGACCTGCTCACTCAGGGTGTTCCTACTCAGAACATCAGAGTCCTTCGAGAGCTGTACAGTGGATTCACAACCAAGATCTCACCATTCTACAACGACGTCGTCATCGACGTAAAGAGGGGGTTCGGCAGGGGGATACCATATCCCCGAAGCTCTTCAGCGCCACCCTCGTAAACGTCATGCGGACAAGGGAAGACATGGGAGTGAAGGTCGACGGCCGGCAACTACATCATCTTCACTTCGCTGACGACATCGTGCTCATAACACCGAGCATCAGCCAGGCGGATCGAATGCTGGCCGACTTCGATCGTGTATGTGGAAACGTTGGACTGCAGCTGAATCTTACGAAGACGATGTTGATGAGGAACGGACATGTTTCTGATGCCCCATTCTCGCTCAACGGAACGAACATCTCCGAATGCTCCAGCTATGTGTATCTGGGTTGCGAAGTCAACTTGGCTAACGACCTAGCATCAGAGCTGAGCAGGAGGAAACGAGCGGCTTGGGGAGCTTTCAAGAGCGTCGAAGAAGTCGTGAAGAAGACGATGAACGTCCGACTCCGTGCCCACCTATTCGACTCTACCGTTCTTCCTGCCCTAACATACGCCTTAGAGACCTTGGCTATACGAAAGCAGGATGAATACGCGATCAGCGTCGCGCAGCGTGGAATCGAGAGGACGATGCTCGGAGTGACACGACTCACGCAAGTGAGAGAAGGCCTCCGGAGTTCCGAACTTAGTCGACGTTCGAAGGTCAGAGACGCTGTCGCTTGGGCCAAGTTGTCGAAAATTAGGTGGCCGGCCACGTAATGCGCTTCACAGACACCCGCTGGACGAGAGCCGTTTACGACTGGATTCCGCTGGATGTCAAGAGAACACCAGGACGCCCATCAACGCGTTGGTCGGACTTCTTCGTGAAAGCCCTGAACGGCCGCTATGATGCTCTTCGTGTCCCTCGAGCGAGAAGGATCCATTGGAGCACTCTTGCACGCGACAGGAACGAATAGAGACGTTGCTGGCGCCCGCTCGAGTAAGTCGATGATCAACGAGACGACAGGTGATACAGGTGAAGGATAATGCACAGATTCCGTTACGTAGCTTGAACAAGCAAAACATTGAGTCATCTCTAGACCTTCTTTCTGGAAGACGTTGTGTGCACAATAAAACTCGCTCTCACCGGAGCGATCTCAGGGATGCGACATGCTTCCTATTCCTAAGAGATACACGAATTCAACTCACCTGGCCTTGAGTTAAGGAGATAAGGGGTAAAGATTTCAAAATTCAGTTCAGTATTTCTTCCTTTGCAGAGAACCCTAATACCAATGCACTGTCCTCAGAACAACGGAAGGCTTGGTTAGCCAAGTCAGGGCCACTCATCAGTTTGGGTTCGCTGCGGACGATGCAAGATTTGACTGTACTCTACTCCATATGGTAGCTTCCAGATCTGCGGATAGCTTAAACAACCTCAGCAGCGAATGACTTACTCAAGGCAACGCTATAGCAACTAAAGCTCTAACAAGGAAAGCGCATTTCGTCGAACTGAAGAAATCAGCCTCTAGGTGGCGGTGGAAAAAACGACTAGAAACATCGTTTGCGCATCCAGCCACTGATATCTAAAATTACAATTGCGCACAAAGAGCATGAATATCTTTTTCATCGGACGAGAGACGCTCATTCAGCAGCTCTAGAAACCGCACGTTAACGTTTATTAGAGGCCATTGCTGTTTGTCTACTGATCAATCAAGCTCGCTCGGCGTCAGGTACATGGTGCAGTTTCTGCTGTTCTTGGTAGTTGGGAACAATGGACAAGCCTGGAACAGAATGAAGTGGCGAATCAAATTTCCAACGTCTGAAACGAAATATCACCTTCTCGGGACATGAAAGCGGTGCAAGAATGTCGGTGAAATTCACTGAAGTCTGCTTAGCTCCAACAGGCTGCACTATGGTGTTCCATAAATGCTTGCCCATGTTGCTGTGTCCGAACCTCGAAAAATGGAAGCAGTCCGGGGCAAAGAACCGTAGGTCCGCTTGGCCATTGCTCTGAAGTTTTCACAGGATACAATACCAGTAGCAGTGGCGAAAGCCATTGCTACTGGTACTGTATCTTCAGCTAGCTTACTGTAATTGGTGGCTCCATGACTCTGGTAGTGAACGGCTGAATGACGAAAGTGAAGTCGTCCCCAGTGTCGAATATGCCTTCGTCTTCAATGCTTTGCTCGGCTGCCTAAATATGCACACTACACTTGTAACTTTGTTAGATGCGCTTCTCTAGGCGTGGTGAGCCGTCGACTGCCGAACATGTCGGCAGCCGTGCATGGCGAGGCGTCGACGTGCCGATCACGTCGGCAAACGTGCCTGGGCATTTAGATGACCATCGACGGAAGGCGATGACAGCAGGGAAGGCAATCGATATCGATCGATCTTATCGATGTTTCGTGGATGTCGTTCGGGCGGTACGAAACTTCAGTCCCGGGGGTAATCAAGGTCGCTGAACGCGAATCTGGAGTCGACCAATCGATATCGATCGATATTATCGATTTTTCGTGGATGTCGTTCGGGCGGCACGAAACTTCAGCCCCGGGGGTAATCAAGGTTGCTGAACACGAATCCGAAGTTTGTTTCTGAACTGTCGATCGCCATCAATCGATATTGGGCAAATTATCGTTTTTGTGGATGTCGTCCATTTTTTCGCTTTTTTCTAACTTGCCCTAATTGACGTAGTTAAGATGTTCTTCGTGAGGAAACCATGACAAGGGTGGCAGCTACAATAGATGATCGGAAGTTATTGCCACGGCGAAGCCGTCAAGAAGCCGTCGGTGCGGCCGAGAGGCCGCACGGACGGCTGGTGTTTAGAATGAAGGACACAATTTTTTACAAACTTGCTCCTTTTAAGACAAGTGGTAACAACTGGAAAATAGTATACTCGCCAAAAAAGACTTTCTTCAGTGCTATACGTTCGTGATCTCAAGGAAGGATTCTGATTCCGAAGGATTCTGCGTAGTGCAAATGTTGTCTCAGGTAGTTCTCATTGTTGTGTTCAAGTGCTAGCATGCTTCGCAGAAGTTCAGTTTTTTTTTTGGGGGGGGGGGGGCAAAAATAATCAAAAAATGGCTTGCCATACGGTACAAAAGTAAGAGTAGAAAGATAAATTATCGAAACTTTTAATACTTTTATTTGTTGCATCTCACCTTATTCATTGGTGTGCATATGGCGAAAAGGCAGCAGGCGTCTGTGTGAATTGCATTAAGTTCCGTTCATCCGTAGTTCTGCATACTCTTCCATCTTTCCGGAGACATGTGAGACTTGTCTATCGAGATATTACCGCAAGACATTTCATTGTTCAACTACGAGTTCTCACAATACCTTGCAGGTAGGGCGCACCCTAAGTAGGTTGCTTAAAAGCGAGCTTCCTCTTCCACAGCAGGAACATGTTTGAAAAAGGCTCGAGAATGTATACCATTTTCGCTATTTAGCTAAAAGATGGGCAGTTGTTTGCTGTGGGTGAGTGAGTGTGTGTTTGTTTGTTTGCACAGAAGTGCTGAAGGAGTGCGTTGGGAGGAAGTATGGGGAAGGTGGGGGGGGGGGGGGGGGTTGTAGTTGTCATCAGTTCTCAACTGTTGTAGTTGTCGACAGGCGTCCATGTTCAGATGACATGTCACCAACGTCGCGCAAAGGACGTTCAGGTTGAGAAGAGGTGTCACCAATGTCGCGCAGGGGGTGCCGAATTCACACGACGTGTCATCGATGTCGCGCAAAGCACGTTCGGGTTGAGAACACATGTCACCGTCGTTGTTCAACAGGCGCCCGTGTTCGAAAGAGTTGTCGCCGATGTCGCGCGAGGATTCCGAATTCAGACGACGTGTTACCAGTGAAGATGGGACCAGTAATGGGGATCGGTGAAGGGTTGACCACTAAAGGAGGGACTAGTGAAGGTAGGACCAGCGATGGGGACCGGCGAGGTGGGACCCAGTGAAGGGGGGGGGGGGGTGGAGTGGTCCAGGGAATGGTGGACCGGTGAAGGAGGGGAGGGGTCCAGTGAAGGGAGGACCGGTGAGGAAGGGACCAGTAATGGGGACGGAGATGTGGGGGAGGGGTCCACAAGTCCACTGAAGGGGGGACCGATAGAAGGTTGGCCAGTGAAAGAGAGAACCAGGTGAAGGGAAACCGGTGAGAAAGGTACCAGTAATGGGGACCGGTGAATGGGGGAGGGGGAAGGAGTTTAGTGAAGGGGGACCGGAAAAGGGTTGATGAACAAAAGGGGGACCAGTAATGGGGATCGGTGAAGGATAGGATGACCAGCGAAGAGGGGACCAGTAAAGGGAGGTCCAGTGAGGGTGGGAGCAGTAGTAGGGACCGACGAAGGGGGAGGGGGGACCAGTGAAGGGTGAACAGGAAAAGGGATGACAATAAAGGGGAACCGGTGATAAGGGACCAATTAATGGGGGTCCAGTGAAGGTGATGGACCTGTTTTGCCCTATTCCGCTATACCATTCTATATAGCAAAACCAGTTTTTTAATGAATGAGAGAAGGCCTAAAGAAGAGAAGAAGATGTTCGGATGTTCTATTTTCCGGGTTTGGGGCGAAGCCCCAACAATACGTTTGGCGGCCGGCAGACTATTGAATGTGTGGTTTAAATTATATGCCATAAGTACATGCACAACTCTTCATCCGTTGGATTTTAAATACAATTTCATGGGTGCTCAGCGCTCTCAAAAAAAAAGCACATTAGCACTCAATATTACTTCCCTGTTATTTTTGGGTTGGTAGAGCATGTGATACACACCTCTGATGACGATAGGTGGACACTCATTCCCTACTTGTAGACTGGTGGCGCCATGCGCTGCTAGTAATTGCTGCCGCTTTATACATTTCACTCATCTAAGCCGAGTTGGGAAACCTCATACTCTACCTAGTCAAAAATCCCTCTAAAAATTTGCAACAAAATAAGGATAATAAGGATAAAGGACGGGGTACTCAATCCCTTCTGGGATGCGCCAGCGCATTCTACTTCTACGGGATGTCGTGGAGGCGACATGAATGCGTATTTGGCCATACAATGACTTGCGGTGGCCAGCCGATGAACAAGTCAGCGCTCTATCCTTCCCAGACAAACCTGGTACCAATTCGCCGACCCAGGAGGGATGGGAGGCTTGGTTGGGCTGGGCGGGAAATCCGAATCAGGAACCTGCTATCGGGTGCACGCGGCAGTGGAGCCTCCTCCGACTGCGCTACACGCGCCCGGGTTTAAGGACTCAAAAAAATGAAACCTACCTTTTACTAGATGAATGCTGGAGATTATTGTGGTGGTGTTCATACCCTCCAATCAGACATACGCTTGAGACCCTTTCTGCCTAGAATTCTTAACGTCTGCTGGTTACGAAAGCGATGGTCCTCGCACCAACGTAACCTCGGTTGTTCGGTTAAGCGAAGTCGCTTCAACTGCGTTAGGTGCTAGCGTGCTGAGTGCACGTGTTGTACTTGATGGGGTGCTGTTTACGGCCGATACAACTTCCTGCGATGAAAATGACAGCGGACATTGTGCGAGGCAGAGCAGAAACTTGAAAATGCTCTTATTGTACCCGGGAAAATCAAGGTTCAGGCAGTGACGCATACAAAAATGGTTTTCTACCTGAAAATGAAAGACAATGTGGAGGTGGACATGACCGATGTTCAGAAGAATTCCGAGGAACCAAAAGCAGAACGTTAGTTTCTATCCGAAGTGACTCGCTTTCAACGGGATGGGGCAGTTGTTTTTTAATGTCGAAAGTGATACTTCTGCGCTCAACCTGATTTTGTTGGAGGTAAATGCTAGCTCTACTGCTGGCTTAAACGCTGGAGTTAACTGCGTTCTTGAACGGCGCCACAACTCACCATGTACTCCCAGCACACTTCGTTGGTCTCCTTCGGATGGTACTCGCAGTTACATTCGTACAGGCTAAACGCTCGACATGTTAAATCTGTGTCCGTGAATAGCAAAAACAAAAGATTAAAGACAAACAAATGTAGCCCTTCGCAGAAGACTTTGAGCTTGTCCACGGGTCGAAGGAGTTCGATGTTGAAAATACTAGTTACTGATACGATGGTTCTGAAAATGAGCGTGAGCATCAAGACTGTTTCTATTGAGTTTCTACTGAAACAGTTATATATTCTTAATCGCCGCGGTAGCACTAGTTTGCCATATAGGAGTTCAACCCGATTTCTTTGAAGTAAACTAAACTTCGTGTGGTATAAAATGGAGAGTTCAGCGGTTATACCGATGTGCCTAGGATGTGGTGCAGTCGGGGTAGACCTGAATTCTCGCCCGCATGAGTGTAGCTTAAGGTTTAGATCGCCCCTAAGCTTGCCCTGCCACCCTGACAGTCGATCGTATGGTTTCTGACCGGTGTGAGAGAGCAAAAACGCTGAATTTACTCAATGCTTTCCCCACCTCCTGCTACTGTTTAGTCACTCCAGAGGAAACAACTGTGCAGTTCAGTACAGTTCACTCCTGATATCCCTTCATTGCCTCCTTGCGCCCTTGCAATACAATCAGGTACAAGAAGAGCGTCCTATTGAAGGCATTATGTCAGCTGCAATGCATTGTCGAATAACGCCTTCAACTTTAGGAAGTTGTCGTCATATCGAGGTATTCAGTCAACTCACGGATGACAGATCTAAGCTTTGTATAGGATAAGGGACAAAGGGCGGCATTCTTAATCCCTCTTGGAATGCGCCACGCATTTTACTTCTACGAGATGTCATGGAGGCGGTTTGAATGCG
This sequence comes from Heligmosomoides polygyrus polygyrus, assembly GCA_947396885.1. Classification (NCBI taxonomy): domain Eukaryota; kingdom Metazoa; phylum Nematoda; class Chromadorea; order Rhabditida; family Heligmosomidae; genus Heligmosomoides; species Heligmosomoides polygyrus. The sequence goes on from OX377202.1 coordinate 37,012,644, forward strand.
CATTTGGCCATACAGTGACTTGCGGTGGCCAAGACAATGCTCTATGCTTCGTAGGCCCAAGGCTTGGTTAGTCTGAACGTGAACGAGGACCTGGTATCGGGTACGCGCAACAGCCGGCACCTTCTCCGATTGAGCTACGCGCGCCCTCTAGACTTTAGAATAAATATTAACACAGTCGTCGTTACGGTAGCTAATAGAAGGCGCAAGACTCAAACAGCGATAGAATCCCCGAAAAACAGAGTGATTCAAGGGGCAGATTCTTTGACATGTTTTCCGATTCCTGCGCACCGTTCAGGCACCTCTCTGACTACTGTGATGCAGGCCTATCAAAGTGATGGAAATGTGGGGATTCAAATATGCTGTGTGGTATAAAATATTCCATAGAAGGTTAAATTGCTCGCACCAAATCCTAAGGGAAAAATGCTTCAGCTGGTAAACGGGTGCAGTGCGTCCTGAGAATGCCTCTACAATATTGACCGTTAGCCTGCACAGTGGAAAGCAGGCTATTATACACATCAGACACACATTACATTACGAAGGAAAAGCGAGCCGTGACTCTCCCCGTTCACTTTGCTTCATCGTGAACTGCGCTTGTCATTTTTGCACTGTGAATGTGTTCAAAATTACCTCGGTAGGTTTTCCTTCAGAATCTTCACCGCTCTCACCAGGTTGTTCTTGAAAGTTTGTGCTCCATGTGGGGACTAAATTCAATTCACGATAATGGTAAACGTCTTCCAATATAGTTCGAAAGACAATTTCTTAAGGGTGGATTATACCAATTTTAAACTAATAGATACACTGATTATACCACCAAGAGATACCTTCTCCTCAAAGTAACGCATTTGAAGTCAAACTGAACATCTTCGAAATCAAAACGAGCTCCCTCCACATTAAACAGAAAACTTTCTAAGAAGGTCAGAATAGTTTTCTGCTCGAAGCAAATTTAGCGTGGCTTTCTTTCAAGTTTTAATTCACCTGCCCAATTAGTGAACATGCTGTTTTTATAAAACTCTTATTCTTGAACAAATATGCCTGCAGCGCGTTTTGTAAGCAGGGATGAGAGGAATTTTTCAGCATATTAAAAAGGGATTGCGCCATGCGCTTGTCCTCAATGTCGCGATTTTCACTCGATTGGTAGCAAATATTCTGTTTCCATGTAGTTTCACATTTGTAAATGATGCAACAAAAATACTTGTAAGAAATATACATGTCTTCACTTACTACAGTTATACTATAGTTCATGCAAGCAGCATTTGCACAGTAAAAAACTGAATTTGAAAAATAAAGTCGAAACGAGCAAATTAAATTTTAATTTAGCAGTTTCTTCTTTTAGTACATTAAGCGATTGTTGTCTTATTCACTTTAAAACAAATTTTAGCCCATTATTTTTCTCAATGACGCGTTTGGCGAAGTCGGAGGACGTACCGGCTGTCGCGTGCACATGATACCGGGTTTCTGGTTAGGATTTCCAAACCAGGCCAACCAAACCTTCCATCCCTCCGGGGTCCGCGAATTGGTAGCACACTTGTCTAAGAAGGATTAAGCGCTGACTTGTTGATCAGCTGGCCACCCGCAGTCGTTTTGTGGCCAAATACGCATTCAAATCACCTCCACGACACTCCGTAGGAAAGGAATGCGTGGCGCATCCCAGCAAGGATTGAGTAACGCCGTCCTTACCCTTTAAAAAATTAAAAATAAAAATTTTATAAAATTATTATATCACATTCACTCGGAAAGCTGAACTAAAAACAATTCAAAGAAAGCTATACCAAATTTTTCTTGATCAAAATATTACTCTAACCATCTTTAGAGTTTGCAGTTTAATCTTTATGATGCTTGTTTCAATTTGGAAGGCGCTCACTTTGATTTCAAATCCATCAAGTTTGTATACAACGCATCCAAGTTGACGTGAAAAGTGAGTAATTTGACGTGAAGATGGTATTTTTAGATCGTTTGACTAAAATATGGCACAGAAAACGAATCCAGGCTGTGAAATTAAAGCAGTAATTAAAAGGTGTTGTGGTTGTTATGAAAGGCTTACGTTTTTATTCCTGAAGTTGTCGTGGCAATAGTGGCACACGTCGTTTCCTCCGATGAAAATATTCACCAACTTCCAGTCATTCGCCACGTCAATCTATAAAATGCAGAACGGCGCCCTGACGAAGAAATTCACGACATTAGTTTCCTTGCTTAACAATATGTTCAAGAATAGTTGATGTTTAATAGTATCGAGGCCTTCGCTGCTCTTCATCGGCAGTACTATCTAGATGTCTTCAGAATCTTTTCGGAGTTCCCGTAACTCTGCAGAGTGCTCAGTGAAAGTAGAAAGCAAGCAGCACGGCAAGGCGTTTAGCTCTACATAACACTTACCCTACGCTGGAACTCAGACTAGCCTGGTTGGATTATTCACTCAAAACGAGCGAATTGACAAGATCATCCCCTGAACATGCTTTTAATCTGTTGTTTTTTTTTAGCTTCTTTGAGAATATGAGGAGTATCTAGCCCAAACACCCAGAGTGCTTGTGCATTCCTGACCTGTTTTTCATCGCTGGCTCATACTATATAATAACCCGCTAAACGACGAGTCGTGAATTAGTCGTAAAATCGGTGGGGGGGGGGGGGGGAGGGGGAAGGAAACTTCAGCCCTGGGGGTAATCGAGGTCGCTGAATTACGGACGCGAAAATAGTGAAAAATTCCCAGACGCTTTCAAACGCTCCTGAGATTCAGAAGACGTGCCGAACACGTCGCCTGCTAAGGAGGATCATTGACGAAAACCAATTCCAGTGAGGGGGGACCAGGTTTAGTCAGGCGGCACCAGTAGTGCTGAATCAGTACCAGTAATGGGGGAATTCCGTTCTAATTCCGTAAGGAGGTGGGGGGGGGGGGGGAGGGGGCAAGTAGTGAGAGACACTGCTGCAACGGTCCCGCCTGGAAAAAATCTGTTCAACACGGCATTAGAAGCAAAGGAAATTCTGTGACAATAAGGCTTCTCATCGTGTGACCAAAATCGATCAGACGCTCAGTATCTGTCGAAAATATCGATTTTGGCCTGAGGTTCACCGTTTAAGGAGAGGAGTGAAGGTGCCTGCAGTCAACCTGGCGCTATAGTGAAGTGGAGTACCGTGCTGGGGGCATCAGAAGGGTTGTCGAAGGACCTAGTGGACGAAGACTTTGATTAGCAGAAGCATCGACAACCCTGAATCGACTGGAGAGTACGTCTATGCCGATGTTGATCGTAGTGGTCGAGAGGGTCTGGATGGTTTCATAACGTGAAGCTGCTCACACTACTGTGTTCCTACCCTGGTCCTTAAGAAGTGGCCTTCATTCATATTTCAAATTTCCGTCTTTCAGAACGAGCTATCTCTTCGAATCTGTTAGACTGGTCGAAGCCATGCTGTGCACAATATAAGCAAGGTTAAGCTGCGTCCTAAACCGACCACAGCACCTCAGAATGGTTGCGCATTCGTTCGACGAGTCGTTCAGCCTGCACCGGAAGATCATGAGATTCACTGCCCGGAACAGCCATGTTCAACTTGGAGACCTTAAGCGAATTTGATCATTTGATAGAAAAATCGAAAATATCGAAATCGAAAATCGAAGATTGATCAAAACTGTGATTCTCCACTTATAGGCTAAGAAGCTGCCTAGGTTCTAACAAGGCCAATCCTCTTTCAACAAGAAGGCGAAGGTGGCTCCGATGTTTGCTGGGGTGCTCTGTCACTTCCAAACCAAAGCTTTAATACTTGTGGAAGAAAAAGCGAACTAGAATCCTTGGTAAGTTTAGGTTTTAACTCGATGTTTGCAGATCTCGTGGTGTCAGTTGGAAAGCAAGAACCGAATAGATTCCTTGAATTTTAAACAAATATATTCAAGGAATACAATGGGAATAAGCCATGCAGCTATAGAAGGACGAGCAAGTCACGCTCTACCTCGGAAGTTCGTGAAGAGTTTCCTCTACATACTAGAGCTGTGAAGTTTTGCATTGTCCTTGTTCCGAAACCTCAAGCACATTAGCTGTTGTGAGCAACCAAGAACTGTGTATATGCACATGTCAGTTTCCGAAGTGGACTCGGAAAAGGAGAGCGTTCAATATAATACATATATTGCTGCTGTCAATAAACAGATTTTGCTTCACTATTTTACCGTTGCTGTCGTACAAATCTGATAAAGAATCGTTTGTTCTTTCTAATAAGTCTCCTCCCATTAGAAGGCGTTTGAAGGTACCGAAGGAAATCAGAGTTATGACACGAGTCGCGCCCAAATCGTGACTGGCCTTCTCGTACTCCTTTATTCAGAGAAATATCTAGACTGCGTAAGGTGCGTAAAGAGCAATCATGCAACCACAAAGGCACCTAAAAAGCCTAGAATATCTACATATGTAGTAGTGATGCTTCCACAAATCTCCACAGTAATCAGTATCAGTACTATAAAAATACTTGAGATTAGTGTTAATCTGTAAGACACTCAGTTAATGTTACAAAGGTCTCTTATTGTTGTATATAATCAAGGAAAATTTTCACTTGCACCTTGTAAAATTTCATTAAAGGCATGCCAGAGCCGCCATTTTGGGTTCATTTATGAGAAATCTGATAAAGTTAAAGTTGAAAAAAGCAAGAAAAAATTATAAAAATATACTAACTCAATCAATCAGGGACTGCTCTTGCTGCCGCCGCCTTCACATACACACATACATATATACATTCTACACACCACCCATGCACCTCATTCTCCGTACCGACGTCTTTCGCTCGTCAGTTTCATTATGCGCACTTCCCTTCTATGCTACCGCCTGCGGTGCTTACCAGTTTAAAGAGGCCTTTGAGATAGAGGATCCCCCTGGGATCGTGTGCTTAGAAGGTCCACTCACCAGGATACTATCTCAACGGTAGGTCGGAACGGCGCAAGTGTTGTATATGGGCAGAACCGCCTCTCCCTGGGAAGTAACAAACTGCAGGTATCTCGACCCCAATACAACTCTGCGCAGAGTTAGGGGCGACAGAAGTCGCCTGTTGGCGCCCTGTTGATTCACGTGGTTAGATTTGGCACATATTATAATTCGCATGCAAAGCGTCTTCGCGGAAAGAATTTTATATAAGATTTATGCCCTTTTTGAGATTTCAACAGCCTTTACAAGTTATTTTCTTCCACTATAAGAAACAAGGGTGGGCTACTCTTCGGCAATAGCAAATACCAGTCTAAATACTTGACACCTTTTTTCAGCCTTCTTCCATAGCCGATCGTAGAACCCTTTTTGTCTGTCTGTTTTTCTGTAATCTTGTTGTTATTGGCTACAATAAATATAATAATAATAATAATTAATAATAATGGCACAGCAATATACTCATCATGGTCCTATCTCCAATTATCTGCTTCCTCCTCTTCATATTACCACTACCTCAACTCGTTCATAACACCTCTCCTTCCACATTTGCATTTGCAGCGAACTTGCAACGATCTCAATCTATCTAGTTTCATTTCTTTCTATTTAATTTGGCGGCGCTTGCTTTCGAGTCTAGATTGATCGCGTTTATTTCTCGCTGAACTTTATCTAATTTCAAACTAGAATCTAAACATTACTCACAAAAGGATTGAAAACCCCTCAAACCGATCCATACCGTATGTCATGTAATCTGGCTTAATCAACAGTAATTGTTTTGTTTATTTATGGCACACAGTTTGTGTAATAAACAATATAAACAAATAATTAAACAAATAAATGTTTCAGACGTTGCTCCACTTCCTTCTCCGCGCTTCGTAATCCAGTTTCGGGGATTTCTGCGTATTCGTTCTACAGAAACTACTTTTTTAACTGCGCCAAAAACCATCGATATTCGGCTAATACGTCGTCTGTCATGACCATGAATCACGAAAGGGTACATAGGCATAGCTACGAACCAGAGAAGCTTCTTGCTCGCCGCCAGATTAGATACAACGCGATACAAGCTCAGTGTGAGTCCCGAACTGAGCTTGTATCGCGTTGTATCTAATCGTTTTGAAGTTCTGAACATAACGTTCCTCTACGTATCACGTTCGAATGCGAGCAGTGTTATGTCCAGCTCGTTTCAACAGGTGTCGGTTTGTATTGCTGTAAAGGTAGGTTGGCCGGTTCCCGAAAAGCACTGCATCACATTGGGAGTCACGCCCTATCCAGAATAGTTCTACAAAAAGGGACTGTACTACGTTGAGTAGAATGTCCCCTTGCTGCTTTAGCTTTATCGCACTCTCTTTACAGTACCGGACATACCGCTTCGTCCAATCAGCACAAGCGATCCGAAAGATGAAGAGCGGCGCAAAAGCGCCGGTGCGCGCCGTTTTTCAGAGTGCCGTTAAGCTGACGGAAGGAACCTATCCACGCCCATTCGATTGAATTTGTCGGGCCTATATGCATTGTTCACATAGCGCGCCATGTCGGTAGTTAGTTCCAAACAGTAGACCATGCTCGACCAAACGCGTGGATAGGCTCCTGCTATCAGCCCATCAGCCTAGAGTCACTTTGCGAGCGGTCGCGCCGACTCGATTGATTCTACCGGGTCTATATGCACTGTTCACAGAGTGCGCCATACGAGCATTTTGTTCCAAGCAGTAGGTCCTGCTCGTTCAAACGCGTGGATAGGCTTCTTCCATCAGCTTAAATTCCAGAAGTTGAAGGTGTGGCGTCCTACCGCGACTTGCCTCAGAAGCCACACGTGGCGAGCGGAAAACGGCGCTCTCCGCTCTTTTGCACTGCTCTTCATCTTTCACGCCACTTGTGCTGGTTGAGCGAAGCGACATGTCCGGTACTGTATAGAATAAAAACTGAACCAAGTGGTAAAAAGTAATTTTGAACAACTATAAATTGCGAGCTTTACAAGATCCAAAGCTTCGTCACCTCCCATTTGTCCCACTTGCCAGTGCCAGTTGAATAGCCGAATACGTTCGGGTTGAACTTTTTGAGCACATCTGAAGGGTTCTGTTTTCAGCTAAACGACTGTTTTCGCAAAAGCAATTCAGTGAGTCAATCTACACAATTGAAATGAATAATTGAGCAGAAATATGTACTTGGTACTGTGATGTGTTCCTCCAGAGTCTTGTCACCTCCGATTTGAAAGGCTAGTCCACGCCACTCTTTCAGAAGCCCTAATGGCTGACGAGCATCTGCACCGTTTCCTGCCTGAAAAAAATGCTAACGTGCTATGCGAATGCTTAACACTCGTCTGTCACACAGCTATGAAGGAGGCATACAAAATACTTCGACTTCTCTGCGGGAACTGTGAATAAGCATATCCACAACTTCAAGAGAATAACATTAAGCTATAACGAACGAATACGAGGTATGAAGGATTTCATTGTAAAACTCTGCAAAATTCACTGACCGACATCGAATCACCAAGAGCCGCCACAACATTGATATCAGCAAACCGAACACTGTGCACACTTGTTGGGACTGTTTTACTTCTGAAAGTCACAGGCTTCTCGCCGAGTGCAACCACCGTGTCTTTCAAATCTGCAGTTTTCTCCTTGAAGCACCGGAACTCTATTAGAACCGAACTCGCTTTCTCATCGAGGTTATCCCTATAACTCAAGCCTTTCATCTTGTCAAGATCATTGCCAAGAATTAAAAACGACATTACTAGGAAAGGAGCTCTAATCTTAAGCGATTTTCTTCCGTCGTTTCTTAAGTGCATTTTTACATATTTCTCGCTTTGTATTTAGACTGAATGTGGGTTTCTGATATTTACGCTTTTAAGAGAAACAACTTCTTGTTGTAAAGAATAAAGGATGAGTTGTTCAATCCTGGTTTGGAATGTGCCATGCCTCCCGCTTATGTGAGATAAGTTGGAGGCGATTTCCATGCGCACTTGGCCGATACGATGACTTGCGGTGGCCGGTAGATCGGCAAGTCAGTTTTCGATTTTTCCCAAACAAGCCTCTCGCTCCCCAAGCCGCTCGTTTCCTGCACAGCTCTGGCGCTAGGTCGTTGGCCATGTTGACTTCGGGACCTAGATACACGTAGCTGGAGCATTCGGAGTTGTTCTTTCCGCTGAGCGAGAATGGGGCACAGGACTCGTCCGCTTCTCATCGTCGTCGTCTTCGCAGGACTCAACTGCGGTCCAGCGTTCTCACACGGTCGAGGTCGGTCTGCACTCGCTCTTTCTAATTTTTTACTCAGTGTAACGAGCATAATGGCCTGCTGCACACACCTAGCCAAAAAAGAACATCGGAGCGAGAGCAAGGGAGCGGTGTAGGTGGGTCCCATCAGTGACCACTTCCCTTCGCTCTCGACGGGCTGAAATGTGTGCAGTACAACTTCATCGAACCGGCGAATATGTACATATAAGCTTGATGTCACGAGATATGGTCAGCAAACGACTGCGCTTTGGACGGTGGCCATGGAAGTCGGTACCCGCTAAGGAGTGTATAACAACTCACCTGCCGAATCAACTAGCCCTGAATAGGGCGCGTGTAGCGCAGTCGGAGGAGGCGCGACTGTCGCGTGCACCCGATACCAGGTTCCTGGTTCGGATTTCCCGCCCAGGCCAACCAAGCCTTCCATCCCTCCGGGGTCGGTGTATGGGTACCAGACCTGTCTGGGAAGGATAGAGCGCTGACTTGTTCATCGGCTGGCCACCGCAAGTCATGTTATGGTCAAATACGTATTCTAGTTGCCTCCACGACATCCAGTAGAAGTAGAATGTGCTGGCGCATCCCAGAGGGGATTGAGTAACGCCGTCCTTTATCCTTATCCTTAACGACTGCGCTTGTTTAAAGTGAGCCGCGGTTGCAAGGTTTACCCGATATATTGTCACAAAATCAACCAACAGCCATCATCGCTTTCTTCGCTTCAACGAAAAGAAAATTTGTAATATCAAGAAAGATCTGACTGAAACTGGGGAGCTTTCCTTTTTGTTGCCTCTATTTACTACACCATTTTTAAAACTATGCGAAATTTAGACCAACTTGGCCATAACCGATGGGTCGCACGTCCACTGCTTCACTCCGAGATCGGGTAGCGGACTCTGGGCAGCCACTACCGCGATTGTAGTATGCAAAAGGAGGACCACTAAAGAATAGAAGTTATTAGTCTTCACTTTCAGCAGCAGTTGTGTGCAGAACCACTTTCGTGAAACTGAATCTGACCAAAACTCTATGTGAGCCGTTTCAAAAGGCTAAGGCTTAAAGCTCCTGATTCTCGTAAAATATCACAGTACCCAGCTATTTGAAAGAATTTTCAATATTTTTGGTGCAGTAGATCACAATGCAAACGGAGTATTCAGTAGCTTATCCCACATGCTCAACGGCTGCATAAACAGAACTTTAACATCTTTGGTAAGTTCCCACTTCGTTATAGCTTTTGAAGAACGAAGAAATTGTTGACGCATCAACAGCGGTAACACGACGACCAGTTAGGGGTAAGTTTGGAAGATTACCGTAGAACATTTCCTCCGGGGCGAAAGGATCTCTGGTGTGGCGAAAACTGATAAGGAGGTGCCATTAATCACTTTTATGTGTTTGAGATACCAGATTTTCACCGAAAAACCTCTTCTTGATCTTGGCGACCGCTAAGGAACTCAACGATAAAACATATCAGCGATAACGGTGGCTTCTTTTAATTTCTTCTATGTTTCGTCTGCTGATAAATTTGAATGGTCATCGAATTCTTTCTCAGCAGTGGCATATCAAAAGTAGAAACAACAGCAGTGCTTGATTACATTAACGTTGGTAGATGCCTGATTAGCCAGATAAACAAGGTGTTCCTATTAATCAGTGGTAACAGAAACTCTGGCTGTCGAACGTATAAATTCCTTAGATGACCAGTAAATAAACGCTTCTCCAATTTTTCAGTATATCTTTAGGCAGTGATGTCGGCTCAACGCTTCATGATGAAGCCTACTTGTATATAGCACAGTGGTTTATAAACTGTTGTTCAAATGAAAGTATCAGCAAAGCGCAACATCAGAAGCAAGAGCTACAAAACATCGTCCAAAGGGCACTTGTGCATAAGTAAAACAAGTGGGCCACCCGAACGGCATACTGGACCGACATAAGTACACGAATGCATACGTTAGTTAAGTTCAACAGTCTAGGAACCTTTCGTTTATCCGGTCTCGCGATGTTTTCAAGGAGCACCATATAATCGGATCGATAACAACGTTATAAACATTCAAGCAGTGTACCCATTTTTGGAACGCTCTGCATTGAATGCTTCCATCACTTCGCTACGTGTTTTTAAAGAGTGTGAACGCAGGCATCTCGGAAGACCGAACAGGGCCTTAATTGAACAATACTGTTGGAGCTCTTAATTCCAGCCTCAAGAACGCCATGCGCGAACTAAGATGGGAAGACATGGGAGTGAAGGTCGACGGCCGGCAACTGCAGCATCTTCGCTTCGCTGGCGACATCGTGCTCACAACACCTAGCATTAGCCAGGCAGAGCGAATACTGATCGACTTCGACCGTTTGTGTGAGAACGTTGAACTGCAGCTGAATCTTGCGAAGACGATGCTCATGAGGAACAGACGTTTCTGATGCCCCATTCTCGCTCAACGGAAGGAGTATCCCCGAATGCTCCAGCTTCGTGTATCTAGGTCCCGAAGTCAACGTAGCAAACGACCTAGAGCCGGAGCTGGGCAGGAGAAAACGATCGGCTCGGGGAGCTTTCGAGGACGTCGAAGAAGTCATCAAGAAGAGGAAGCAGCTCCGTGCTCACCTGTTCGCCTCCACTGTTCTTCCTGCGCTAACATAATGAGAGAAGTCCAAATCGTCGAAAATTAGGTGGGCCGGTACGTGGTGCGTTTTGCAGACACCCGCTAGACAAAAACCTTCGCAAACTGGATTCCGCGAAAAGTCAAGAGCACATCAGGACACTCACCAACGCGTTGGTCGGACTTCTTCGTGAAAGCCCTGAACGAACGATAACGCTCTGACGCTCTTCGTGTCCCTCCATCGAGGAGCATCCACTTGCATGCGGCAGGGACGATGGAGACGCTGCTGGCGCCCGCTCGAGATGCTCGATGATCAACGGAACGACCGGTGATACTGTTAGAACTATAGGGAATTGCTACTGGACATTCTGAGAAGCACAATACAACATAAAATATGGAATAAGTATATAATAGGATCTTACTACAATAAATAAATAAATAGTAAATAGTAGGAGAGTGACGGAAAAGAGGCACCGGCTTCGTGTGCTCTCCGAATTAATGTTCCTGAATCGGACCCTACTCAGGCCAACTAAGCTTTCCATAGCCCAGTGTAGATGGAATGATACCAACCTTGCCTTACATGGAGTACCACCACAGCATACACCAAGCACACACTAAACTTGAAGAAATAGAATTCGTGTTGCATCCCATACATGGTCTGATTGACGTCCTCCTTAATCGTTTTATCTTTTGAATAAATGACACGTCTGCTTCCCTAGCTCCTGCCGACCAATGTATTTTTGTAACACAAATACCCAGCAGCTTTGCCTCCATGGCAGGATGCGTGATGCATCTCATAATGGGACCGACTAATGTTGATGTCAGTCATTTGTTCTGTAGCATTTATAGCGCAAAAGAAAAGAAGGCAATTTTTAAATTTGGATACCATGCGTCACTAGGAAGCAGTACCTCATTGCGTCCGCTTCCCCAATATATGATGCTACGTTGGGTGAAGCTCTTGCTTTTCCCCGTCATGTAGTGCACAGTCAAGAAGCAGCTACGTTCTGACAGATTCAGAGTCGTTCTCATCATTTCTAGAGTAACAACAAAGCCGTACCAGAATGCTCAACTAGTGAGATACACAGCAAGCGGAACAATACCCTGAAACATGAGTTTAAAGCAACAGCCCAACGATTCAAGTCAGTTTCTTCTAAGGCGACTTTAGTGGCTAGTATCGAGGTTATAAATTCTCACGACTTTTTATTGCGGTCAAAACTCTAGCGCCAGGTGCGACTCGAACTTGCATCTCCTGCTGACCGGGTGGAAATGTTCTACGCCACTACACCACCGCCGCTGTTTGATCGAACACAACATCCACATTTCGTAGGACCCGTCAGTACTCGTCCCTATATCGGGATGAGCCGGTCACTAATATCAGCATGGAACCAGTTAAGCTGAAGGTGTTGATAGAAGGGATTCAAGTCAGTTGCTGTCAGCCTCAAATGGGAGTCCCGCCTAACGCTATAGTATTGAACAGCCTAACGGTTCAGCTTACACAATCAAATAAAGGATGAAATTCTGAATGAGCTAGTTGGATGCAATCGAACTCTCCCACATCCAATTTGTATCAAGCTTTCCTCCATCCGTACCACCGAGAACATTCGATAGTGCGAGACCAACTTGCTTAATCATTGCTTCACACCATATAAAGAATAAGAGATCAATGAGGCGCTAGCCAGTCCCTTTGTGGAATGCACCACGCATTCTAGGTACTTATGCGCCCTGTAGGAGATACGATTTGGGTACGTATTTGGTCGATACAGGGTTTGCGGTGGCTACCAAATGACGAGTCAGTGTCGTATCCTTTCCATATAGGTCTGATACCAATCGGCACCAGAGGGAAGGAATTCTTCGTCGGTTCAGCCCGAACTAAGAACATCAATTCGGGTTGACAACCTGCGTTCCCTCCAACTGCGCTACCACGCAGTGGACTTCTCCTTCCTGAAACCCTTCACGCGGTACACATCAACCAGTGGATCTTCCTCGAAACTTGTTCTTTATAGTTTACTCATCAAGGAAATTGGGTTCAGAGGTGTAGGCATGGTTTGGCTCACTGCGTAGTGACTACTGCGCCAATTCGCATGCCGTTTATGCAAACCTCCAGTTGTCCTTGACGTTCGAAGTTCGACATGTGAACAGATGTTCTTCTGAATCTGCCGTTTCCGCAACACGCCTCCGTGTTCAATTTGCTCCCGTATAGTCACACGGATCTCTGCCGATGGCCTGTCGCTGTCGCTGCATTCACGCCATGACCGCATCACCCCACTCCTCACGTGTTCCCATTCGATATGCAAGCTGTGCAACGCAGGAGGCCAGTGCTAGTGCCGATGGATGGCATCTAGGTGTAGTAGCCGTCAATCTGCCTCCAGTCTGCAGTTCGTTTTCAGCATAGACGACAGCGACCACAAATGGTTCTTTCTTGGAAATGTCTTCGAAACTGTCTATGCGCCTTAAGCGTGAGATACCGTCTTTCTTGGCAAGCGCAAAGATTCAGGCCATTCCACGCACACAGAACAGTATGGAAGGTAGTCGTATAGCTGTCGTGCCAAGATTGATATCGAACGTTTCTTTGGCTTACGTTTCGGCGTAACCGCCTTCTTCAGAGCCTGGAAAAGGTGCAAAGTCGCCACACCATCGAGGAAGCACAGGCTGCGAAGTCAAAGTGGCGCAGTGATTGAAGTGACGGTGACGATTCTGGCTCGCGAGGTCGACATCGCAGCGCGCAGAGCCCTAGAGGCGCTGTGAATTGCGTTCAAGAACCCGCAATCAATAGGAAGTAGGAACGGGTGGCCGTAACCCAGGAGTTGGATCCATTTGCCGACCTCTGTGGGCTTGACCCAAGACGGCGTCAGCCAAAAGGTCGCTTAGGGGCTGACCCGAAGGGAGGACCTCATCCACTCACATTTATTCTCCCACTTGCGTCATGGAATCCTTTGATGTAGCAGCCTTGTATACCAATGTCAGCAACGAGTGCGCCATGGAAGCTATATTCGAGCTTCTAGCGTAGCACCAAGAGGCTGTAAACACATACGGATTCTCTATAAGACAACTAATGGTCCTTCTTAAAGAATGCCTTGGTTGCAACATTTTCAGATGGTCGGGCCACTATTTCTCTCAGATAAGAGGTCTGGTGATGGGGCAACGACTAGCACCTACACTCGCTATCGCCTTCATGGCCAAAATTGAAATCCCGGTGCTATAAAGGTTTCCATTGCCCTATTGTCGTTACATCGACGACTGCTTTCTTATCTGCTCGACGCAGGAAGAAATGGACCTGTGCTTTAGCCTGCTTAACAGCCAGTGCCCTTATATCAAGCTCACTCGCGAAAAACCCCAGGGTGATTGGCTTCCGTTCCTGAACGTGCAAGTCCAACTTAAAGAGGGTGGTACGTAACAAAATGGTATAGAAAACCTACCTCCAAGAACATCATAGTTCACTGCCTTTCCTCGCACCCTAAGCACATGAAGCGAGCTGTAGTGAAAAACATGTTCCGAACCGCAGCTCTCGTATCCAGTGGGGAAGAGGAGCGTAAAGAATCAAGGAAGCTGGCACAAGAAATTGCGGCTGCGGCAATTGCAACGGATATAAGCACCACGTTACATCCTCACGGAGGTCCTTGCAGGAACAAAGCAGTAGCCGCGCCATGTCCGGAAAGGTACCATTCAAAGTGTCATTCATCTCCGATGATGTAAGCACTTCCCTTCGGAAGTGTGTGAGGAGAGCCGGGCTGGAGAATGTGGTAACTGTTGTAGAGGTGCCACCAGACAACCTAAGGCGGCAGCTAGTTCGGAATCGTCCTTACGATCGCCTTTGTGTCACCCCTGGTTGCGCCGTCTGCCCACATGGCAGGGAAGGAGACTGCACCTTATCAGGTGTGGTATAGCTCATTACCTGCCAGAGCTGTGGCGAGGAATATATCGGTGAGACGGCGCGACCCCTACATGTTAGGGTCAAGGAACACCTTGACGGCAAGGCCAAGTCCAGGACGTCCACTGCAATGGGTCACCATAGAGTCCACGGGCATACGGGGGAGGACTTTGAGGTCAGGGTCAAGCTGCTGGCAGTCGAGGCCCGATTCATTCCTGAACATATACTAAAATTGGAACAATAAAGAGAAGATTAGCGTGGCCCCTGCGCAAGGATGACACGCAAATTCGTGAAGCGTTCCAAAATTTTTTATGTTTGTCTTCCTTCTATAACTGATGGATGATTCTGCGTGATCTTATCATTTGATAGCATTTTTATCAATCATTTTTGAAGTTTTTTGTGTATTAGTTTTTTTTTCTTCTTCTAGGTTTTTACCCTTTGCCAGTGTATGTCCACTATGTTTGGTACTCTGTTTTGAGCGCGTCCTAGACGTATATAATAAATAATAAATAAATAAATAAACTGCCGCCCGCAAAGCTCTGGAGGCGTTTTGGATTCATGGCAAAGACCCCAAGCTAAACCGGAAGGAAGAATGCCTCTATATGACGCGGGAGCTCAGACCCTACATCAGGTTGGCATTCTGATTGGGGCGCCGGTGTCTCGAAAACGGCCCTGCTGCCGACCGATTGGCCCGTCTGGTTTCCTGTAAGGTAAGGGTCTCAATCTCTCTATTTGACTACGTGATCGAAAGATGGTCTTGAATTTCTAAGGTTGAGGCAACGTCTGACGCGGTAGCCACATCTTGACTTGATCCTTCCTTTCAGGCTCTGAAGAAGGCGATACCGCCGAAACGTTAGCCAATAAAGATCTGTAAAACCTCGTGTGGAGCTCAGTCAAACAACGCAACACATTTATCTCCATCCGAAGGGTGCATCAACAGCCGTTCGGCTGTTTACATAAGGTCAGTTGGACTGTCTTCGTCACGGTTCTTCTCTTTCTCCCTTCAACTTCCGAGATGGCTGAAACTTGAAATGACTTTTGGACGAGTATTTCTCTCGCTCCCCTTATCTTTTACAGGCTCTGAAGGCGGTTGCGCCGAAATGTAAGCCGAATAAACGTTCGGTATCAATCTTGGCACAACAGCTCTACGACTGTCTTCCATACTATTCTGAGACATGCCAGGATTCAAGGACAGACGCACATAGAATATCATGCACAGAACATTTTCTGCACAGCTTCAAATTAAATATGTAGAGCCTTTCTGCCGGTACAAAACAGAACAGAACAGAACCAAAGCTCCGCAAAATCCTACAAGCAACATTTTGATCGTCGAACAGCTGTCAGCCTACGGCCCACCTTTATGATCACCAGGGCCAATGCTGCTGCTTGACTCCAGCTATACTTTTCTGCAACCTGACCAGTGAACCCATCTCAACCCTAGAGACCGTGATTAGCATATTACCATGATGAAACCATCAAACGAACAAAAACGCTTTTTGTAAAATAACATGAGCAGTGAAAGGACGTTAGGAATACGTTTAGTGGTCTTCGACTCCAATTCAGGTTAAATCATCTGCCGCCTGCTGGTTTCCAACAGATTGCCTCGTTATCTGCTACCACAATTATCTAAACCTTGTGCCCCTTGTAACATTGTGCCAAATAGGAGGTTTCTGGGTGAAATCTATTACGGCTTGACGTTCCGATCGAATCGTCGCCTGCATGGATCCACCGCTCTTTCCATGTTGACCAGCAAGATCGAATGAATATATATATTCGGCTCCCTTCTATTGTTGAGCCAGGAGGCTGCAACTACGTCCAGTTTGCGATGGATCTGTGCTACTCTGAAGACGGTGATTTAATCGAAATGTCAAGCGATGCAGAGGCCTATCTATTTAGAATAAAACCGCGTGTTGGGCACAAAATTATTAACGACACGCGTTAACTGCCAGCCACTACGTAGACAACAACTTCAGGCGAATCAGTGATCAACAACGCCTTCTTCACCTGCGAGCAGTCCAGAGAGCCTAAATGAGTCTACACCAATTCATGCCTTAGCAGCGTCACGCTTTCAATTGGTAGGCACTGATTTCGGCAAAATTTCGATAAATATTTTATTAAAGCAATTAGAAACAAAAAAGTCCCGCATTAATAAAGGTCATGTAGTCACAACAAGCATAGTGTTAGCTCATCTACTACATGTTCGACTTTCTCTTTATGGTATCTGCCAACAGTTTTATGACCTTCTCGATCTTCGTTTTGTCAGAGTTGCCACCAAACGTCCCAATTCGCCACAGCTTTCCCACCGTCGGTCCTAGGCCTCCGGCTATCTGAACAGGCATAACATTAGAAGGCTTATATAACTGCCAGTTTCCACCTCAAGCCGTATACCTACCTCTGTACCCTGCTTCATCATCTCTTCCATCACTCCTTTCCAGTCCACGCCCGGCGGCACTTTCACGGTGGTCAGACAGGGTAACCGCCACTTCTGGAAGCATGAAAAAAAAACATCCTTAAGCTGCATTAAAAAGTACAGCATGTAAGTGTTAGATTTTTGCATTTATGGTTAGATATTTGCTACCAGTAGTGGACAGGCATGTGTAGGTGCAAAAACACTTTCCTGCCAGTGTCACTGCTTTGCACTTGTCTTCTGCAACGCACTATCTAACACGAGGGTGATCCGATAACAGCCACGACAGATCTGGCCACTCTCGAGTGCAGGGCACACTGCCCAAAAAAGCAACGTCGGAAGGGAGAGAACGACGCCGATAAGCACCGGTGGTAGCGCAATAGCAGTCAAAATCAGGGAGCAAAACCCTTTCTTGAGCGCCCGGTATTGTACTTGTGATTCCTTGTCAGGAAAAAGCACAGTTCGAGCCTATTTCAGGTCTTACCCCCCCCCCCCCCATCCTATTTATCTATAGGTCAGCATTTTCAACATGGAACACGTTAGGAGACATCTGCAGAGTAGCAAAGCGTTTTCAACCTGTTGGTCAGCTAACCTCCTGCTCAACAAAGCACTCGAGTCCGGCTTCTTTCAGCTTCTCGTACAGGAACTTCGCATTCTCCGCATGTCTTCGCACACCTTCGTCCACACCTTCCTTTGCGACCACGGCTAGCGCGCTTCGCAGAGCATACACGCTAGATATTGGAGCGGTGTGATGGTACCTGTAAGCAAAGGTTCGAGAGCCTACTCACCTGCAGTCGGCTTTTTCAGGATGAATTGACCGAATCACGCAAAATGATTATTGATGGCATATTCGCGTCCTTTACCATTGCAGCGCTTCTTCTCCTATCTTAAGAAAGAGTGGCTGATAAATGTGTACTTGAGAGAACTCGAACTAATGCGCAGAATGCCAGTTGTCACTTGATTTAACATAGTTCTCCAGTCTAAACTGAATTCTTTCAAACGGCCCGGCTGTTGAAGGTGTTCCGAAGGAACCGAGTTTTCGAATAAACCAATTTTTCAAATAAGGCTAAAAACATAACTTTTGATTTCTTTTCTAGGAATGCACACCTATGACGGATGAAAATTGAGCCGCGGAGCCAAGATTGTTGATCGAATTTTATATTATTCTGTCTTCTTGTAGCTTCACATTATTCTTTTCAAGTGTTGTGACCCAAAGTGCTTCGTGGATAAATAGATTCTCCAATACCGCCCGTTTTTTTTAGATTCTGGAAACGGTTGTGCAAAAACGTCCACTGAGCGTCAAATTCGGTTAACAATTTGGATCTCACTGCTCGAAGTTCCCATAGTCATTCTACAATGTCATGCCGAGGTTAGCGACAGTCGTTGGAATATATGCACTACGAGATTTGTTACTGAGAAATCATCCATCCAGTGGCGTTCACTTGCGAACACATACGTTTTTAGACTATCGTGCGGGAACCTTTTAGTTTGTTAAAAAGTCGGACTATCTTTTGAAGCGTAGCAAAACGGCCCACATTTAATTTTAGTAATATGTATAAGGTGCTATTAAATATAAAAACGAAGACGTCGTCACGATTTTTAAGGGCTGGCGTGAGCTTTTAAAACTTATTCTATAAAAGCCAGTTCAAATCAAAAACGTCAGGAAGGCGCAACGTTCCTTCCACCGAATTCAGCATTTTTGGCATGGTCGAAAAAATTTTGCAGCACCCACACACGGTATGTATTAGGTTGGTGAAAAAGATTTGCAGCACAGTGTAATTTTTTTTTCAAAAGTTTATTGCTTCTTTTGTGAGCGACTTCAATCTACAAAGTATCTACCTCTTACATCCACAACCGTCTGCCGTCTGATGGGGAGATCACGATTTGCTTTCTTCCAGAATAAAGTCGGCTGTGACTCGAAGAAGTGGCCACCTCGGATTCCAGTTCTGTTCGGTCATTGAAGCACCTATCTATCCTCAGGTGTCGCTTGAGAGCACGGAAGAGGTGGCAGTCCGATGGCGCAAGATCTGGCGAATACAGTAGGTGTGGCGCACCTCCCATCTAAGCTCCTGCAACTTCTGGCGAGATGACCTTGCAAGGTGGGTGCGAGCATTGTCGCGAAGAGGGTAAACATTCTTCCGCACCCGCCGTTTGCGCGATATAGCCTCGCTCAGCTTCTGCAGCTGCAGCCTTGGGCCTTCCGAGTATGGTTAACGAGGAAGACCCGGGATTGACCTCCCGTGACGACATTCTCGAGAAAGTCCTTATTACGAAAACGGACAAATAGAGGCTGAGCAATAGTCAGTCGCGTAACCTTGACCGAGTCCCAGAGTCAGTCAGTCTTCATGCTCCCGTAGCATTTATATACCCTCGAAAGCAACTTGCCACATATGCGAAATACTCTGGAATGTTTGTGCTACAACTGTTTGGCACCAAACACTCCCTGGAAGTTCCTGTTGTATCTTGAAAAATTTTCAAAATTTTCGGTGCAAGACTTTCACCAACCTAATAATTCCATACTAAGATCTCCACTATTGCAACCTAGTCTTAAAGGATGTCAACCCAGACCCGTCATAAGAGCAGTCCGAACCGTGCTGGTCCAAAAATGGGTGTAAACGAATGAAGCGAACATAAAAATAGAATCAACGTGTCTTTGAACTCTACTCCCCTTGGCAGCCTTGAAGTCATCTCAAAAGATGCACAGCACACTGACATCTGCAAAATATGATAGAAACGTTACCTACTGGAAACACAAATAGGAACGACTTGCTTTGAAGTTCAACGGCAATCTTCTGTACTTGGTACTAAAAAGTTTTCAGACAGCTATGTATGGAGAAGGCAAAGGACTATTCAATGCGCCCCGGTTGGCGTTTTCCATGATGGAATCGTTCTGCTCATTACTAGTTCTATTCCGGCATTGTAGAGGACGCTGATTTTTGGTGGAAAGAACAGAGACGAGAAAAGCTCACAAAACACTTGACATTTTCACGGTGTTGATCCTTGTTGAAATTGAGGCAGAGGAGTTCACTGACTTAGCTGCTCACGAACTTACTGTTAGATGACATATCCAACTTTCGTTTGATTTGGTCAAATTTCCTGCGAGATAGTGCACAGGGTCCAGGAATTCACAAACATAGGAATGTTGAGGTATTTGTCCGTGTGCAAACTCGCTGTCATGTTTTGCAACCACTTCCGTCCCCATTGGCAGGACGAATTCATCGCAACAACTGTTCTTTAGAGAGGAATCGACGACGACACCTATCCAAGCCCTTGGACGTTCATTCGCAAGTAAAATTCTGGCAAGGAAGCTACTACTGCTACACTCACAGTGTTTGTCGATAGGCTCTCCTTAGCTGTGATCTGTGATGCCTTACTCAGCGTTGCACACTAGACGGGCGGCAGGCATTTTCAGTTTCTAACACAATTCAAAGAGACGGAAGATGTTTTTATGTGGCTTGACAAATATTGGTGGCAGTTCCCAACTGAGATCTCCCAATCCAGCTCCCATGGGGTGCGAGAGGTTGGGTTCAGTTGTTTGCAAGACCCACTGCTTAAACTTATTAGCGTTCGAAACATGAGATCGTTACGAGGCTTCATGACTAAGAGTAAACCTGGCTCTTCGAGCCCCATGGTATCTTTATGCTTTTATTCAGCTTCTAACTGCTGCATCTAAGAACTACCTATTTTGTCTGCAATTTATTTATTTTTCATTTATTTATTTATTTACGCCGCTTAATGATGTGCTACATAGTCATAAAGCAAAAGGAAAACAAACGAATGCTGAATGCAAAAGAACTGTAGTAGACAAAGGGTAAAGAACGAAAAAGGATGAACTTAATACAAGAAGGAACAGAAGGGAATGAAGAAAAGTATTAATACTCATAGTCAAAGAAGAAGAACAAAAAAAAACAGAACATTCGCAACAGAACAATCCAAGAATACAAGCTGGTTTCATGGCAGAAATTCCCACTCTCAGCAACCCAACACTTAGCCTAAGGTGGTATTACTTAAACGGCCGAGTCATATTGTGTACGTAACAAATAATCACCACTAAGTGTAATTATCGCAAAAGCAAAAAAAAGGAAAAGATGATGGTAGTTTGTTCATGTATGTTAACTGTGAACCTACACGGCCTGTAGCCATATGTATTAAGCTCAGCTACAAACGAAAATGTAGTTTGGTAAAAAAACAACTGGTGGGCATAACAGACATTTCAAAAAGGGAAGCGTGCCGGTTTAGAGGATACGAACTTTTGGGGTAGGTGTTGGATATCTCTTTGGTTTACTTTTGGCCCCTTTCATGGGAGCTTCCAACAGCGAAAAAGAAAACAAAGGTTCTCTATTTTGGTAAGAAGGGCTATCTGTGTAATTGACGGCGTTCACCTTTAAACGGGCCAAGAAGTGCGTGATCTTGATCAACGACTCTAGATTTCAAAATGCATTGCGATGAAAACTCAGGAATAGGGATGGCAGTGTTGTCTAGATTATTGAGGCCTATGTCGTCTAGCGATCCTCAGCTGCTGCTAAAAGCCTAGAAAATATACATAAAAAATATCCGTCTAACATTAGACAATCTTCTTTCCAGCAGCTATCGAAAGTAAATTCTACAAAATGGTTCGGAACAGCTTCTCTTATGAGACGCTAATGCTTCTCACTGGCAGTTTTAACTATGCAACAATCCCTGAATGCCGTGCAATACTATCCTGGAATTGCAGTCGCTCACGCTGCGTAGGAAGAAACTTGACTTAATGGTGGTTCAAAATCTTACACCGGCTTGTTCATCTAAGACAGTGAGAATAAAGGACAGCGCTACTCAATCCTTTTTGGGCTGTGCCACGCATTCTACATCTGAGGGATGTCGTGGGAGCGATTTGAATGCGTACTTGGTCATAGAATGACTTGCGGTGGCCAGCCAATTAACAAGTCAGCGCTCTTTCCTTCCCAGTCCTTTACCAATTCACCGACCCCAGAGGGACTGAAGGCTTGGTTGATCTGGGAGGGAAATCCGAATCGAGAATCGGTATCGGGTGCACGCAATAGACGGCACCTCCTTCGACTGCACTACAAGCGCCCCGTTCACCTAGACACAAATAAATTCTTTCCTATGCGAAAATCCATTACTAGAGGGTCTAAAAATAAACTATGTCTAGCTCATGCCATTGCTTCGGTTGCAGGCCAACTTATTCATATATCGTGCGGGCTCAGAATATGTGAAAATGGCCAACTGTTTTCCTCCATCTCCAACCCACTCCTCCTTTAAGAGGGCCTTGAACAATTTTTTACAATCTGGTTGATGCTGTTTCCTCTTTTCCCATACGGCCGCTTATTACCCTTGCTAATTCCGCATGTTCTGCAGTTGCATCACTACTGTTCTTATCTACGCATTTATCTTGTTATGCTCGCCTTGGTTTATTATCATTTTATCCATCTGTTCAGAAGTTAAACATTTCCATATTGTTGGTTTTATATTTCCTTCTCTTCTCACGTGTGCACTCAAATGGTACAATAAATAAAAA
The DNA here is from genome assembly GCA_947396885.1 of Heligmosomoides polygyrus polygyrus. Classification (NCBI taxonomy): domain Eukaryota; kingdom Metazoa; phylum Nematoda; class Chromadorea; order Rhabditida; family Heligmosomidae; genus Heligmosomoides; species Heligmosomoides polygyrus. Next base: position 37,035,117 of record OX377202.1, read on the forward strand.
TTACGAGTGAACACCAACGGTTGACCCGCACATGCTTTCCTGCTACGCCTTACGCCACGAGCGCTGTTTGATGGCGTAGTATCCCTATGCGGAAAATAGAAGGTGCTAGTTCGAGTCCCGCCTGGCGCAAGTTTGTTCGCAGTAAGACATTTTCTAACAGCCTCTTCCTCAGCCTCTTCCTTCTAAAACAGCCACTCTGTGCTTGAGCAAAAGTCAAAACTAACGGTTAATGTTTAAAGAAATGCTCGTCGAGGTGTCAAGCATCACTTGGTTGTCGCTTTAGTGTAAACCAACCGTGGTCCGCGCTAACTGTCTGGTTGGTAAATCTCGGATAGCATTTCGGTCAAAGCACTATGCTAAAAACGCGCTTTCGAAATGGTGGATCTTCTGAAGGAACAGTTTCAATGCAACTACAAACAGCCTGCGACATATTCGCCTGAATAAATGGTCCAGATCACTGGAGCAACAAACAACCAGAAGCCTGAAAACGGCGAGTACACTACCTTATAGGTTGACCATCACATCCCCAGTAGTTGCCCAGTTCCAGCGCATCGAAGTAGAACGACGGAACCCTCGTTTTGCGGTTTTTGATTTTCTGCCTGAATTAAGCCACATGAATAACGCATATCATATGTCCTTTTCCTAGTACATAACACAGTTAATGCTGTGCAACTCAGTTGTGAAGACAACCATCGGATTCAACCCCGCATAAGAGCAGCAATGCACGCCAACACCATCCGATAACTCACATTGCCTTCTCACTGAACGAGATCGGAGCTAGTCCTGGCGGTGCATTTAGCACCTTTTGAGTTGCCGAGTAGACGCAATCCACGCCCCATTCATCCATTCTAAACTCCGCACCACCCAGGGATGCGACCTGAAAAACAACACCATTCAAGTTTGATCTGCCAAATGATAGAGGATTAAAAGAAGTACACGATTTCCGTTGACTGTCCCGGAAAAAAAGTGAAAAGAACCACCAATTGTGACAAAATTTCGCTTCTATCACGATTAGTCGGTCTGGGTTTGTTTTCCGTACGACCAGTCTTTTTCATTCCTAGCCCAAGCTAAGTCAGTTTCTATAGGGAGAACCACTAACGATTTTAGGGTAGGTAATAAGAAAGACATATCATGCCTCCGTTGGTCCTCTAGCCCCGAAAGCAATCTGTCGGCCAAAACCAGCAGCAATGTATGTATCTCAAGCCAATTTTTGTCTCTTTTCAAAACGTGTACTCGAGAGCGTAAAATAAATGCAAATTTATATCAACAGTAGCGTTTAGAAGAAATATTAAAGCTCACCGACTGAACGCTACTAGATGAAACGCAAGGTATTACACAATTTTTGCTGCTGTTACCCTAGTAAATGAGTAAGTTTGTTTCACTTGTAGGTGGGGAAGGCACCTTCTGTGTCAACCGAACTTAAGCCGCTTTGTGGTACTTACGAGAAGAACACAATGCAAATTGTACTGCAAGCGTACCCAACTCAACACTGTTAGATTGTAAAAAAAATCGGATCTGTCCTAGTTAGAGAAGGTACCGGTAGAAAAGCGAAGCAAATACAAACAGGGTGGTGCCTTCCTGGAATTTATCAAGAAAGACCTTCCAAATGATGAGGCAGTCTACCTAACCACTGGCTTCCCTTCTCTTTACCTAGTCAACTTTTGCTGAACGTTGAATTGGTCTCTGGAATTCAAGACGTTGAAGAAAGCATTACCTTCTAAACGTTGGCCGAATAGGTTATATGAAAGTCAACGCGCACAGCTCAGATAATCTTATTTTATAGCAAAAGATCACCTATGACGCATAGAGTCTGAAGTGTAATGTATTCCTACACGGATCCTCGTTGAAATTGCGAAATTTGAGGTAATGCGGCCGCTTTCTTAAAAGATTACAGGTTAGATGAAAATAGACAAGCCCCCACAGGTTACAATCAAAGAAAACATAATGCTACCAGGAGTACAACTATAAAGTTCGTTCCACTTTGTCTAACATTTTTTCATTAATCGACCTATTTCGAAACGGCACTATTGTACTTTACGGACTCCAGAGGGCGAAGAGAGGTCGAGAAAAAAATTTTCGCCCAAACTTCGCCCAGGGGTGCTGATCACGAATCTGACGTCCGTTTTTCATTTTAGGCTGGAGTACGGTAGACTACGGTAGGTAAGGGTAACTAATGTAGTGGTCACCGATTTGCCCAAACTCCAGCGCAAAACGAAAAACGGATGTCAGAATCGTAGTCAGCACCCCAAATAACCCCCTAGGCGAAGTTTGGACAAAATCGGTGATTATGACCTCGTCAGCCTTGGTCGCCGGTACCTACCGTAACCTACCGTAATCGGCCCAAATTTCAAAAGCAGATGTCAGATTCGTGATCAGCACCCCAAATAACCCCCTGGGCGAAGTTTGGGCGAAAAATTTTTTTCGACCTCTCCTCGTCCTCTGGAGTCCGTAAAGTACAATAGTGCCTTTCGAAACTTTTGATCGCATCTATGCTGCAGAGCGTTTCAAGCGCTATGTGATTCCGTTTGAAATTTTGCAAAACGTCCGAATATGAAATAAACGACAATTTTATAGATGACCACCGAAGCGCTTACGAAAGAGAATCTGCGGGAAGTTCTATTGTTCATGTTCAAATGGAAGGAAAAGCGCCGTTAAAGCCCAAAAATCATCACCGAAGTCTATGGCCAAGACATCATCACTGCCAGAGCTTGTCAGGAATGGTTCAAGAGATTTAGAGGAGCAGGCTTCGATCTGAAGAAAAAGGACCGTGGAAGACCACCCTAACAGTTCGAAGACAATGAACTGCAAGTTTTACTCCACGAAGACGGCGCCCAAACGCAACAACAGCTAGTTGACTGCCTAGGTGTAACTCGCCAAGCAGTTTCGAAATGTCTGCATGAAATGGGCACGATTCAGAAGGAAGACGTTGGGTGCCATATCAACTGACGCAACGAAGGCAAGAAATCCGATGCACCACGTGCGAAATCTCGATTGGACGGCAGCGAAGGAAGTTGTTTCTGCACCGCATCAACATCAGTGATGAAAATAGATCTATTTCGACAACCCCAAGCGGAAACGTGCATGGAAAGGTCCAGAGAGGCACCAAAGTCGATCCCGACGCTTAAAAAAATCCGATGTACCACGTGCGAAATGGTGACAACAACTATTTGCTACAAGGAACAAGTAATCTGTATTTGGTGGGAAAAGTATTGCTCTGTATTTGGTGTGATCAGAAAGGAATTCTGTATTACGAGCTCCTCCAAACGGTGACAACAACTACTGGCTACAAGGAACAAGTAATCAACCTGAGTCAATAAGGAGCCAGGAGGCGACCAGAATGGTCCACTAGACATGAGTGCCCAATATTGCTCCATGATAATGCCCGGCCTCATGTGGGAATGCTCGTAAAAGAAGCATTGGAAGAAATGAAGTAGGAATTCTTACCCCATCGGCGAACAGTCCAGACATTGCGCCATCTGACTATCAGTTGTTGAGATAGATGGTTCACGGATTCGGGGAGAAGAAATTCACCAACCCGAAGACGACCAAAAATGCCTTGATAAATGGGTCGCCTCGAAAAATCACAATTTTTACTATGGAATCCAAAAGCTGCCCACAAATTGGAATAATGTTGTTGTCAATACAGGGGATTATAGTTAATAAAAATTAGTTGAAACAATTCGGAAATTTATTTTCCTTTAACTCGTAAAAAGCGAACTTTCATAGTTGCGCACCTAATACTAATACAGTTAAGGTTTCCTAACCCTGTACTTGTACAAACGACTACAACAAAGAGTGACAAAACCTACCGTATCGACTAGTAACAAGGTGCCGTGTCGAGCACACGCTTCTCCTAAACCGTTCAGCGGTTGTCGGACACCAGTGGAGCTCTCGCCGTGACAAACAAATAGCACGGCCGGCTTGTACTTGGCCAGCGCCTAAAACACAATACGTGAAAAGATCGCTCGTAAGCCCTGCTGGGGAAAGCTGAAAGCAAATTAACATCTCTGAGGGGTACAAACTAATCCTCATTGATACAAGTACGTAACCAAGTTGAACGCGTGCTAGCGTAGTCAGGAGAGACGGTTGTCGCAGTCGTCCCGCCCATGCCAACCGAGCTTTCCATCCCTCCGAAGTTGGATAATTGGCACGAGACTTGTCTGATCCTTAAAGCAAAAGAGCTACGGGCCCTCGAAGGCGGGGTACAGCAGCGCACCGTTAGCACGTACCCACGTGCATGCGTGCTCGCGGGCTGTTGTATGGAACGCGGCAAAAGTCTGGGCTACGAGCGAGTCGGTGGCTCAGCAGGGTGAGGGGCTGCTTCACATGTGCTGGGTCGGGTGTTCGTCTCCCTGCTGTGCAACGCCTTTGCATTTTTTAATGATTGCCGCTTTCTTTACCAATTTGCTTCCTACACATCTCTTACATATTTATTTCACTCTAAATTGTGAAATAAGGATCAGATTCGTGTCCAACGCGAAGTTTGGGCAAAAACGGTGGCCATGACCTTTCCATTAATCACCTTTACGTACTAAATACAGTAATTTAGCACACTCCAGCGCAATATGGAAAATGGATGTCAGATTCGTGATCACCATTCCAAATAACCCCCTGGGAGAAGTTTGGGCTAAATCGGTGATTACGACTTCGACGGCACTAGTCACGCGTACCTACCTACTGTAACCGGCCGAAAATTGAAACAAACAACGGATGTCCTATTCGTGATCAGCACCCCAAATAACCTCCCTGGGCAACGTTTGGGCGAAGTCGGTGATTATGACCTCGACACCTCTAGTCACCCGTACCTGCTGTACCCGTACCTATTGTACCGTCATTGCTTAACATTCGCTGAAAAACACAAAACATTGTACAATTCTCAAACTGGGAGAAGTGAGTGAAGCACAGGTCATAAAAACTCTTATTTTACAATTTAGAGTGAAATAAATGTGTAGGAGATGTGTAGGAAGTAAACTGATTTAAACTGCCATAAGGTACGACTTTCACGACTTCAGAGGTCGAGGAGAGGTCGAAAACTTTTTTCGCCCAAACCTCCCCAGGGGGTTATCAGGAGTGCTGATCACGAATCTGACATCCGTTTTTTAAATTTCGGCCAATTACGGTAGGTTATGGTAGGTGCAGGCGACGGTGCAATGCTGTACCCCAAATTTCGAGGGCCCTTAGCTCTTTGGGTTCAAGGACTCAGCAAAAACGAAACATGCTTTTCTACTGTATGAAGGGTGGAGATTCTTGCAGTACTATCCATTCCCCCATTACGACCTACGCCTAAGGCCTTCCCTGGCTAGACTTTAAAAGTCCAAAATAGCTTCACTAGAAAACCGTGGCGATGTCCGTTCCTCCACGTGGTGCCACTGGAAACTGTTCGCTCTGCGAGCTAGGCCGATCACGGACATTCGATTGCAGGCGAAAGGCCTTTGTGACAGGCCTGCCTAGGAAAACCCATGTCACATCACATGGTGTATGACTGTTCACGTTTATCCAGATGCGAGTGCGAAAAGTATGCGAGGGTCCCTGATGCGATTATAGCATTGTGGGGTAACTGAGTTAGTCCGAAAGTCCCGTAACGTAAACAGGACCCGCGTGGCTACGCTGGATGTGGGTACGTTGACGGGCCGCTCGTGCGAGTTGGTTGAAGCACAGGAGCGTAGAAGAGTTAATTCCTGTACGGTGCAGGAGACGAGGTGGTCCTGCCGCAAGTAAGAGGCATAGGACGAGGCTTCAAGGCCGTTCTATGTGGAAGTCCCAGGACCACCAGTGGAGTTGGAGTCATCGTCTCCGAACGATTTCGTGACTCGATTGTAAGCGTCGAGCGCTTTGACGATCGATTGATGAAGATCGTTGTCGCGCGAAGGAGCGACTCTATCACTTCTACTCTGCGTATGCTCCGCAGACTGGCTGCTTGGATCAAGTCAAGGAAGAGTTTTGGAGAATGCTTGATGAGAAGACAGCAGAGGTACCTTCAAAAGATGTCATCATAGTAGCTGGTGACCTTAACGGGCACGTCGTCGCGACGAAAGACGGGTACAGCTGTCATGGTGGGTTCGGTTACGGGTTGCGTGACGCAGATGGTGAGCGTATCCTTGAATATGCGGAATAGCACAACCTCACCATAGTTAACACCGTATTTCGCAAACGCGATTCCCACCTCATCTCATTCTATAGCGGGAACACAAGGACTCAGATAGACTTTGTCCTTGCGAACGATCGAGACCGAAGTCTTGTCACAGACGCGAAGGTCGTGCCGTATGAGACGGTCGCCCCACAGCATCGACCGCTGATTTGTACTTTAAAGATCGCCCCTCCAAGCCTGAAGCAGGTCGAGCGATGCGGTGCACCAAGAATCAAGTGGTGGCGAGTGAAAGAGAAGGAAGCAGCTGTGATTTCTCGCGTGCGACTACCGACAGTGACAACTGTCGACGAAACTTGGAAGAAGGCGACCGACGCGATTCGTCACGCAGCACGGTCGGAGCTCGGCATCACGAAACCTGGACGACGGAAGGTCTACAAGCCGGCATGGCCGTGGATAGATGACGTGAAAGGAAAAGTGCGAGAGAAGAAGTCGCTTTATCACGTGTTTCTCGGCGAAAAGACAGCCAATAACTGGCGGAAGTACCAAGAAACGAAGAAAGATGCAAAGAAAGCCGTGGATGTTGCAAAAGCCACTCATTTTGGAGATGTCAATGAGAAGCTCGAGTCGCGCGATGGAGAGCGGTATCTGTACCGACTCGCAAAGAATCGCCATCGCCAGACCGAGGACATCGAGAAGTTCTTCGGCATCAGTGATGAGAACCGCCATCTTCTTATGGACCGCAAGAAGGCATTGAAGCGATGGCGCGATTACTTTGAGGAAATCTCTACAGTGGAATTTCCTCATCCAGTCATCCCCTCAACGGCTCCAACCCACGGCCCCGTCCAGGAGATCACCGTGGAGGAGGTTGAAGCGGCTTTGAAGAAGGTGAGGCCAGGCAAAGCGACTGGGCCGGATGACGAGGCAGCTGATTTATGGAAGTCCAAGCACTGGTACTCTGCTGAGTAGTTGGCGAAGTTCTTTAATCAGGTTGTGGCGGAGAAAAAAGTGCCTGAATGTTGGCGCCAAAGTACGACGATTCCGATTTGTAAGAAGAAGGGCCATCAGACTGCTCTAACTACCGTCCAATTCGTTTGCTTTCGCACAGCATGGAGATCTTTGAGCGAATTGTCGACGGACGAATTCGTGACATCGTCCAGCTTTCCAGCAATCAGTGCGGCTTCGTGGCTGGCTGTGGCACTATTACGCCGCCCGCCTCCTGATAGAGAAGCATCGCGAGAAACAGAAGCCGGTGCATATCGCCTTCCTCGACTTGGAGAAGGCCTTTGACCGCGTACCGCGTGAAGTGATATGGTACGCCTTGTGACATCATGGAGTTCCTGAAGAGCTCATAGAGCGGGTGCGAATTCTCTACTCTTGTCCAAAGAGTCGAGTTCGGTGGCGATGTCCGTTCCTCCACGTGGTGCCACTGGAAACTGTTCGCTTTTGCGAGCCGAGCTGAACACGGACACTCGAATGCAGGCGACAGGCCCTAGTGACAGGCCGGCCTACGAACAGCCCATGTCACATCATATGGTTGATGGTGCTGAATGTTTCACGAGATAATAGCTACGGCGTCCGCGGGAGCCGACGCGCACTCGCAAAGCCCGGCGAGTGTGAAAAGTATGCGAGGGTCCCTGATGCGAGGGCGGCATCGGGGGGAAACTGAGCTAGTCCAAAAGTCCCGCAACGTAAGCAAGACCCGCGTGGCAACGCTGAATGTGGGTACGTTGTCGGGTCGATCCTTTGAGTTGGCAGAGGCACTGGAGCGAAGGAAGATTGACTTGTGTGCGGTGCAGGAGACGAGGTGGTCCTGTAGCAAGTCAAGGGACATAGGCCGAGGCTACAAAGCCGTTCTGTGCGGCAGTCCCAGGACCACCAGCGGTATTGGCATAATCGTCTCAGAACGGTTCCGAGACGCGATCGCAAGCGTGGAACGTTTCAATGACCGCTTGATGAAGGTCGTAATCGCTGCAGAACGGCGGCGGTATCATCTTTTCTCTGCATATGCTCCACAGACTGGATGCTCTTAGCGAGCCAAGGATGAATTTTGGAGCCTGCTGGATGAGAAGACAGCAGAAGTGCCGTCACAAGACGTAATCATTGTCGCAGGTGACCTTAACGGGCACGTTGGCGCTGCGAAAGACGGCTACGGCTGTCATGGTGGTTTCGGTTTTGGTTCACGTAACGCCGATGGTGAGCGTATCCTCGAGTACGCGGAGTTGCACGACCTCACCATCGTGAACACCAGATTCCGAAAACGTGAATCCCACCTTATCTCATTCTACAGCGGGAATTCTAAAACGCAGATCGACTTTGTCCTTGGTCGAAATTGTGACCAAGGGCTTGTCACGGACGCGAAGGTCGTGCCGTATGAAACGGTCGCCACACAACACCGCCCACTGATCTGCACTATGAGGATCACACCACCGATGTTTAAGCAGGTCGAACGGAGCGGTCCGTCAAGAATTAAGTGGTGGCGACTGAAAGAGAATGAAGCAGCTGTTACTTCGCGCATTCGGTTGCCGACGGTCACGACCGTCGACGAGACATGGCAAATAGCAACCGACGCGATTCTCAATGCTGCGCGTTCCGAACTCGGCACTACGAAACCGGGACGGCGTAAGGTCGATAAGCAGACATGGCTGTGGACTAACGAAGTTAAGGAAAAAGTCCGAGAGAAGAAGAGATTGTACCACGCATTCCTCGGCGATAAGACAGCCGATAAATGGCGTCTGTATCAGGAAGCCAAGAAAGCCGCTAAGAAGGCGGTAGCCGTTGCAAGAGCCACTCATTACGATGATGTCAACGGGAAGCTTGAGTCGCGCGATGGCGAGCGATTACTTTATCGACTCGCGAAGGTACGCCATCGCCAGACTGAGGATGCTGAGAAGTTCTTTGGCATCAACGATGAGAACGGTCATCTACTCATGGACCGCAAGATGGTTTTGAACCGATGGCGCACCTACTTCGAGGAAGTCTCGACAGTAGAGTTTGCTCATCCAGGCATTCCATCTTCTCCTCCTGTATACGGTCCCGTTCAGAAAATCACCGTAGAGGAGGTAGAAGCGGCTTTGAAGAAGATGAAGCCGGGCAAGGCAACGGGCCCCGATGATTTGGCGGCCGACTTATGGAAGTCGAAATCCTGGTACCCAACGAAGTGGCTGGCGACGTTCTTCAACCAGGTTATAGCGGAGAAGAAAGTGCCCGATATCTGGCAGAGAAGCACGACGATTCCGATTTGGAAAAAGAAGGGCAGTCCAGCAGACTGCACAAACTACCGTCCAATCCGATTGCTTTCGCATAGCATGAAGATCTTCGAGCGGATTTTCGACGGGCGCATTCGTGATACCGTCCAGCTCTCTACCAACCAGTGCGGCTTCGTAGCTGGTTGTGGCACAGTCGATACCATACAACCGTTCGTCTTCTGATAGAAAAACACCGCGAGAAACAGAAGCCGGTGCATCTTGCCTTCCTGGATTTGGAGAAGGCCTCTGATCGCGTTCCGCGTGAAGTGATATGGTATGCCTTAGGCCTCTGTTATACTCCCGCGGGAGCATCCGCGGAACGTCCGCGGACCAATGGTGCACGGCGGAGGCGGGCGTGGCGGGCCGCGACGAGTGGCCCGGCGCGGGGTCCCGACGCGATTTCCGCCCATCCGCGGAAGCTCCCGCGGGAGTATAACAGGGGCCTTACGGAAACATGGAGTCCCCGAAGAGCTCATAGAGTGGGTACGAATACTGTACTCTTGTCCAAAGAGTCGAGTGCAAGCTGCAGCAGGCACGTCGATGGAGTTTCCCATCTCTATCGGGGTACATCAAGGGTCTGCGCTCTCCCCACTACTCTTCATCGTCGTTATGGATGCCATATCGCGTGATCTTCAGCAGCCAGTCCCTTGGACGTTGCTTTATGCTGATGATGTAATGCTTGCTAGCGAAGACAAGATTGAACCCCAGCGGCAGGTACAAGCTTGGTGCGATCGCTTGGAGAGATTTGGACTCAAACTGAATGTCAAGAAGACCGAGTATATGACGACTGATGAAGACGAGTCCAGCTCCATTAAGGTAAATGGCATTGAGCTGCCACGTACTTCGGTATTCAAGTACTTGGGATCAGCAATCGCGTCCGATGGCGGTTTACTCGTTGAAGCCAACTCACGCGTGAGTGCAGCGCGGTCCAAATGGCGCTCTCTGACGGGAGTGCTCTGCAACAAGAAGATACCAGAGCGCCTCAAGTCGAAGATCTACAGAGCAGTCATCCGGCCTGTAGCTATTTACGGAGCTGAGTGCTGGCCCGTTACCAAAGAAATTGAAAGGCGCCTCAGCGTAATGGAAACGAAGATGCTGCGGTGGACGGCCGGAGTTACGCGTTTGGATCGAGTACGCAACGACTCCATACGGCAGAGGTTCGGTGTCACCCCAATATTTGAGAAGATGCGCGAAGCTCGTCTGCGATGGTACGGCCACGTCCTTCGCGCAAAAGGTGACACAGTCCGAAAGACTGGTCTTAACCTTGATGTGCCGGTAGGCGGCCACGAGGGCGACCAAAACAGCGGTGGCTTGATACGCTGCATCAGGACTTGAAGATGGCTGGGTTGCACCCTGATCAGGCATTTGATCGGGAGAAATGGCGCCAACATTCCAGGAAAGCGGACCCCGCAACTAAGCGGGACAAACGCTGAAGAAGAAGAAGAAGAAGAAGAAGTCCAAAGAGTCGAGTTCAAGCTGCAGCTGGAACCTCGATGGAGCTTCCAATCTCTGTCGGGGTACATTAGGGTTCTGCGCTTTCTCCAATCCTCTTTGTTGTCGTCATGGATGCCATCACACGAGATCTTCAGAAGTCCGTCCTCTGGACGTTGCTTTATGCAGATGACGTGATGCTCACTAGCGAAAATAAAGGTGAACTCGAACGAGAGGTGCAAGCTTGGTGTGATCGCTTGGAGCGGTTTGGACTCAAATTGAACGTGAAGAAGACCGAATATCTAACGACGGACGTTACTGAGTCCAACTCCATCGAGATTAACGGCATCGAGCTCCCACGCACTTCGGTTTTTAAGTACCTGGGACCAGCAGTCGCGTCTGACGGCAAACTGATGGTCGAAGTGAATTCACACGTAATTGCAGCTTGGTTCAAGTGGCGCTCGTTGACTGGGGTGCTCTGCGATAGGAAGATACCGGAGCGCTTGAAGTCGAAGATCTACAGAGCAGTCGTTCGGCCAGCAGCGATGTACGGCGCTTAGTGTTGTCCTGCGGCCAAGGAAGTTGAAACGCGCCGCAGCGTCATGGAGACGTAGATGCTGCGCTGGACGACCGGAGTCACGCGCATGGACCGCATTCGAAACGAAGCTATTCCGCAGAAGTTCGGTGTCGCGCGGATAGCCGACAAGATGCGCGAAGCTCACTTGCGATGATACGGCAACGTTCTGCGTGGAAAGGAAGACAGCGTCCGCAAGATAGGCCTTAACTTCGAGGTAGTAGGAAAGCGGCCTACAGGGCGCCCGAAGCAACGCTGGGCTGATACGTTACATACGGACTTGAAAGCGGCTGGCGTCCACCCTGATCTAGCGCTTGATCGGGAAAGGTGGCGTCATAACACCAGAATAACGGACCCCGCTACGATGCGGGACAAACGCTGAAGAAGAAGAAGAAGAAGAAGAAGAAGAAGAAGAAGAAGAAGAAGAAGAAGAAGAAGAAGAAGAAGAAGAAGAAGAAGCTTCACTAGAGAACTATTTATTAGGAAATGCGACTTTGATTACCATGCTGTTCCCAGCAGTGAATTAAGAAACAAACAACTTGGGCTACAGACACTCATACAGGCAAAGAATATACGACCTCGTATATTCTTCGTCTGTATGAAAACGTCTGCAGCCCAAGTTGTAAATATATTCTTCGTCACCTGGTTCACAAAATTCTTCATGGTTTCTGTGATCTTGATAAACGTGATTTCTTCATGGTGAGACCATCTAGAATCCGAGCTGGAGGAGAGAAATCTCCACTAAGTACTGCAAAATCTTCCATTCGACATAAGTTTTTTGTTAAAAGAGCAGGATCGGATTATATGAAACTTGCCAAAAACTTAGTTATTCCGTACAAGGTGATGTCATTTATTACGAATGCAGGTCGATTCATAAATAATTCTACGACATAACGAAATCTTGTGGCAGAGCCCCTCTTGGTTTTTTCCCCTTTCTATTCTTCATTCTCTGGGTGTTTGTTATCGCATGTACTTTCTAATTATTCTATTACACTTTGGTCTGGATCGTTAGCTAACGTCATGTGGATGTCATTCTATGCTGTTTCTAATTATATTGTTCTTCACATGGATTTTAGCCATGCAATAATTAATAAATAATAATAAAATGCACGAATCGGGGGAAGGGACAATGTGGAGGATATTTGAAGAGAGCTTTTTCCGACTATCTGTAAGAACTTCAGTCAGTTGGTTGGGACAAGCACTCATGGCACGTCATAGACGTCCTCCAGACCCACTCCCTCGACTCTGCCCCCTTCATTCTTGAAATAATACAACAAGCCTGCAACCTTCCTGCACCCGCTTAAATGTGAATACCTCCACAAGCCGCACTATTGAAAAAGCACCAAAAATTTAGTGCAAACACTTGTATATGTAACGATCTTCGCGTCACGTTCATCTCCCTGCAACAACATTTTTACAGCTTATCAGAGTCTGTACCTCCTCTATGGCCTCTTTCTCAACGGCTTGTCCATGTGGGGCTGTGACCGTATGCACGACGGCTCCCATTCGAGCGCCGAGATCCGCAGCTCGTTTGCCCCAGATACCGATCTCGACGACGAGAAACACGTCGTCCTTCTCCAGAAGATTCACCAGAGCACACTCCATGCCAGCATGACCTATACGAACCTTCACGTTCAAGAGTTCTCTCTGAGAAGCGTTTCAGCGCCCACTTACCCGTTCCACTAACAGCAAACGTGTAGGCGTTTTTCGTCTTGAAGATGTACTGCATTCCTTCTCTAGTATCAGACATTACCTGGAATAGAAGAGTGGTGCTCCAGTTAAGGTTCTGCCTCCAAAACTAATATGTTCATCAGCTTGTTGCTAAATTATTTTAGGCTTATACCAAGCCAAAAATGTTGCGGTGATAGTCTTCATAGGGACTACGTAACATTTTGGGAGGCTCAAAAAAAGAACGTGAATCTGAATATGCTTCCTTTTCCATAAATGAATCTGGACTCTACGATGTCAAGAGAAGCAAAGTTGGACGCCCTTCTTGTTTCCATACTTAGAAGGCATAATCACCAATCATTTAATTGGCATTTTTCCTGGAGGATTGCTGCAGTTGAAAAGTCCACGGTAATCAGTCTCTCTAACGCCTTCAAGCACGTGCTAATGACCAGTTAGCACCAGTTAGTTATATTGCTACGCTCCACGCATTCCACATGATGCTGATATCCGATCATGTTCAAATTTCCCTCAAACTTAGCGCCGCTGTAGGCCCTAAATTCATTGTTCAATATTTATTCTATGAGCTGTGATTAAGAACTCTTCGTGAGGAAAGCCAAGCGAAGCGTTACCTTCAGGAATTCCGGGTGCAGATGTCCCAGTAACGACTTGGACTGCGACTCAGCTATCACATCTCGCATGTTGGACGGTCCGGGTCCGAAGAGCTGCCGAGGTGGTATCTCCATTGGCAACAACAAGGAGGCCGGTGCTGGACACGACGACATTGCAATAACCTGAAATTCCTACGCATAACATCCGAAACATCCCCACGGAGCGACGTAGAGATCAGAGGAGAAATCCCGTTTCACTGGTTATATTTCTGTCTTGGTTTTCTGCCACAGAGCACTGGTTTTGTGGAAAATTGCGCTGTTGAGGAGGGCCTTTCCTTGGCAGGTTGGTGCTCAAAGCCGAACTCTGATATTCTTCTGCTTGAAGTTGAAAAAAGGAATTGGGCAGTTGTCTATGATGTGTGGAGATTTGGCACCGTGGGAGTGCAGCCGGTTCCGCCAATGTTGCTTTTTTGACTGGGAGTTGCACTTGAAAAGACTGGTGGAGTGGAGGGAGCTTCGAAGAGATCGAAATTAAGACACCAATTTGAAAACGGAAATTCACCAAGGTCTGCACTGAAGCAATAAAGGCGGCAGCCAACATCGCGACTCCAACCACCCAATCGTTCGTTTGAGCTCCAAATGCTGACCTTGAGATTGAACACAAGAGATAAGACCCACTGGGTGTCCGCAGAACGCAGCTCATTCAGTTCGTCGTTTTCCCTCGGGCTTAGCTTCCCCTATTTGTCTTCATAATGTGGCACCACTAACGCGGGCAACAGAATTTGACACTGTGGCGCGCCGTCCATTGAGACACTTGTACTATAAGCGAAACACAAATTTCCCTCCTTTTGTGAACATGAAGAACGCCCGGAACGAAGTACTCATCTAGACGTGTCTTACCCGACTCACCCAAGGATATACTAATGGTGAGTTAAACTCATGGTGGGTCGGATAGGGCACGTCTCGATTGTCGACATTGTCACAACCAGCTACAGCATGCTCATTTGCATCACCCGTACTAGTACATAGATAGCCTGGCAGTAGTCAGAGCCGGCGAGGGACCTCGTCGTTCCTCTCCTCTCATCATTTCCCTTCCTCCATCGTATTTAGAGTTGTTCCACGCATCCTACCAGTCTCCGCATCGTCGCTGAGCAATAAACCCGTCTCGGGCTCCACTCTACAAAATGGGGAGGCCTGCCGATGTCACTGCCCTCTTCCAGTTTGGCCTTGCTTTTCATGGAAGGCAGTTACCATCTACTAGATACACCGCTTGTTGTTCTCCATGTATATCCTTGTCAACCTAAATCCGCACAATCAAAAACTTATTTTCGGCTCCGTTAGAGGTTTAAGCAAATTGAGAATGCTACCATTCCTCAGCGAGTTCCTAGAAACTTTATTTATATTTATTAGGATTGTTCATCGACACATACTAAGGTAGTCGCTAGCTCGTAAAACAGCAACAACAGACAAACAAACAAAAGCGGGAGGTAAACATCCAGGGTTAGTTAAGTTATTATAATAGGCAATCCAAAAGTATGAGGAAAGAGGAATTGTGAGAATTGTGTATGAGGAATTGCAAAATGTGTCTCATTATATGTCGCATATAATAAATTACCACTGAAATATAAAATGAATAACAACTATTATTCACAATTCATAATTAGCATCAAGGTAACCAGCTTTTGAAAATTTTAATTTATTTTAGAGAAAGTCCTGCCTCAGAAATAAGCTGGCCTAGTGGAGGTAGAACCCTCCGACAGAACAACGTTAACCTGCCGCCAGATTTAGCAGGAAGACCTTTATTTTTTAAAGATTCGCCTCTAGCATGGCTAGCTACAAATTTAAGGAGGTTAGCGTAGTCGGTGTTCGCCTTTTAAAGATTTATTTTAAAAGGTGTTACAAGATCACTCTAGTTTCCTCTAATTCCTCTAATTTCTAAGCCAGGCAACCAGAACAAGTTGAGCATCTTCACACCACTCCAACGGTATTCAACATCCGAGCAGTGTACAACAAATTCTCTTGTGAAATTATCTTACACACTTTCCAACAGTCTTATATCTAAATATAGTCTGCAGTATTCAAACGGAAATACTTAGAATAGAATCTTTTATAAAGAAATGAGGTGGGGCTGAAGTCAGATGAGACAGATAGCAAGAAAAGGGAACTAGAAACGACTTCGACTAGATGTTTTGCTTCGATCAAAACTCGAGGGCTAGGCAGGACTCGAGTGCTTCGGCTTCGATTATGTTATTTTTATAGAACGAAACATTGCCACTTTTTGCTGGATCTTTGATGCAAAATATACATCTGCAAGAACCGATGAACATTCACTTGCCCAATATCATCCAGAGGTATGATTCAAGAGACGAAGAGTCACTGTAGGATTTAGTAAAGCTTAGCTTATCCTAATCTATTTCTGCCACATGGTGGCTGGAAAAAATGTTGGTTGGTCAGCAAGGTCATAGACTTTTATACCATTTTCACGTCAAATTGGACACTTTTCAAATTAAATTAGACACTTTTCACGTCAAAAACGTTGGACGTTCCTCTAAGCAAACTTTATGCTTCTAAAATCAAAGTGAACGTCTTCCAAATCGAAACGAGTTCCTTCAGGTTAAACTACAAACATTCCAAGATGGTTACGATATTTTTGTTGAAGGAGAAATTGGTATAGATTTCATGGAAATCTTTTAGTTCAGCTGCCTGAATAAGGTTAATAATTTTATAAAATTGTATTTTTAAAGAAAAATGATAAATTATAAATAATGTTTATGCTTATAAATTGTAAATAAATTATTATGTAATGTTTAAATAATTATAAATAATAATACATTTTGCTTTAAAGCGCAGCAAGACAGTAGCCATTTAGTGTATTGAAAAATAAGATCACGCCATGCACTCGCAAAGCTCGTCGCGGTTTCCATTTATTGATGGCGTAAATGCTGCTTACGTGGAGCATCGAAGTGACTCTTTCTGTTGTATCATCTACAACTGGGAAATTCCATCCAAACAGACATTTTACTATCAGTCGAATAAAAATCGGGACGTCTTGAATGAGGGCATAGTTCAATCTCTTCTTTCGGCACTAAAACATGACATACTTCCTGCTCTTTCAAACCAGCTTTAGACCTTTACTTTCCTCGGAGGGGGAATCAACATCGCAGAGAACCTTAAAGGAAGATGACTGTTTCAGTGGACGAATCGATTCTTATCATACTATAACCTCAAACAAAATTTTTGGACTTCTGCTAAGGTGTTGCGTGAAGAATTTACTGCGGTGTTATATCGAGTGATTGTTCCTCGCACTCGGCCCATACTTCGCGATGCTTATTGGAATGATGTCGCAAATGCTGCTCACCTGTGTATAGGTCTAGAAACAGCTAAAAAAATCGCAATAGAGCGCGCACCCAGCACAGTGCGCAACGTGATGTAGATTGCATTTACTCTATCAACAAAATCAGCATTGCAATGTTTTCCATGGATGCCCGGCGCGATTTCTTCACGCCTTCTAATAGCGCGTTGCATATGAAATGGTCGATTTTTAATGAAAAATTTGACAGATCATACCTTTTATTGGAAGCAATTCGATTAATCGAAATAAGCACCATTACTATTAATACACTTTCCCAACGCGACGATAACTTAGATGTCCTTGTAAAAATCAGAACTACGAGAATTAATAAACCATAAAAAGTCATTTTCGACATCATCCTGGTTAGAAGATAGATCTGGCGAATACGCTTGACGTGGCAGAGCTTCGTATCCTAAGTCATCCAGTGTCTGGACAACAATTTTTGAAATGTGCGGACACGCGTTGTCATCCAGTAGGATTGGGCCTCTTCGATTGACCAAAGTCGGCTGTTTTTCAATCAACATCTGTGCATCACTTCCATTTCGGCACAGTACTTCTTAGCTGTGATAATCCCTCCCGTTTTCAAGAGCTTGTAATTGACTATACCACCCACTGTCCACCATACGGTCACCATGGTCTTCTTCGGATGGAGATTTGACTTCAGCATTTTCTTAGGACTCTCTTTGTCCATCCATTGGACAGAGCAACGACTATCGAAGAAACACAGGTGTTGTGGTGCTTCAGCATCCGCCCGACGGTCAGTTCGTGCAAGATCCACTTATCCAAATTCTTTACTTTTCCGATCGTGTTTGAGTGGGGGCTGATAGTGCTGCTGCCAATGCCGAAATGCTGTGCTAGCTTTCTTACAGTTTGACGCGGATCCGCTTCCACCATGGCTTTCAGTTGGTCGTCGTTAAGGAGTGATGGCGACCTACCGTGATCTTCATCCTCGAAACTTTCATCCCCAGAACGAAACCTTCTGAGCCAGCGGCGAACTGCGCGTTCCTTAGCGAAATCCTCTCAAAATGCAGCGTTGATCTGACGAGCTGCGGTCGCGGCGTTGTGTCTACTTTTCCATTCTTATAAATATGTGGAGCACCCGAATATCACGTTGATTCATACTCTATGAAGGGCCGATAATGGGCAATTATGTCACAAATGCAAAAAATGGTAAGAAAGCGGAGATTTTGCTCATTCAGAAGCTATACACAAATCTTGAAACGGGAACAATCGTAGCCATGAAATATCGGCTAGAAATTGAGGTGGCAAAATCGGCCATTTCGTTTGCAACGACCTAAAAGAATACCGAAACGCTTCAGAATTGACATAATAACAACGCTTTAGCCAACGTGTAGTAATTTTATGCTCATTCAAAAAGAGAAATTGTTTTTTTTTTGCTAAGGTACTCTGCACAGCTTAAATTTTAGTAGCATTTTTGATAAAACAAAAGACTACCTTGCCTTCGCTAAAAGACATCTATTTTGACGTTATTTACGTCTTCTCTCGCTTAAAAATATAGGAGTTAAAACGGAAAGTATCCGATTTACCACGAAAATTTTAAAATTTAAAATATTCAGATGAAAATTGGAATGGCATATGCGCTTCGACAAAATATGCACAAAATGATCTAAAAATAACAACAACTATAACATGAGATCCAAAATGAAACCTCTACGCGCTTACTTACAAGCCCCGTAAATCACTAACCATTTACCACTAGAAGTACGTATCAAACTTGAAGCAGGCATTAAGGCATCGGCAGATTATGGACTTTTCAGATGGGAGTAGAAAGTAACAAAATGCACATCTCACCACTCCCGTCGAAGTTTGGTCCAAGGTTTCGATAAAACCGGGACTGCCGTTACAGTTATGTACATACTGCTCTGCAAGAACAGTGATACCACGGGATGTTAAACGTTATTTTCTTTCCCAAAAATGAGCGAATAAAACTAGCATCCCGCAAAAAGTCTTAGGTTAGTGAAAATCTTGAGTTTGTAGAGACTAAGGTAGGGTTCCATGGCTGATCTGAAGTAGACAATCGAGCTGAGGCAATTCTAGAACAGAATGGGTCATCAAATAGTGGGTCTAAGAAGGTTTTTATAAGCCATTAGTTTTTACCAAATTTCAAGTGAACATGGCTGAATCTATGTACGTACATATCCCAAGAACACCATTCCTTCAAATCTAGGAAGGAATGAAGCAAGCCAGGTTCGGACCAAGTGAATGAGGACATTAGGTTTGCATGTAATAATGAATTTTATTTGTGAAAGGTTTAGGGAATAAAATATGCGCAAGCATACGAATTCAGAAGTAGCAAACGTTGCTGTTCTCCTCTGTTCGTATGAAAACTAACGTCCAAAATGTCTTTCCTTCCTTCACATTTCTACCTTACTACCAGAAGATAGATGACCTAGCTGTAGGACAGACTACCTCAGTCAGGACATCGTCCTAGAAGTCAATTTTAATCGATACTATTCAATTAGTGTAAATAAAGTTTCTCCTCGATGTTAGGCTTATTAAGGACCCCATCGTTACCACTAGCATTTAGTATTAGATTGTCCCATAAGTCTTCGCCGTTTTTTTTTCAACGATTCATTGCGGATTTCGCCGGCGGTCTTTTGCATAGCGCTATAAAGCATTCGAAAGAGAATCATTCGCTCTATCAGAACCTATATTGCATTTCTTTTTTCACCATGAATTTTGTCAATTTTTAGGTCGTTAAATTGAATAGTGAAAAAGTGAAAAAGTGTCCATCGCCGACGGTCCTTCTCTCCGCTTATGTTCGGATTTTTGCGCAGATTCTCTTAGCTTCTTAACGAAAATGCTCTGTGCTACAAGAATTTATGTTGGTCCTATTTGCTCACTTCTCTTTTATTGATTTTTAGGTCATCAAATTGGGCTTTTCCGTCCGAATTTTTACCGAGACTCCTGCTCTTGTGGACTTTTTTGCTTGCTGTTATATGTCGTTCGGAAGAGGATGTCTTGTTCAATAAGAATCTGTGTCGCGTTTATTGGCTCTGCGATTCCTGTCGAATATCAACAAAATGCCAAAAACAGAAAAATCGTCTTCACCAACAACTCCTTCTCCTTGTTCAGTTGTTAATATTCGACAGAAATCAGCGTGAGCCAATAAGCGCGACACAAATTCTTACTGAGCAAGATATCCTCTTCCAAACGACGTATAACACCAAGCAAAAAAGTCCAACCACAGAACCGGAGTTTTGGTAAAAGTTCGGACGGAAAAGTCGGAATTCCCAATTTGATGGCCTAAAAATCAATAAAGGGCAAGTGAGAAAATAGGACCAACACATATTCTTGTAGTACAGAACATTTTCTTCCAAATGCTAAAAAAAGCTGCGCAAAAAATTACAAACCTAAGCGGAGAGAACAAGTGCGCAAATGGCCACTTTTTCACTTTACGCTTTAGCTACCTAAAAATTGACAAAATTCGGGATGAAAAAAGGAATGCAATACACTTCCTGATAGAGCGAATCATTTTATTTCGAAAGCTTTATAGCGCTATGCAAAAGACCACCGGCGAAATCCGCAGTAAGACGTTGAAAAAAACGGCGGAGACTCATGGTGGGGACTTACTTATGGGTCCCCATGTTCGTGCGAACAGGACAAAAACAGCTATTGTTGACCGATATTGATTGACCGATAGATATTTCATACTTGTTGTGAGGGATACCCATAGCCCTGCATCCAAATTCTGGTCACTCACACAAAAACGTAATATATCGATGGACGGTAATTCCTAGATATCCTACAAACTCCTATTTAGCGTCCGCTTGTGCTGACTAAAGGAAAATCGGCCTGGCTGACGGATCCACTCAATTATATATCGCGTGGTATAAGGGTATATCCGTCAAGAATGTGTTGTTTGGTTGGTGTTCCTCACTTGTACGAGAAAGAGTAGTTAAACATCGTTCCTGTCCCAACAAGCGATCAAGATGTTAGGGTAAAATTCGCCATTGATGAACCTTTTTAGTGCGACACGTGTTTGGTCTCTACCATAAAATCTCGAAAAGGAGCTGAGTGTGTAGCTGATTTGATTGATTTGCACGCAAAATCTTACTGTTTCAAATTTTAGTTGTGGAAACAGGGTGCGCAGAGTTCAAAACGATCCTGTTCTTGCGTTCCTCTGGGCTTAAATTCACTACCAATTTCCTGAACAAACACATTCAACTGATTCTTTTTTATGAGTAATTATTTGCTGATTTTCTTGTTCATCCATAAAACTTTGAAGTACGGCTTATGATTCGCTTTTTCACCGGCTTTCAAACTTGAAAGAAAGTAACAAAACATATCTAGGTTTTTTAAAGTTCACTTCTCACGTATTCACAGTTTGAGGAATCGTGTGTTCGACGAAGCTGAACTTTGTGCAGAAGAATCCAAAGGCGAGTGTGGCGACGACAAGCAGTGGGCAATGTCGCGGTTTCAACCGGAACATCTTAAATCCATTCGTTACTTACCAGCTCATCTGTACGTTAGCATCGGCATCAGTAACCGCTATATGAGCCCAAGTGGATAAGGAACAAAAGCACGATGATAGTTGTCAAATGGTGTCTATGCATACGATGTGCCATGGGTTCTCTCCTACATCATGGCTTGACAGAATCCGTTCAGCTAAACCATTGGTCTTTGCAGTTCAAGCAGAAGTTACTTAAGACCCATGAGAAGTAGGATGCGTCAAGGATTCAATTTTTACGGGATATCGTGGAGCCAATTTGAGCTCATACTCGCCCTACATAATGAATAGCGCTACTCTCTACTGATAGGGCTGCAACTCATTCAGCAGTCCAGGTGGGTGGAAGGCGTAGCTGGCCAGGGAGAGACCCGAACCTTAAATCAATAACGACGGCATGCACCAGCCAGGGTCTTCCCGATTGAATTAATGTGAAGAACCAGTATTTCGTTTTTTTACCTGATGAAATAGTTGATAAACGCAATGTTTCATCGCAGACATCCTTGACAAATGTGAGGGTCACAACACCGAGAACAAATTATCAAAGATGTTCAGGAAGTTGCCGATGTTGCGAGAGTGCAGACGTCGGTGGCAAGAGAAGAATGTTCAGTTCCTCTTCTCCATTAGCAGTACTTCGAGAGTTGTGTTGTTCAAAAAAGGTATAAACACATTGAAAAGGCACACTCGTCTAAACACAGTGGGGTGCGCAGCGCATTCCATGGTTACGCAAAATGGAGGTTATTTATTTGATTGATTAGAACAAAGGGCAAGGAGCGTTCTGCCAGCGTTGCTCCCCAACGACTCACCGATGAAGCGCTTCTCAGCGACCTGGTGGCCCTGAGTAGAACGGCTGGCAGAGCTCGGTGGTGGCAAATCATTGGCGGAACGACTGACCACCGGCTGGCAGCCGGGCCGGCTCGCCCACCTTGGCTCGCCCTCCGATGGTCCATCGATTAGTGGCCACCCTCGAGTCGATAGCTCCGGCCGTTGATCGCGACCACCAACTGATTCGCAGGTGACGTAGGCCACCCTTGAAGTTGAATCCACCCTGAATGGGTCCTCTTTCCCGCAGTGGCTCACTTCATTGAACTCCTCCTCTGCAACACTTCAACGGAAAGGATACAAGGCGACCCATCGCGCCCGTTCTTATCACGAACGTCTCCAACTCCTCTCGCACTTTGCAGATGGAGCCAAACAGAGATGTCCTGCATCGTCGGCAAACGCGACGACTTCGACCAATTCCACTCTGCCGCAAGGAATTCGACATTATTGAAACATCCGACAGTGGAAAGTTGCGCCTTCCTCCTACTCTTTCTACAGCGATTCTCCTTCCTAATAATTTTTGTACAGAAAATATCAATACTTTTAGAAAAGATTTGTAGAAAGGTTCACAAAATCCACTTTTTAAATATCGGCCCAGGCCTTCCGCTTGAAAGGCTGTGTACCACCAAACTCAACCATTTCATTGTTCGCTCTTTATGTTCTTATTATAATACCAGTGGCAGCACATACGGAAGCCTTAGGAAGCCTTCTATCTCCTTCTATCTTCTCTTTCCGTAATTTCGAAAGTTCAAGTGTTCATTAAAAGGAACAGTCGTAAGGTGGGGAGGAGGGAGCAGGAAGCAGATGTAAAGACGACTGACATTTTTGGTACAGAAAACATCGATGCTTTTAGAAAAGAAAACGATGTAGTCAAATCATCACCATTAGCGTCTGTCCCGTTTGACAGCGGGGTCCGCTCTTCTGCTGTGATGACGTCGATTCTCCCGATCAATGCTTGATCAGGATGCACACCAGCCATCTTTATGTCCACGTGCAACGTATCAACCCAACGTTGCTTCGGGCGTCCTCTGGGCACTTTTCCAGGGACCTCAAAGTTCAGGCCAATCTTACGGAGCACCGTTAGCGCGAGCGACATGGCCGCACCATCGAAGACGAGCTTCGCGCTGCTTCTCGGCTTTCGGGGCGACACCGAACCTCCGTCGTATGGTGTCGTTGCGAACGCGGTCCAGACGCGTAACTCCAGCCGTCCACCGCAGCATTTTCGTCTCCATTACACTGATGCGGCTTTCAATTTCCTTCGTCACGGGCCAGCACTCAGCGCCGTACGTCGCTACTGGGCGGACTACTATTCTATAAACCTTCGATTTGAGGTGCTCAGGTATTGTCCTGTCGCAAAGCGCCCCAGTCAGTGAGCGCCATTTGGACCAGGCTGCACTCACGCGTGTGTTCACCTCCAACTTTAGGCTGCCATCGGACGTGACTGTTGATCCGAGATACTTGAAAGATCTAACTCGTGAGAGCTCAGTACCATTGATCTTAATAGACCCATGCTCGTTCACATCCGTCGTTGAGTACTCCATCTTTTTGACGTTTAGCTTGAGTCCGAACAATGCCAAGCGATCGGATCACGCCTGTGCCTGTCGCTTGAGTTCGGTTTTGTCTTCACATGCAAGCACGACGTCGTCAGCATACAGCAGCGTCCGTTTGGAGATATCGCGAAAGAGTGATATTGAGGATAGACTTTGCAGTTATTTGAGAGGCTGCGTACCACCGATCTTCTTTCCTAACGAGGTACGTAATGAACAGTAAAGCTCTGGTTTTACTGCCTACTTCTTTGCATTTGAAAACGGGACCATGAACAGGTATCGTTTTTTCCTTCTATTCTGGGCGCGACCGCTGGCAAGTCAGCTCTGCTTCAGCTTCAACGCGCTGTAGTTCTGTTTACAAGTAAACGATATAATTGAATTTCACTTTGGAGAAGCCCAGGCTTCCAGGGTTGAAGACGCAGGCAGATCAATGCTACGACGTGAGCCAAAAAAGGAGAGCTGTTGTTTTTCAACGAAACCTACCACTTCCCAGAAAAAGATTCTTCAATTGTGTTAGTTAATAAGAGAATTGCAGTAAGGTTTAGCTGAGTAATACATATCACATCTATAGAAGTATGTAGTTAATAAACTGCTCTCAATCGCAACAGAGCAGTTTATCAGCTATATTATGAAGCACACGAAGTAATGCAATTTTTACAAAGAAAAAATATTCAAATTAAGCCGAGTAGAAAAATGAAGCTATCACATTGGCGAGGAAGAGTTGGAGGGGGTGCAGCTGTTTTGTGCACCTTGAATTGGGGTTCTTGGTTCGGTTCCGCGCAGGCAAGCCTAGTCTTCTATTCCCTTGGAGTCGCTTGATTGGTACTAGACCTTTGTGCGAAGGATGCAACACTGGCTACTGGTCTCACTAACGCTGAGTGGTAGCACAATTACTATACTGACGGTAGAGTATCGTGCATCTGAAGGCGACGAGGCGGTCGAAATATCAGGTCAATAAAAGCTCATCTAACACCCTTACGGTACGGAGTAATCATAACCACTGTAAACACGATCTTATGCATCGGCTGACCCTCACAAGTCACTGTATAGTCGCAGACGTATTCAAATTACCTCCACGAGACACTTTAGAAAGAGAATGCGTGGTGAATCCGATTGACTGACGCCGTGCTTTATTTTTCATGTTTGGACCCATGCAAACCGACAAAGTGGCAATCACTGCTTAGGGATATGTAGCGGTCTGCTCACCGAGGATCAATGTGCGCATGCTTCTATGCTTTTCAGATGACCAGTTTGCGCGCAAGGAAGACCATGAGATTCGGTGGTGCAACAGCGATATACAACTACATGTAAAGTGCTACAGGTATCGGCTAGGTCTCTAGTGTTCTCTTTTTCTTCGCTTGTGCTTTCGTGTAATGCACGTAGTAGATTTGCGTAGGATGTTACTATCTAGCAAATGCTAATGATAGGGCGAAACCTCTCGAAACATTCCCCGGAAACAGAAGAAGAAAGTTCCGAAAGAAAGCTGCCGAGAAGAGGGCCCTCCAAACTAAGGGAAATCGAGTTGATTTGCTGGATAAATTACACGAAACAAAGGATTACGAGCGAGGGAAAGAATTAGGAACCGTACGATGACAGCTCAGGGTTGTCTGGTCAAGAAGGCATCGCTGAAAACGCAACTGACTGCCGATGGTGCGACGTGGTACGGGTTGACCACCCAGTGCGGCCGTATCGATCCCGAAGCCAGAGCGCAGTTTCAGCAGGGGCGACCATGCCGTTGCACTGCTGTTTGCATTCAGACATTGTCCGATTGATGCAAGAATGATGGCTACTCGAGCCTGAAGCCCTTTCTTGAACTCCGGGTGTTGCCATAGTCCGAACGGGTCTTGGGCCCAGCAACCTACATAAGTCAGTCTCACTCAGCCCCACTCAACTCGTTTACAAAACCAAATGGACCTAAACAGCACACATATGTATGGATATGCTATTTCGGTCAACCTGGCCGTTTGCCTTGCACTGACACACTTTGGGGAGGGCATCGCATAGGTAGTTCTTTCGCGTGCGAGTGTAACCCTCAAACAGTTTATTCGCTAGCCAATCAACAATGAGCCTTACCGAAGTGTTCCTGTGAAAACGCTACGGGTTTTGACGTCCTCAATCTTAGTGAAGCCTTAAGTTTGAAAGTAACTCTCTGCCAAACCGGAGTGTACGCTATGTGTAGTCGCATTTGTGAAACGTTGGGTCCCTTCCGATAGACGTCCTTTTCGACTCCTATTAGAAATAAATTTTGAAGAAAACGCCTCACCGTCGACACTGCTTCAGCACATCCATGTTTAGTTATACGTAACCACCAAAAAATTACGATATAAAAGTAGCAAACTTCTCTTAAATTTTCCGAACATTACACAGCAACCGCAGTACTCGTCGTATAAAGAATTATGGAACCCACATTTTGAGGAAGTCTAGTCCCCTTACTATTAGTCTGTTTTGAGCCTCTCTGACATCATATTTAAGCTCATCAGTATTATAGGCGGACGTGAGAGATTTTTTGGAATGAAAAGCATGGAACGTATTTTTTCTTTTTTCCACGACCACCATCAGGGTTTTCCAACTTGCAAGGCCCATAAATCTTCGCGTTTTCTTTGGACAAGAACTGACTGGATCAGCGGCTTTCTTCAAATTTGTGTGGAATAGCGTAGAAGCTGCAGAGGAGTTCGTTTCAACAGGTAGGTAACATTAACATTGCCGTGTGTTCCAACTCACTCATGTAGAAGAAGATTGTGGATGAACATATTTGCGCTTGGACGCGAAGTAGTGCACCTGTATGCTGCCTCCACATCTCCACTTACTACAAATTTGGAGCTGTTTGCGCACTGTTTGCGGCATTCGGAAAACTAGAAGAAATGCTCTATCTTATAAGTGCAAAATCGAATTTTGAAAAAATGATCTTCATGCGCGGCCAGGGGGGTGCGATTTCTCTGCGATTTTTGGCAAAAATCGCAGAGAGATCGCACCCCCCCCCCCCCTTCCCGCGCATGAAGACCCCTTTTTTGAAAGACGATTTTGTGATCGTCAAAAAGAGCATCTTCTCTAGTTTTCCGAATGCCACCCGCATTTGCATAGCTCTCAAAGGTAAGCGAGTTATGGTCGTTTAAGTGCGGGTATCCGCAATCTGCGGCCTCGCAGGAGGGAGATGTCTTACGAAGTAGCCGGCACTTAAACGATCACAACTCACTTAGTTTTGAGAGATGTGCAAATGCGGGCGGCATTCAGAAAACTAGAAGAAATTCTCTTTCCCATGACCGCAAAAGCGTTTTTCAAAAAAGGCATCTTCATGCGTGGCCGGGGGGGGGTGCGATTTTTGGCAAGTATTTTCGCAAAAATCAACGAGAAATTGCATCCCCTGGCCGCGCATAAAGATCATTTTTTCAAAATTCGATTTTCCACTTATAAGATAGAACATTTCTTCTAGTTTTCCAAATACCGCCCGCATTTGCACAGATCTTTAAGGTAAGCGAATTATGATTGTTTTTTTGAAATCGCTCCGATTTTTTTTTAGCAAAAATCGCACCCCCCGGCCGCGTATGAAGATGTCTTTTTTGAAATGTGGTTTTAGGCTCATAAGAAAGAGCATTGTTTTGTAGTATGTTGATTGCCACCCGCATTTGCATAACTCTCAAAACTGAACGAGTTACGATCGGTTGAACAAAGTACATGTGTAGCACCTTGCAATCACATCGACGAGCAATCGATCAGTGATCCATCCTTCTTGATCACATTGAAAATAGCTCCAGATAAGCTGAATTTTTTATTATGTATCAGTCAAAGATTTAGCTTTTGTGAAGCTACATTTCAGCTCTAGAGATCGTCCCGTTTAGGTAGAAAAATCTTTATTTCTGAAAAAAATTGAGCATGACCTCACCTTATCACAAGGAAGATTGCTTAGGAAAGACTTCATTTTTTGAACAAGTACTAAATAAAAACTGTGCTATTGTTCACTCCAATTTCAGCTCCAGTGGTCGCCTTGTTCAGGAAACATTTGATTTTTGGTGAAGGATAGGAAAATCACTCCACCTGATCGGAGGAAAGGTTGTTTAGAAGAGGCCTAATGTTTTTCCTGCTACAAATTGAAGGTTAAATTTCGGTAAGATCCATATACAACAACTAATACAACAACTATTTAAATTTTTACTAAATATAGTTTTAAATCCAAATGGCGTCTTCTTTCCGTAGAAGATGCGATGCCCAGGGTGTCACAATATCGCTGCCATGCCTAAAAATCTTCATTTAATCGATTTATTTGCTTCAAACCTTAATAATTAAATATTAATAAATAGTTTTTTAATATTTACATACCTCTGCTTACAATGCTTGCGAAAGAATCATCCCTCCGAGAATTTTTTCTTCGGTTCTATGTCGAAGTACGACCCCCCCTCACCTTGAGCCAAGGTACGACCCCCCCCCCTGCGATTCTCGCACCCCACGCTTGAGCCTGGGACTGAGTAACGCCGTCCTTTATCCTTATCCTTAAATTGGTTTAAAATATGAGCACCTGAGTGTTTGTACAAAATAGGTGGTGGTTGCAACGAAGAGTTTGGAGAGCTTAACCGTAGCCTGGCAGTGGTTTTTTTTTTTTTTTTTTTTTGGGGGGGGGGGGGGAAGGCACCTTACAATAAGCAATTCCCGTGTTCTGCTTGAATTGTTAGGAGTGCAGAAGTTGAACGAGAAATTTGGAGATGTCTAGCTCCTCAAGGCGCAATTCCGCGAGATACCTCATACCCATCAGTTATCAGACGAATGCCCCGATATTGAGAATTTCGCGGCTGTTGCGAATCTGGGAGCTCACGCCGTTTTTCCCTCAAAATTGTCCACCCAGCCGAGTCCACAAAGGAGCACTCTCGTTCCTCTTCGCAGCAAAAACATATATTATCCTTTATTATTCAGGCATGATAACGATGCACACAAAGTACAGTGACAGATAGTAAATGTAACGGTAACAACCAGGGTGATGACCTTGCTCCACTGTCAGGATAACTAGCCACTGGAACGTTGACACTTCCCCTCCCAGAACGTCATCTTCGCAAAGCTCTGTACCATTTCTGATCTGCAGCTAGAAACGTCGTAGAAGGAGACGGAAGCAGTCAGCGTTCAAGGATGACTTGTTTCTTTATAACTTTATACTTCTCTGAAGGAAACGGTAAATGAACAAGTATGGAAGTACACAAGAAGACACTCAGGACACGTGCAACGAGCAAGAGATGGCGGAACAGGAACAGGCGATAAGAGCTCTGTGTAAAGCATTAATGAGGTCAACACTGGTCAACGAACTCGGCTGAAAACGGTCTACTATGGCTTCTAGCATGGGAATATCTGTATGAAGTGTGCGGTTCGATTCAGATCTCGGTTTCATAGCACGTTGTGTGGGTGATTAACATGAAACACCTAGAATTAACCCTTACTGACGGTCAAATGAACAGAATGGCGAGAGGGACGGCTGAGAGCCACTCTTTGAGCATGCGGTAACCCTGGTGAATGAGAAGGGGAACAAGGAGGCACGATAACAAAAGGGGAGACGAGGAACGAGCTACGTGTCCATATTGCGGACTTTCAACGACATATGGCCGGGCTTGCGCTCTAAGGTGCTGTGGCTGGACACGCGGGAGAGTCCGTAGCTCGGCCGGCGAATGTTCGACGACGACCTGAAGGGATAAGTCTACAAAACATCAGAAGAAAACATGAGTTTAACAGGTACCTCGTGTAGTAGACCTAGAGCAGAAGGCACAATGTTAAGCTGACAAGTCGAAACCTTTTCTGACATTAAACGCAGGGTAAAGCCTCCTCAGAAAAAAAGGCTCAGCTGTTATATTACATATAAAAACCGCAAAACTCGTTGGTCAGAGAACACCTTAGCACCGTCTTGTTATTTCGGGCTCCGCTTACTGTAACCTTAACCAGATGATGTGCTGATGCACTTGAGGACGTCGACGCAGTAGGTAAACTGCACAGTCTACATTTCAGGCAACAGCTAATGTGCATTCTGACACAGTCGGAAGAGGCAACGGCTGTCGTGTGCGCCAGGGGTCTACATATTCATGATTTTAAGGATTCAACCGCCTTTCTCGTAAGGAATCTGAATTAACAATTCAATAGAATGTCTCAGAAACTTTACGAAATTTTTAACGGAATTTTTTGTGGAAATTGCAATAGATCGACGACCCATCGACAAATCTGCTGATCTCGATCTAGTAATGTGTGAAGGAAAATTTCTGAGAAAGTCACAATAAGATAGAAAGGCTCGCTGAAAGCAATTGGTGTTAGGATGAAATAGCGCGCTATAGAACTTGAGGGGGAGGGGGTTCGGCCTGCACGTAGCGCTGTGCTCCTGTATCCTACAACTCCTCACCCCCACCCCCACTCAAAGATCTCGGGCAAATTTAGGGAAGGGATGAATTCGAAATCGAAATACACCATTTTCGTGTCAAATTGAACACTTTCGAAACCGAACCGGGTGTCTTATAGATTGAACTAAACCCTCTCTAGGAGGCTAAAACAAAACTTTGATTTAAAAACTTTACTAGAACATTCTTCGTAAATTTAGAAACTAAATGTCCCAGAAAAGTGAATGATGTGAAATGCTGTAAAATCAAGGTGTCCCATCAAATTGCAAGCACTGGCTGGAAGGTAATATCTTTGCCGCAGGTAAAAACCAAAAATCACTGACATATAGACCAATGCAATCAAAAGAGACAGAAAATCAAACCTTACAATCGTTTCGTTCCTTCCCTGAGACGATTTCTGATAGTAAAGGTACCGAAGAAATCAAGAGCTTATATGAAGGCGCAAGTAAATCGAAACTTTCAGACATATGAGCGGTAGGGATCGCGGCACACTCGTCTGAGTTCTTGCATTCTACACTAGATTGATTGTCTTTCGCCCGAAAACCTGCCATAATTTGTCCATATTGTGGCCGTATCAATTTATTTGTACTTCTTTCGAAGTTTAAAAGTTAAAAACACAGTCAGCTTGCAGCAAAATGTAGGTGCTGTTTGAAAAGTTCTAGCATTGTTGCTAGTGAAGCTTTTGACTAGGTTTGAGATACACATGAGAGCACAGGATAACGAAAATTACGTGACGTGGAAGTGGCCAAAATTGTGCCATACACCCTCATAAACCTTGCACTCCAGACTCGATTGATTGCGGGCTGAATGCTTGTTACAGTCTTGTTACTGACTGACCACATTAACCTGTGTTGTGCTTCTTTTAACTTGGCAGTGCACTACAACTTGTGGAAAAGTGCGGGGAATCCTAAAACCATAAACCGCGCTGCATGAAACGCCCATTGCTGCTAGCAAAGGTTTTGGAGATGTTAAGGCTTCATATGAAGTTGCAGTGCACTGTCAAATACTAAACGTTAAAATAAGCGGGGCACAGATTAATGTCAATTAATAACAAGACTGCAACAAGCATTCAGACCATGTGCAACCAACCGAGTCTGAGATGCAAGACCCCAGACGGGTTCATGGTGCAATCTTAACCATTTGCGCGTCACAGAGTTTTCGTTGTACTTGCTTTCATACGACTATAAATATGAGTCTCGAACAAAAACCCTGCTCGTTTCACTAGCAGCGCTGTGATAACTATTCAAACAGTACCTGTATTTTTTTCGGATACTCGGCAATTTGGCCAACCTGTACTGTGCTTTAAGCTGTAAACTATAAAAGGAACATAAATAAGTCGATACTATCACACTGCGGAGAAATTGCGACAAGTATTCAAGCGAAACACGATTACCCGAGTGTAAAATGCAAGGAATCAGACGAGCGCATGGCGCGATTTCTGCCACTCATATGTCAGAACAATTCTATTCGCTTGCGCTTTCGTACGAGCTCTTAAATTCTTTAGTGCCTTTGCTGGCAGCAAAGCAATCACCTTTCAAACAGTGCTTACACTTTTTGGAACGCCCTGTATCCATTTTTTCTAAGGAAAAACAACTGTTCAGAATTATTCGAAAGTGCGAGAAAGCATCAATGCTTTAGTGCACTGCTGCATGGGACTGCGCCATGCGATCGTCTTCGTTCTTTTTGACCGGTGGAGAAAATGTTGTGCAACTGCAGATGTTTGAATATATGTTGTTTTCTACAATTTTCTCTGCTTTACCGTAGACAAGTGCTCAACTTCACGCAAACAGAACCGTGCTGGACCATTACATGTCGCTATCATTTCTTGAAGCATGTTGAAGAATTGCTAGTTTCAGCTACTCAAAATTAACTCAAAACCATTTTTGTAGCGAAAATGTGAAACTTCAAACACTTTACTCACGTTTTGGGGTAGGTGAATTGAAAGATTCCAGAGAAAATCATGGTTTATCATTCAAATCGAAAATTTATGACCTTTAAAAGGGGTGGGATTAGACACTATACCACATCCTGACATAAAGAAGCCCTAGTTTCCTTTGGAAGACGATCGTTTCTGTTTGCAGGATGCTTGGTTTGATTTCAAAAGCGTTCAGTTTCCTTTAGAGGTGTGCAATCTGACGTAAACTTTGTATTTAAAACCTTTCCAATGATTTTTTTTTAATTTAAAGCAGTAGGCGCAGACAGCAGTCTTTTGTTGTTGTTGTTGACAAATTTGACGAACTATGTACCGGAAATGTAACGACATATTTTTGAAAACTCGCTCAAAAACAAAATAACACTCGGAGCTAAGCACACTCCGCTGGTGTGCACCTCGAATGAATTGAATGCTCGGGTTCCGCGCACACACCCGAACGCTCCATCCCCGGTCCCGCATACTTCTGCGGGCGCGCTCAGCGGCCACGGCGAGGTACTGCACTCTTTCTAGTCGGGACCAACTGGTGCTTAGCAATAACGCTTCCGGATCCCCACCGCGAAAGGGCAGAGCACAGACGGACTCTCCCGGCGCCGCTGGCGGTGAGCTCTGCGTCCCTGCCTTATGGTTAAGGATAGGGCAGCGACAACGCCGCAGAACTGTGCGGGGCCTTTATGCGTCGCTGAGTTGCGGCTAGACTTACGCCAAAGGTAAAACACAGACGTTTCCTTGTGCTGCCCAGCGCAAGTCACTGTGTAGGTCGGATACCCATCTAATGTGCCCCCGCTATATCTCGAAAAAATGGTATGCGCGGCGCATTCTACTTCCACGGAATACACACCGTATAGGAAATTTGATTTGGAGAATTACACAGTCATTTCGGAGAATAGCCGGCCGATGAACAAAATAGTATTTTATTCTGTTCCGACAAATCCGGCAACAAGTCAGTGAGCCTGGAAAAGGGTAGGCTTAGTTAGCCGGGTAGGAATCCGAAACAAGACTTCGAGGGTGGAATGGGCACCTCTGACTGCACTATGTACCAGCCTGTCGGCATATCTGAATAAGAGTAATCGGTCACCTGGATGGCGCGAGCGAATATGATGAAGTCGTCGTCGATCCGTTCCCGAACGTGGATGTCGTAGCAGACCGCCGCAGACCAAACGAACCTGATCCTGCTATAATTGGGAGTACAATGTAGAAGAATACTTGGTTCAGAATAGTAGTAACCAGTAGTCTTTGATTGAACATAAGGACAAAAACAAAGATGAAGACACTAAAAAAGCCATTTGTATATCAACTGCTAAACTCCTTCCCTTTGCGGGTCAATGTGGCCCTGATCGGAGACGCAGTCGCATTGGATAAGCCGTCGAAATTTAGGTGGGCCGGTTAGTGCGTTTCGTCAACAACCGCTGAACCGCGCAATAGCAACGAAACAGCATGCCTACCAACGCTATGATCGGCATTCCTAGTAGTGACAGCTCTGGACGAAATCATGAATGTAGACATTGTTAATGCCCGTCTTAGCAAGTCGACAAATGGTGACGCAGATGGTAACACACAAGGCACCCCTACATGGCAGTTACTGTAACATCGGGCTGTCCTACATTGAGGTGCTTCTCTGCCTGCTCTCCATGTTTAAGCTAAAAGCGAAAAACTGCAGCGCGTGCGTACGCAAATCTTTGGAGGCTACCCATTGTAGATGACGTCGTAAATCCAAACGGCACAGCATTGTTGCGTCCACGCAGGACCGAAGTCCCAATATAGCAAATGAGAAGCCGGCATTAAGGCATTGGAGAACCTGTTCTGCATTCAACCTTTGAAGTGCAAGATAGCCTTGCGGCCCGGGTTCAGCTCCGAGCCCTCTTCACCTCTAGGAGTGCTCTTTTTAAAAAAAGGTGAGGCGGATTTTCTCGGCGATTCCCAAGTCAATTAATCAGGAAATGTGAGGGTGGCGTACCCGATGATGCTGTTGAAGAGCATTCCAGTGACGATGTTGACGTACTCATCCCACCATTCCTTGGAGACGTCGATGGAGAACGAGATGGCGGACGAGACAGTGATGACTCCGAACCAGAAGCAGCTAAATACGAAAAATTGTTTTGCGACGCTAACAATGGAGACCTGATGTCCTTCAGGAGTTTCTGGATTCTTCCAAATAAATCAGTTTATTCACCTGCAGAAGCGAGTTACTCACACGCTCACCGGCGCTGTTATCATTGCTTTATTTGCGTTTTTCTATAAGTATACGGCTGATGCATTAGAAGTATGTAAAATATCAGCATCACACAAACTTCAAGCAGTAGTAAAAACTACTGATCCAGACCGCATTCAAACCAACACCTCTTCTTTTCCAGCTTTGATGTTTCCACCTCCATAGAAGCGAATTCGTTTCACCGAACAAGCATTAAAGTTATATACATGTTAATCACACTCCACTAATTTGTAACAATAGAATTGGCCGACTGCTGCTAAAAATATTGAATAACTTAAGCTGAAGAGCTTGGCCCAGGAGTTTAACGACACGCTAGTATTTCTGCATTGGCTCCTGCCATGTACAGTACGTGTTTTAAGTTTTAAAATCCCCGATCGACACAATAGATTGAAGAGAATCGCTTCCACGAGTTTCTGACGCAGAAGCATATTCAATCAGCAGAGTTCTGCAGACATCAACTCATGACGGACGAGCCAGCACTTCATTTTCTTACTCAAGATCTTTTCTCACATAATGTGGACCATAATGCGACCAATAATTTGGTGATATTACAAGACCAACGACATAAGAAGGAAAGCAAGCCCCCACCAACACCAACGTTGCACTTACTATAACTTTCATAGCAGCCATCCTTGCAGTGAATAAATTTAAGAACGCCATCTCAAGCAGTGGCTTTCAGATGAAGCCGTGTCGCCGGAAAGTGGCGACAGAGCAACAAGAGAATATTGAGGACGTCGAGTAAGTACCTAACAGCAGAAGCCGGGAGATCTTTACCACCAAGCAGAAGGATTTGAAAATGACCCAATCAATTTATAATAACAACCTTCACAACACTTCATGAATTTGCTGTGCTATTCTTTACCATTATAACGCTGTTAATGTCCGTCAGAGACAAGTATGACCCTAGGTACAGTCCGAAGAAGGTCCCAATCAGGAATCCATCGCGGTAATACGTAGTTAATATCGAGATGTATTGCTGAAGTCATGGTTAGTTTTGTTTAGTGACTTCTAAGAGCCACACGTAACGAGGGGCACTAATACACTCTAGACATGTTTAGAATAGGGCTAGGTGTTTAGTCTGACGAAAGCCAATCAATTGGAGCTCGTTAACCACTGAAACGAGGGCCGAGACGCTGTCACTTGCACCAGACGTCGACAGCCAAGTAGACTGACCACCTAATTCTCCTTGGTGACATGCAACGTTGAACGGCGCCGTAACTATCTGAATTCCGCTGGTTGACGAGGAAAGAGAAGGGACCACAAGGCGTTAGTCAGACTTAAGCTTCCTTGTGGTGAAACTTGAACGACACGTATGGATTCGCTCATATTCCTCCATTGAGATGGGTAATCTAGGCTACTCTTGCGGGAAACAAGGCGAACATATGAAAGCGCGCGGTGGCCGCGACGACTGCTGCGGCAAGCGCGACTCCTTCATAGTGTGTGGCATAGTCTCGGGACTAATGCCCTTGCAACCCCTCCTTTCTGACCATTTTCAGTTTGCCTTCTTAGCACTCTGCGCGCAGAGACCACCAATTACGAGAGGACGAGCTCAGGGAGGCTGAAAACAGCAGCAGCCACCGAGCAGTGGTGTCAGGCCGGGAGCATACTTCCATCGCCGCGATGCCATCGCGGCGTTCAGTTCATGGCCATTTTGCCGCACGCGGTCGAATAGTCAAAGGAAACTTCGCCGCGGCCCCGCAACAGTGCAGTCGGCATCAGGGGTATGCGCTGACTTCCCGCCGGTGAATTTTTTACCGCATATTTTTAACGGGGAAATTCGCGGGTAAATTCCGGTAAATTCGGTAAATCCGTTAATTTTTAAAGTTTAATATTCCCTCAAAAACAATTAGTTTTAAGCGGCGGTGGTGTAAAAAGGTGTAAAGCTTTTCACCGAAACATCACCACGTTCAGAAAAACCATATCCTCTTCATTTTATCATGCATACGTCATCCTAAAGCAAACGACGCCCTGCGAAGAACGAGCCACCCACAACAAACAAAGCAAGCGGAAGCCTAACAATGCATAAGTATAATTATCTATATTGTGGGTGCTTAATTAAAACTCTACAAAAACATTTCTGGAACATCCGACATTGTGCTTCATTTTTCTTGGATCAACATTCTAGCTGCCTTTTGAAGTTATCACAATTCTCATCATTTCATTCGATGAAGGAGTGATTTACACCTTAAACTACTACTTTTTTTGAACTATTAAGCTGTACTTTGGAGCAAAACCAGACACTTCGAAAAAACAACGGAATGTAACATGATAACGGACTTCTTTCTTTTCTTATACGGGAATACAGCTGAAGAGTCCACCAAGACATCAGGTAGATTTGCAGAGTACATTCCAATGGCTTACATCTCGGACTAAATTATGGCATGAGCGTGTCTTCTCCTTATTCCTCTGGCGATCGTCTATCCTGAGAGCTTCTATATCTCTAGACCAAGTTGTCTCATGTCGTGTGGGGAATATCAGCGCGAGCTGCTATCCCAGTGGAGGCGCGTTTTTACCATTGGAGCGAACCATCTCCGCCTCGTGATGTGGACATGGATGTTTTAATGAGATTGAGGACCACGAACGCTAATACAAGTTATCGCAGAAGATAGAAGCAATCACTTCTAAACAGAGATCGGTAGTATGTTTCCTTTTCCATTCGATACATACAAACATGATTTTGCATGATAAAGGTCGTTGAATTTTCCGGTAAATTTAGGAATTTAACGAAAAATTTCGTTCGTTCGTTCTTCTTCTTCTTCTTCTTCAGCGTCTGTCCCGCTTCGTAGCGGGGTCCGCTATTCTGGTGTCATGACGCCACCTTTCCCGATCCAGCGCTAGATCAGGGTGGACACCAGCCGCTTTCAACTCCGTATGTAACGTATCAGCCCAGCGCTGCTTCGGGCGCCCTCTAGGCCGCTTTCCTATTACCTCGAAGTTGAGGCCTATCTTGCGGACGCTATCTTCCTTTCCACGCAGAACGTGGCCGTACCATCGCAAGCGAGCTTCGCGCATCTTGTCCGCTATCGGCGCGATACCGAACTTCTGCCGAATAGTTTCGTTTCGGATGCGGTCCATGCGCGTGACTCCAGCCGTCCAGCGCAGCATCTTCGTCTCCATGAAGCTGAGGCGCGTTTCAACTTCCTTGGTCGCAGGCCAACACTCAGCGCCCTACATCGCTACTGGCCGGATGACTGCCCTGTAGATCTTTGACTTAAAGCGCTCTGGTATCTTCTTGTCGCAGAGCACGCCACTCAACGAGCGCCACTTGGATCAAGCTGCACTCACGCGTGAATTCACTTCGACCATCAGTTTGCCGTCAGACGCGACTGCTGATCCCAGGTACTTAAAGACCGCAGTGCGTGGAAGCTCGATGCCGTTAACCTTGATGGATCTGGACTCGGTAACGTCCGTCGTTAAATACTCGGTCTTCTTCACGTTCAATCTGAGTCCAAACCGCTCCAAGCGATTACACCAAGCTTGCAACTCTCGCTCGAGTTCTCCTTTGTCTTCGCTAGCGAGCATCACGTCATCGGCATAAAGCAACGTCCAAGGGACGGGCTTCTGAAGATCTCGTGTGATGGCATTCATGACGACAACAAAGAGGAGTGGGGAAAGCGCAGAACCCTGGTGTACCCCGACAGAGATGGGGAACTCCATCGAGGTTCCAGCTGCAGCTTGAACTCGACTCTTTGGACAAGAGTACAGAATTCGCACCCACTCTATGAGCTCTTCAGGAACTCCCTGTTGACGCAGGGCGTACCATATCACTTCACGCGGTACGCGGTCAAAGGCCTTCTCCAAGTCGAGGAAGGCGATATGCACCGGATTCTGTTTCTCGCGATGCTTCTCTATCAGGAGGCGGACGGCATGTATGGCATCAACGGTGCCACAGCCAGCCACGAAGCCGCACTGATTGCTGGAAAGCTGGACGATGTCCCGAATTCGTCCATCGACAATTCGCTCAAAGATCTTCATGCTGTGCGGAAGCAAGCGAATCGGACGGTAATTGCAGCAGTCAGCAGGACTGCCCTTCTTCTTCCAAATCGGGATCGTCGTACTTTGGCGCCAACACTCAGGCACCTTCTTCTCCGCCACAACCTGATTAAAGAACTTCGCCAACTACTCAGCAGGGTACCAGTACTTGGACTTCCACAAATCAGCTGCCACGTCATCGGGCCCAGTCGCTTTGCCTGGCCTCATCTTCTTCAAAGCCGCTTCAATCTCCTCCACGGTGATCTTCTGAACGGGGCCGTGGGTTGGAGCCGTTGAAGCGATGGCTGGATGAGGGAACCCTACCGTAGAGATTTCCTCAAAGTAATCGCGCCATCGCTTCAATGCCTTCTTGCGGTCCGTAAGGAGATGGCTGTTCTCATCATTGATGCCGAAGAACTTCTCGATGTCCTCGGTCTGGCGATGGCGATTCTTAGCAAGCCGGTACAGATACCGCTCGCCATCGCGTGACTCGAGCTTCTCGTTGACATCTCCATAATGAGTGGCTTTTGCAACAGCCATGGCCTTCTTTGCAGCTTTCCTCGCTTCTTGGTACTTCCGCCAGTTATCGGCCGTCTTTTCGTCGAGAAACACGTGATAAAGCGACTTCTTCTCTCGCACTTTTGCTTTCACGTCGTTTGTCCACAGCCATGTCTGCTTGTCGACCCTCCGTCGCTCAGGCTTCGTAATGCCGAGTTCTGACTGTACAGCTTGACGAATCGCGTCGGTCGCCTTCTTCCAAGTTTCGTCGACAGTCGTGACTGTCGGTAACCGCACGCGAGAAATCACAGCTGCTTCCTTCTCTCTCATTCGCCACCACTTGATTCTTGCTGCACCGCATCGCTCAACCTGCTTCAACCTCGGAGGGGCGATCTTCAAAGTGCAGATCAGCGGTCGATGCTGCGGGGCGACCGTCTCATACGGCACGATCTTCGCATCTGTGACAAGACTCCGGTCGCGATCTCTCACAAGGACAAAGTCTATCTGAGTCTTGGTGCTCCCACTGTAGTATGAGATAAGGTGCTAGTCGCGTTTTCGGAAAACGGTGTTCACTATGGTGAGGTTATGCGATTTCGCGTAATTAAGAATGCGCTCACCATCGGCGTTACGTGATCCGTATCCGAAGCCACCATGACAGCTGTACCCGTCTTTCGTAGCACCTACGTGCCCATTAAGGTCACCAGCGACTATGATGACATCTTTCGACGGTACCACTGCTCTCTTCTCATCAAGCAGGCTCCAAAACTCTTCCTTGGCTTGATCCGAGCAGCCAGTCTGCGGAGCATACGCTGAGAAGAAGTGATAGAGTCGCTCCTTAGCGGCGACAACGATCTTCATCAATCGATCGTCAAAGCGCTCGACGCTTACAATCGAGTCACGAAATCGTTCGGAGACGATTATTCCGACACCACTGGTGGTCCTGGGACTTCCACATAGAACGGCCTTAAAGCCACGTCGTATGTCCCTTGACTTGCGGCAAGACCACCTCGTCACCTGCACCGCACAGAAATCAACTCTTCTACGCTCCAGTGCTTCAACCAACTCGCACGAGCGGCCCGTCAACGTACCCACATTCAGCGTTGCCACGCGGGTCCTGCTTACGTTACGGGACTTTCGGACTAGCTCAGTTGCCCCCCGATGCCGTCCTCGCATCAGGGACCCTCGCATACTTCTCACACTCGCCGGGCTCTGCGAATGCGCGTCGGCTCCCGCGGACGCCGTAGCACTATCTCGAAACACTTGAGCTGTCATACACCATGTGATGTGACACGGGTCTTCGTAGGTCGGCCTGTCACAAGGGCCTGTCGCCTGCAATCGAGTGTCCGTGTTCGGCTTAACTCGCAGAGCGAGTAGTTTCCAGTGGCACCACGTGGAGGAACGGACATCGCCACCTAACGAAAAATTTCGTTAAGAGAATTTATCGCGAAAATGCCGGTAAATCCGGTAAATCGGCAAATCGTTGCCGACCAGGGGTGATGGCGCGGGAAGCCACCACCCCTGGTCGGCATGCGCGATGGCTTCCCGCGCCCATCGTGGGCATGGCATACTTTTTCGCGCCGCGCGCGGTGTTTAGCGCTGGTCCTGGACGGATCGCCGTCGCGCTCCCTTGCAGGACTATGGGCGATGCGACGAGCACTGAGAAGTTCAAATTCTTTTGCATCGCTCTGCAAAACTCATCGCCGCGATTCCATCGCGGCGACGGGAAGTATGCACGTGGCCTCACAGCGGATAGAAGGGCGGCGGAGCGAGACGGAGGGTTGCTGGTGATTTCACTCCTGTGCTGCAACATTTTTGCCCTTTCTCGGTTTTTTCTGCACAGGCCGGGTAGTAGTGCACTTGAGCATGACTATCCAGCTTGTGCAGGAAAACCAGCGTTTTTCGCCTAGTTGGAGCGCCCAACAATGCAATTTTTTCTACCACTGCGCAGGAAGAGGCTTGATCAGCCGGTTCGCTCTCAGGTTTGGGTGCATGCATGTCCATAGGATGTAATTGGCGCCGCCGCAGCTCGTTTACGAGCGCCCTCTGGCACTCACTTCAGAAAAAATGATTGCTCGAAATTAGGCAGAACAAAAATTAATCTAAACCATTAGATAGCCTTCTCAAACTGAATTGATTTCTGGAAATTTTTCTAGGAAAATATGAAACAGCTACGGCAAAGGGACAAAAAGAGCGCCACCATCGCGTTTTCCGCGCCCTTTTTTTAAAACCTTAGGGGGGAGGGGGTGTTGTATACCTCTCAGCCCAAAGCGTTATGGTCACCAGGTATCCTTTTCTCGCCAGCTTTTTGAGAGTATTCCGGTGCATTTGATCAGAGAAAACGGTTATTTCGAGAGGGAATTGGATGAACTAATCGAAGAACTAGACAAGTGTTTCCATTGTGAAAAGATTAGGGTTCCTTTATAATAAGCTTTGTTTCTAAAAGCCACACATTTAGATGCAATATAGGATAACCCGGGAGTTTGCTAGAGCTCCAATTTCACGTAATAGCCCGCATTGTAGTCTTGCGCCAGTAAGACTACAATGCGGGCTATTACGCTCGCTGACACGGCTCGCTGACACGAAAGAGATCGCCGTGCGCGCGTAGAAAAATCTTATGTTCGGACATACTAACATAGGTGAGCAATGGAACCTGCGGCCTGCGGAGTGATTACCATATTGATCTGTGCCAACTGTACCTGTCCAGCACTGCCTGAATGACAAGAGTGCTGCCTCACCTTTCTTCAAAGCCTCCTTCTCTTTGCTGGCTGTGCTTAAAGGTAAACGACTCGGCCTGCCGCCGTCAGCTACCTTCGGCAGAGGGCTGCCAGATCTGGAACAGTGTCTGAGCACTTTGGAAACAAGTATGCATGTTGAGATATACTAATTACCTCATAACGACCACCGGCTGAGGCCGGACTACAGCAACAGCTCGCCGTTGCGTCCTCCACGGTGAGCTTCTGTTATCAGGTGACCTGTAAGTGATTAGCTGCTACATGGCTCTGTAGAGGTAATTGCTTGAAGGCAACGGCATTCTAATTTCTTCCCTTACAGAAGGCTACGAAGAAACTATATGACGTTATTTTCACAATCTACTTCAACCCTAAGGGTTTACACAGATGTTGTTGTTATGAGACGACGCAACACCTGTGTTGTTCGAAATTCCTTTCCGTGAAAGAGATGGGAAACGGGTTCGAAACCTGCCTGAGCCTAAAGTTTTGTTCATTTCTCAAAGCCCGCGCCTTCACAATAGAGGATAGGGAATTCTCAACAAATGTGTAGATTTTTGCAAAAAAACCCATACCTCGGCAGCGGTAGGGTTTTTGGGCTCGACGACTCGCTTTTTTTCGGGGTCTCTTCCTTGGCTACTCTGCCCTCGTTCCAAAGACGCTCCTCCTCTTTTTCGCGAGCCGCATCCTCCTTGTCACCTTTTGCTCTAGCTTCGGTTCGCGACAGCTCGCAAGCAGCCTGCAATAAAAGGTCTTCGACTACATAAGCAAAGGAAACTGACCAAAATCTGATCCATCAGCGACAAACCGCCTGTACAAGTTGCCGAGTGGTCGGTTGCTTTTCCGTCGTCAACGTTTCCCTCACAGCTTTTTCCAGGGACAAAAGGATTTCTTCGTCATCAGGCAGAATCAGGTACTTTTTCACTAGAGGCAATATCCTTATCGTTTTGAGCCTGAAAACAGGAAATTTTAGCTGCATATGTTACGGTGAGCACCGCTAGTGCAATATTTTCCCTGCACTACACTGTTTCCGTTTTCTAATTCACCATCTTATGATAACATTATTGAAGGACGCCGGTAATGCAGTTGAGGATACACTATCTATCGCGTGCATCCGATTCCAGGTTCCGGTTTCTCGCTCAGAGCAGTCAAGCCTTCCATCCCTCCGGGGTCGGTAGTAGTACCAGAGTGGTCGGGGAAAGATGAAACAACGTCTTGTTCAATGACCGGCTGTTCACTGTAACTGACTGCATAGACCAAATGCGCATTCAAACTGCTCCTACGACATACCGTACAGGTAGAATGAGCCCCACATCCCAAAAGGGATTGACTAACGCCGACCTTTATCCTTTTCCTTCATGACTGCTAAGCATACCATACTCGAGATCAGCACCTTATATAACCTTCTTAGACAAAGTTTCGGTGAGGCGGGCGCAGCACCCTACGGCAATCCAGAGTCCCACTCCGCTTCGTGTAGTAGTGGGAGATGCTTAACGAAGCTCACCCGGTCCACACTAAACTACGCGCGACGGGGTCTCGTGCGGCGAGCTATGTATTTGTTTTGGATCTTTTGCGCGTGTTCGCGTCGCGCACACAGTATAGGATCCCTACATTGACGATAAGATGACGGGGGAATCATAGTAGATCTAGATGAAAACTCTGGCTTAACAATTCAACCGGAGGTGTGCTGGACTGCAAGTGATAACATCACTTCACATCAACAACAGGAAAAGGACAGGGCATTAAGATTCGAGCCCCGCTTGGGACTCAAGTCATCGTGATCGCGATCTGCCACACTATAATGCATCGAAAAATGTGCAGCTTGCTATAGCATTCCCATTCCAAAAACGTAGAGTGGCTAGGTATATAAGCCCACCACAGTCAGTTTCTGTGTTCATTATCGACTTACGCGACAGACTGCCACTACCAATTCTACTGCACTCTGACCTCACTCATAGGAAACGATAACCTAAGTTAAACGAGCACGTACGGTTGTCGTGATGGATACTAGGTTTCTTGAATACTTCATTGGGTTCTTACTTCTATCAAACTAATTAGCTTAATGCACCCGCTTAAACTGGATAACGGTGAAAGCTGTAATGCGTCATCAGAACATTTCACTCATCACATTGATTCAGTTACCCTTTTCAGTGGCTTCAGCAGGACTGCACTTGCTCCTATTTTGTGGTAGCCCGCAGCACGACCGTTTTCGTGAGCGCATGTTGCCGCCAAAAGTAGGCTGTGAGGCGGTCGTAGTCTGAACGCATAGCGCATGTTGTGATGGAGATAAACATCCACACATGTTCGTTTTCGCATGTTCTCTTTATCTTCTAGCCACTGTCACTCCAGACAGGTCCATGCGCTGTAGCCAGTAGCTGTAGGATTCTACCGATGCCACGGAGTTTTAATCACTAGAGCCAAAGAGAGACGTAGAATCACCTCAATGTAGATATTGGGAAATATAATCGCAGGGTCAGAGTTGCCCTTGCAAGTGGGTTCATATGCAGTCGACACATGTACCCGCCTTCGTAGAGTTAGGCCTTTGTTATACCACCACTTACCTCGAGTGACGCCTAATGATATGCTCCCATATCGATCCCACCGCGTCGCTTGATCGATACGGGAGCTTACCATTAGGCTTCGCTCGGGGTGAGCGATGGTATAACATAGGACTTATAAGGGAAGGGTCTGGAGCGCATGTCTGAAAGTGGGGAGCGAGTCATATAGGGAGATTCCCCACCCCTCAATTAGTAGAAAAATATGTTTATTTTTTGACAACTCGTTAAACTCAAGGAGTAGGGGGTCCTTGAAGTCACAGTGGAATATGGCGCATCACGAGTTGGGGAACTTGTACGCCTGCGATGCCTCTCTCGGCAAGCGGCTCGGAGCGCAGTGGAGGTGACGTTCCTTCATGTGTGAAAGGTGGGGGCTTGGTTCTTCTGCGCTGCCGCATTTTTGCATTTCAGTTGACCGGTTGAGATTTGTGGGATTCTGACGTCTATACCATTTTCAGACGTTTTCTGCGTCTTCACCAGCTGTATGCTGTGGAGAGCACTTTTCCTGTGTCTTGTTTATTACTGACCTGATTTTTTACCACAACATCTTCGTTAACTTCAAGCTGACGTGCTTCGAAGTCCTCTATTATGCTGGCCATCTGTTCGGCCAGCTTGATTTCTTCCCTATAAGGTTCC
This sequence comes from Heligmosomoides polygyrus polygyrus, assembly GCA_947396885.1. NCBI lineage: Eukaryota > Metazoa > Nematoda > Chromadorea > Rhabditida > Heligmosomidae > Heligmosomoides > Heligmosomoides polygyrus. Next base: position 37,079,805 of record OX377202.1, read on the forward strand.
TTGTCTATAGGTGGGCGACACTTAGCGTGAGCAGGTGGATCACTAGTCGAGCGACGTTGTTGGTGTTAGGTTCTAGAAAACCTCCAGCAGACCTCTGATTTCCAGGTGACAGGTAAAGATGAGGGAAAGAGTGTATCGATGCCGTTTAGGTTAATTTGCGAGATTCGCACACCACGTTTCTTATTAAAGTGCTGCTTCATACACTTTGTACCTGCGTATCACTGATGTTCATCATCTACACATCATCATGTTGAATACCACAGTATGCAGCTGGGAAATGCGCAGAAAACGTCTGAAAATGGTATAGACGTCAGAATCCCCCAAATCTCATCCAGTCAGTTGAAATACAAAAATGCAGCAGCGCTAAAGATCCAAACCCCCGACCTTATTCGCATGAAGCAACGTCACTTCCACTGCGATCCGAGCCGCCTGCCGGCTGAAGCAGCGCGGGCGTAAAAGACCCCCAACTCGTGATGCGCCGTATTCCATTGTGACTTTAAGGACCCCTACTCCTTGAGTTTAACGACTTGACAAAAAAAAATGAACAAGTTTTTATACTAATTGAGGGGTGGGTTTCTCCCTATATGACTCGCTTCTCACGTTCACATATGCGTTTCAGACCCTTCCCTTGTTAGGGAAGGAGCAGAATGTGTTATGCTATCCGGAGTTCAAGTGCTAATGGAGTATATATCATTCTTGCGTCAAATTGGACACTTTTCATGTCGAATGGACACTCTTCTAAACAAGCCTAGCCATCTTCAAGTCCTGATGTAGCGTATCAAGCCAACGCTGCTTTGGTCGCCCTCATGGCCGCCTACCAGGCACACCATGGCTGAGAACAGCCTGTCGGACAATATTATCTTTTGGACCTGCCCGTACCATTGCAGACGAGTTTGGAGTTCAAATATCGGGTTGACCTCGAGCCTCTTCCGTATGGAGTCGTTGCGTACCCGATCCAAACACGTAACTCAGGATCACTACAGCACAATACAAATTATAAAAAATAATAAATAATAATAATAAATAATGATGCAAATAATAAATAATAATAATAATAATCTTGGTTTCCATTATTGTGAGGCACCTTTCAATTTTTTTAAATAATGGGCCAGTACTCAGCTCCGTAAATAGCTACTGGTCGAACGACTAGATCTTCGACTTTAGGCGCTCTGGTATCTTCTTGTCGCAAGCACTCCCGTCATAGAGCGCCATTGAGCGCCATTTGGACCAAGCTGCATTCACGCGTGAGTGCACTTCAACGAGTGCACTACCATCGGACGCGATTGCTGATCCCAAGTACTTGAAACCCGAAATACGTGGTAGCTCAATACCGTTCACCTAACGGAGCGAGACTCATTTTCGTCAGTGGTCAGCTACTTGGTCTTTTTGACGTTACGCTTGAGGCCAAATCTCCCCAGCGATCGTAGCAGGCTTGTACCTGCCTCTGGAGTTCAGTCCAATCGTCACTAGGGAGCACTATATCATCAGCATGAAGCAAAGTCCAAGGAACACGCTACTGAAGATCATGTGATATGCCATCCATAATAAAAAGTGGCGGGGAGAGCGTAGATCCTTGATATACTCCGACAGAGATGGGGAATTTCATCGACTTCCCGCTGCAGCTTGCACTCGACTCTCTGGACAAGAGTAGAGAATTCGCACCCATTCTATGGGCTCTTCGGGAACTCCATCTCTGTTGTCGCGCTGCAACTCTATTGTTGCAGGGCGTACCACATCACTTCACGTACGCGATCAAAGATTTTCTCCATGTCAACGAAGGCGAAATGCACTGGCTTCTGTTTCTCTCTATGATTGTTTCTCGCGTGTATGGCATCAGTGGTGCCACAGCCAGCTTGGAAGCCGTCCTTGTTGGTAGAGAGCTGGACGATATCACGAATGCGCCCGTCGACAAACCGCTCGAAGATCTTCATGCTATGCGAAAGCTTCAGATTGGACGGCAGTTTGAGCAGTCTGTCGGACTGCCCTTCTTTTTCCAAATCGAAATCGTCGTGCTTGTCTGTCAAATATCGGGCACTTTCTTCTCCGCAATAACTTGGTTGAAGAACGTCGCCAGCCACTTCATTGGTTTGGATTTCGACTTCCGTAAGTCGGCCGCCAAATCATCGGGGCCCGTTGGCTTGCCCGGCTTTATCTTCTTCAGAGCCGCTTTTGTCTACTCTACGACGATTTTCTGAACGGTAACGAATACTGAGGGAGAAGATGGAATGCCGGATGAGCAAACTCCACTATCGAGACTTCCTCAAAGTAGGTGCGCCATCGATTCAAAACTATCTTGCGGTCAATGAGTAGTAGTTCTCATCGCTATGCCAAAAACTTCTGAACATCCTCAGTCTGGGGGACAGACATAAGGCCTTGTTTAGTGTGCACGCGACGCGCGACGCGATGCATGCATAGTGGCCAAATTGATTGAGCGACGGGATTGATCAATTCGGCCACTACACATGGCATCGCGTCGGGCGTCGCGCGCACACTAAACAAGGCCTAACACCAACGCCCCAGGATTCGCGCACGGTGCGCGACGAAATTGGACGAGTTGTCGCGGTCCGAATGCTTCCGACAGGGACGGCTAGTGACGTAAATAGCCGCGTCTTGCTAGAGCGCGAAAGTGTGTGTCGGCGTAGAGGAAGGAAAGAGACATGGGATGAGGATGATACACGTCTGATGCCTCCTGGTAGGGAAGCGGGACCGTTTGTTAACAAGTTGCGATTGGAAACTCAAATTGTTTTGAGTGAATGAATGGAGACGGCGAAGGACCTGGTGAGTAAAATTCAAAGCAACAATTGTGGTGGTTATTATAATAACTAGAAGTCTCTGAAATAAGTGCTTGTAAGTTTCAATTGGGGGGGGGGGGGGGAGTGATAGGGCAAAACTTGATTACGCCACTCAATATTCTCTGAATTGGTAATTGATTATTTCTACAAGAAAAAAACTAAAGGCATATGTAAACCGTGGGTTTGGAACTGTATGAAGCTTCAATTACAACATGAACAGAGAGAGAGAGTCTTTAATGTTTACGGCGCCTTTTCCACGGGTCATATCCCTTAGGCGTTTTGCTTCCAGTCGGAAAGGTTTAACACTGGCGAAATTTCATGCTCCGCAGCTAACCATATGTCACCGAGCGTACGTCCGCGTTTTAACGTCGCGTTGGAGTTACGTCCTGGAGCCCCTCAGTCTGGCGGTAACGAGCCTTGGCGAGTCGGTCAAACTTCCCGCTGACATCATCGTAATGAATGATACGTGCAACGGCTAGCGCCTTTTTAGCGGCCTTCTTGGCTTCCTGCCTGATACAAACGCCCTTTATCGGCTGTCTTATCGCCGAGAAATGCGTGGTATAATCTCTTCCTCTCTCGGACTTTTTCCATAGCCTCATTAATCCAGCCATGTCTGCTTGTTGACCTTACGCTGTCCCGGTCTAGTAGTGGCGAGTTCGGAACGCGCAGCACTGAGTATCGCGTCGGTAGCACTTTGCCATGTCTCGTCGACGGTCGTGACCGCCGGCAACCGAATGCGCGAAGTCACAGCTGCTTCATTTTCCTTCAGTCGCCTCCACTTGATCCTTGATGGACCGCTCCGTTCGACCTACTTAAAGACCGGTAGTGTGATTTTCATAGAGCAGATCAGTGGGCGGTGTTGTATGGCAATCGTTTCACGTCCGACCTTCGTGTCCGTGACAAGCCCTTGGTCACAATTTCGACCAAGGACAAAGTCGATCTACGTTTTAGAGTTCTCGCTATAGAATGAAATAAGGTTGGATTTACTTTTTCGGAACCTGGTGTCCACGCTGGTTGTGTGACTCCGCATTCTCGAGGATACGCTCACGATCAGCGTTACGTGAACCAAAACCGAAGCCACCATGACAGCCGTAGCCGTCTTTTGCAGCGCCAACGTGCCCGATAAAGTCACCTGCTACAAAGGATACTTCTTGTGACGGCTCTTCTGCTGTCTTCCCATCAAGCAGGCTCCAAAATTCATCTTTTGCTCGCTCAGGGCAGCTAGTCTGTGGAGCATATGCAGAGAAAAGATGCATTCCAGTGTCTGTGTTCAGCTCGGCTCGCAAAAGCGAACAGTTTCCAGTGGCACCATGTGGATGAACGGACATCACCACCCAAATCAAAAAGCCAAATCAAAACAAGCTTATTCCATATTAAATTAGGGACTCTCCAAAAAGGTTAGAACAATTTTTTTGTTCAAAGAAAATTTTAGTATGACTTCCATTGAAGCTTTAATTTGCCTACCCATTAGGCGAACACATTGTTTGAAGTCTTACAAAATTCTCAATTTTGAGGAAAATAACGGTTTAAAGCATTAGAGCAGGAAGGATGCCATTTTTAGTGGAAGAAGAGGAGATGGCGCCATTTCTATTCGTAGGAAAGCAAAATTTCGCTTTACGTGGAGTTTCATACCTGTAAAACGATACAACAATAATGCACGTGCGTTCTTTACAAAAACAATTGTAAGGACACACATATCCTCACTTTGTGCATCATATAAGCAGCATTTTCTCTATCAACCAATTATGGCGAGCTTTTCGGCTACACGATCTAGTCCTTTAATGTACTATGTGAGTCTACTCTACTGGGCGCGTGTGGCGCAGTCGGTGGAGGCGCGACTGTCGCGTGTACCCGATACAAGGTTCCAGATTCGGTTCTCCTGGCCCTGCCAACCAAGCCTTCCTTCCCCCCGGGGTCGATGACTTGCTACCAGACTTGTCTGGTAAGGATAAAGCGCTGTCATGTTCATCGGCTGGCCACCGCAAGTCACTGTCGTATGGCCAAATACACTTCAGATCATCTCCAAGACATTACGTAGAAGTAGAGTGCGTGGCGCATCCCAAAAGGGATTGAGTAACGCAGTCTTTTATCCTTTTCTTTGCTGCGTTGTTGTGCTTTAAAACAAAATTTAATTTAATGTGCCTTCTCTTAAAACAAATTTATAAAATATATTTTATAAATTTATAAAATTGTTTATAAGTTTATAAAACTAACTACAAAATTACTAAATTTTATGAAATCATTGCACTTAATCGGGCAGCTGGACTTAAGAATTTAAAAAAGTCATAACAAATTTTCCTTGAACAAAAAGTTATTCTAACCGTCTTGGAGAGTCTGTACTTTAACCTGTAGGAAGCTCGTTTCGATTTGGAGGACGTTCACTTCGATTTCAGAAACACAAAGTTTGTTTAGAAGAGAGTCCAATTTGACGTGAAAATGTAATGTGATAATGTTATAAATTGAGACCGCACCCGTCGGCCATCCGGCTAAACACCACTCGATGCTGTGTCGCATCGGTACCTGATTTGGGTAGTAACTAACAGGAGCTGTAGAACCAAACTCGGGCATTCAGAGCTACATCGATAATTTACAAGCCTCTGTTTTCCAAATCTGGGATTTCCCTTCCTATGAGGAGATTCGACGAATGACAAGGGATAGGCCCAGCTCTTGCCTCTCGTCAGAGCGATAGGATTGTTACGATGAGTGTTGGTCCTTCAGAACGGAAGAATTTGGTCGCAGTCGCTCATCGTCGTATAAAATGATCAATGCAAATATGAACCACGGCAAAGAAATGCAGCGAACCCAAAAACCACTAAACGCTTCTCTTAGGTTGCAGAAACCAGAAGATGCACTACGATATGTTTATTGGTAACGACGCAACGGTAAGTCTGCACCCAAGCTCTGCACCCAAATCAGCACCAAACCAGGAAATTGCACGTACCTGATATTCGACACCTTGTCGTGAATGAGTGTCAACATCTTCTCCAAGAAATGCTCGATGAAGAACTTTCTGCTGAACAGCTTCAATACACATTCAACTATATCCAGATAGAGCATTCGGCGGTAGCAGCATTGATGTCCGGCTATTTCTGTAAAACCGAGTTAAGTTTGAGGATTGCTCTCACCACCGAAAGTAGAGCAACTGCATATACAGATGCATCACTGTCCTATGTGACTATGGCGCGATCGCTACTCAGTATTCAACACTTCACGACGAGACCGTTTTCGCGCCCAATGCTCGCGACGGCCGCTGTTTTTTTTTTTTTTTTTTGGCGCGCGCGGGTGTCCATTCACTTGTGTAGACATCATGCCAAGAAGAAAGATTTTAAGAATATAGATATGTGTGATATAGAGATCTAGAGATACAGAGAACAAGAAGATATGAGATATAGGTAAGGCATTAGATAAGAGATACTTCCTAGAAGAAATTCAGGAAAGTCCATATGCGCTGCTCCATTTGCGAAAAATTATTGTTTGAGGTGTTTCAACGACAGGAGGTGTTCTTGTTGAATGTTTATTTATTTTTCACAAGTGCTCCGTCACGCCAATTGGCGTGCCTCGCACTTGCGCGCTTTGCGCGAGGTTGCAGTGTCACTAAGCTAAGTACAATCATATCAGCTAGCTGCTCTACTTGTACAGCTTTCTTCCCTACCTATGGGTACAAAAGGTTCGCAGTACGTACAGTATATAGTATGGTAGGGCGATCTATTGGTTCCTCACTACTGGTCCACCTAGTGAAACGATCCCTCATTACTGGAACTGCTCCCCCTCAATCATCCGCCCTTAGCGGAGGACGTCTTCGTCACGTCTACCTGAATCCTCAAACACGTTGAGCGAAGTCTTTGTCACGTCCTTTGAGCCCCAGGCACGTCATGCGACGTATTCCGCACGTCCTCTATATCCCCTGGCACGTAGAAGACGTCTGGGTATTTAATGCTTTTTTCGTGCCTCGTAATTTCACCAGTATCGATAGATGGCGATCGAAACTTTAAAAACGAACTTTAGATTCGTGTTGAGCGACCTCGACTACCTCCAGGGCTAAAGTTTTGACCGCCTAGACGACATCCAAAAAAATCAATAGTTTGATCAATATCGATTGATGACGATCAATACTCAAAAAGCGAACTTTAGATTCGTGTTCAGCGACCTCGATTGCCCCGTGGCCGAAGTTCCCAGGCAGGGACAATAAGTCTGGGTATTTTTCGCTATTTTCCTGTCGTACTTTGATCAATATCGATTGATGGTGATCGATACTCCAAAAACGAACTTCAGATTCGTGTTCGGCGACCTCGATTGCCACGTGGCCGAAGTTCCCAAGTAGGGAGACGTCTTGGTATTTTTCGCTATTTTCGTGTCGTAATTCCCCTCCCCCATTTTCCCCCGCTAATCTCTGCGGCGCCGCCGATCGATAGGATGACTCATCGCTTAGCGCGTTATTACAGAGTAGATAATCACTCACGTCCTAGCTTGTTGTTCAATTCGTATTTCATCTGAAGTTTGTGCACTAATTCTCGTCTAGAAGTATGTGCGTTTATTGTGTTTCAGTAATGGGAAAAGTCCTTGTCTTGTTAGTTACGATAAAGCCAACCATCTTTCTGCCTACGGAAACTCAACATTGATTTGTCACTATAATTTGCGAATTTGAAATAAAAATCGAAGAATCACATCAATAAACAAAGTTGTTCCCAAAACTCACCCGTCCACCCAAATGAGTGGACATCGTTCCGATTGTGTTAAAGTAGCCTAAGCCTCCTTGCCTTACCATACAATAATGTATGAGGATCCAACTCGATCAGGTGCTTGAAAAAGAACTCAACTTGATATTTTAAGGACACTGAATGTGTGTTCAAATAGAACAAAGCAATGCGGGAGGCATAGAGGGATAAACCTAGCGCTTTACGCTACCCAGCGAATGGCTCCATAGTCTCACAAGGAAAGGTTTCCAACCCATGATGAGCTTTTGCAATGCTATCTTGACAGGATGTAAGGCCGTCAATGTGGATGCGGAGTCCAGAGGGCCAGTTAGTTTTGCTGGACGCTTTTTTAAAGACCGAAAAAAAGAGGTTAAAAACGTGTGCGTAACAATCATTAACCCTTGTGACACACCACGAGATGTGCCTCGGTGGCGCAGTCGGTAGGAATGCCCCCTCGTAGAACAGACCGGTGAGCTTTTGAGTTTGAGTCCGCGTACTGCCAGTATTTTTGCGCATATTATTTAGTTTGTTTTTATTACGCTTTCTCATGGTCACAGGAACACGTACTTGCCGCCATAGAGGAACTTCTCTAACAGTGATTGTTTACTGTTGTCTTCTTCCACACAGTCATCGTCAGGTGTGCAGTCGACATCGACCTCCTTATCGAAACGCACCTATGAAGCCAAATGGATGATAGGTGTAGAAAGATTCAATTTCCATTATACTACCTCTAACCTGTACAGCCTCTTCTTCCTGACAGTCGATATACCCATAGATAGCCTCAGGAGTCCTTTAATGTCATTGGCAACCGTAATCTTTCTTCTAGTCAGAGAAATGAAATCCGGCTTGAAGCTGCAAAGCAGTAGCCCAACAACATGTCCAGGTGAGAACGACCTTTTTATTGCACCTGTATTCCGATATGGTCCGGCTTCATAATCTTCAACCGTAAAGTAAGCGTTTGTGTCAGTTACGGTATCGTTGGAGATACTGTATGATATGGAGGTGGTGCAGATATGGATAGTTGAAAAACTATGCACGTATGAAAGCGCAAATAGATCTTTGTTGAAAGCAGTGATGATCTAAAATTGACTGTGATAATGAGAAAGCGTAATAACAACAAAATAGTATGTGAAGAAGCATTGGCAGTACGCGGACTCGAGCTCAAAAACCCGCCGTTGTGATTCTATGAGGCGGCGCTCCTGCCGATTGCGCCGCCGAGACACACTTCGCGGGTTCTCATATGACTTGACGGTTGTTGTGCACACGTTTTTACAACAGTTCTCTCGTATTTTAGAAGCGTCCAGCAAAAACTAACTCTAATTCTGAACTCCGCTCACACGGCCCTATATCTTGCCAAAATAGTGTGGCAAAAGCTCACCATGAATTGGCAACCCTTCCTTGTGAGAACGCTTACAACCACCAAGGCGTAACAGCACTTAATCCATGACTATATTGCAACCACGCAGTATCACCTCGCGTTGAACCACATCTGCACAACTCGTGATGAAACCAACTTCCAAGGTCATACCTATATTAAAGAACTCGATGACCTCATCGCGCTTCTTCTTTTCGGGCTGCTCGCGCATGAACTGCAGTAACGTGTTCACGGCGGCCACACGGCAAGGAATCGCACGCTAGATGGAGTGGAGATGACTGCACGAACAAATGAGTTAAGAAAAAAGCATACCGCTTGTAGCACTTCCTTCTGTAGAACCGGCATGAATGTTTCCGCCAGCTGTGTATATGAGACGCATGCCTTCAACACGCTTATGTTCTCCAGTAGTGCCGCATGACTTCTCCACGCACCACTTCCACGAAGTAACTGATTGCACCCAATCAGGATGCGGTCCAGCTGTGCAGATGTTACCTTCTAAAGCAAGGTCTTTTTGGGATGTAGGATGAAAAAGCGTAAACGACGGGCACAATAAATGTTTGGGATGCACTATGTAATCTGCCTCTACGAGATATCGTAGGGAAACATTATATATATGGAATATGGACATGTTATCTATTTAACTACTTGTGGTGGCTTATCGATGAAAAATTATATGTTTCACACTTCCCACACAAGTCTGGAGCTGGACTCTCAACAATTAAACCCGTGGGTATGCGGGGTACAAGGGGTGGACATAGGACAAGAATCAGAGACGCAGGCTTCGTCGTGGGTATCTCTACCCCCAATACCCGTGGGTCAATCGTTGATGAATCCGGCCCCTGGTTTCATCGAACAAAGAGGGGTGGAGACTTAGTTGGCTTTGCGAACTAACAAGGCAAGGATATCAGGTGACCATGGCATCTAAGATGATATTTGGGATGAGATGTATATCATTGGATGCGGTTTGAACACTGATTCCATACATGTGTTCCATATCTGGTGAGCACATCTGCGAACGGAGTTATGGACTACTTTCAGTTTGTTGCCTTTTTAGGCCTATGTTATACTTCGGCGACGTGTTGTCGGCAACGTTGGCGACAGTGTTGCGCGGGCTCTACGCACTGCGTAACACCTCCTCAACACTGCCGCCGACGTCGCCGACAACAGCGTCGCCGAAGAATAACGTATGCCTTAGCCACATGTCTGCGCGCAGTCTACTGATCACAGTGGGGCGAGCCTAAATGTTCTGAAAACAGCAGCGGCAGGGCGGTGGTGGCGTAGCTGATAAAGGAGCGGCGTGGAGAGATGGAGTGCTTTGTGGTTCGATTCGCCTGTAGTGCAACAATTTGACGGCAAACACGATCAGCAGGAAAGTGTTTTATGTGCTTATTTCAAGAGTCCTTTTCTATAGGAGCTTCAGTAGTGTAGTTACGTACACATATGCCCGCAGCCACTCTTGTCGCTCTCGTCGTTCCCGTCGCTTCTATCGCGCTGTATAAACGGGCCCTCACTCGTCGCGTGGCGGCGCACCAGGACGGAAGCCAGCGGTGCACCATGCATGCTGCTTGATATAAATTAAAGACGGAGATTTGTCTTGCCATGCAACGATTCAAGGTCCAAAAGATATAAGGATAAAAGATGGAGTTAATCAAGCGCGCGGCCGCGAGCTCTTCCGCGGGCGGCGGAGACAACGCTGCTGGAGCGGCCACGGCGATAAAGGCCCCACACACTTCTGCGGCAACGCCGCGGCCCTATGCTTAACCATAGTGCAGGGACGCAGAGTACGCCGTCGACGGCGTTCCTGCCCTATCCTTAACCATAGCGGCAGCGCCGCAGAAGTGTGCAGGGGTCTTAAGCCGCGTGCACACTTTGCAACGGGCAGCGGGGAATGGAATGTGGGCGGAAAGGCACACTGCGGCACTGTTGGACTGCGCCGCGGCCGCACGCAGTGACATGTGCGGATCATTCCTCGCTGCCACTGCCGCTGCGGCCGCTGCCGGCAGCAGGGGCACTGGCAGCAAGTGTGTGGGCAGCGGAGGTGTGAACACTGCCGCAGTGTGACTCCGGCCCTCCGCGCTATGCTTCAGCGTGGCTGCCGCATTGCCGGAGCGGAGTGTGCACGCGGCTTTACAGGTTTCCACACACTTCTGCGGCAACGCCGCTCGCCGCTATAGTTAAGGTAGGGTAGGGACGCCGCCGGCGGCGACTCTGCGTCCCTTCCTATGGTTAAGCATAGGGTCGCGGCGTCGTTGCCGCAGAAGTGTGTGGGGCCTTAATCAATCATTATTGCCGTCGCCGCTCCAGCGGCGCTGTCTGCGCTCTAGCCCTTCGATAAGTTCAGCCGTTCCCACGCCGCCGCTGAGCGGCATGACTCACCGTTTTCGCCGTCCGACGCCCGGCGCTCGCCGCAAAAGTGTGCGGAGGCCTTTATAGAGATGGAAGGGTTGGTTGGCCTGGGCGAAACCCGAACCAACAACCTTGAATTGCAGTACACGCGACAGCCGGTGGCCCATCGTTCAATGCGCTAGCACGCGCCAGACACAGGATCTAACTACGCTCAGTGTTTATTTTTCGTCTAGTGTAAAGTACGGATTAAAACTAGTCGAAACTTAGGTATTTTGATTTTTTCATTTACTATCGAGAAAAGTGACGTGCGGATATCAAGAGTATTTCTAAAACATTCGTGTTACTTCTTTAAACACTTACCCCTTGTCCAGTATTCGGTGAAGCGCATTTGTACAGAATTGGCAAGATTTTATCCATGTTCAGAGTCAACTGGAATTCATTTTCTTTAGTTTGGAACCCATTCAACAAATGAAGATTAGAAAACGTCGTGGAGTAAGGTTTCAGAAAATCCATTGTCCAGAAGCGTTATAGTTGGTAGAGGTCTAATTTAGCTAGCTTTCATAACTTTTAATTTTTAGCTTGCACTCTTATTTAATAAAGGCTTAAATAAGCAGGAAGAAATGTATCGCCGCCGAAGACGCATGCAAGGGCGTAACCCATTCCCAACCCAAGTTAAGACACCTCTGTTTAATGTTCTCATTTACTTTCTGTTTTTGTACACATTATTGTAGAACTACAGAATCGCATAACATATTTTAAAAATAATTGTATTCGAAACTCCCAAGATAACATTTAGGCTGACTAAATTATGGACCAACAACAAAATAATCTAACTTGAGTAAGGCACACATTATAATGGTGCTAGTGATAACAGCAGAGCTTTTAAATCAGCAGAGCACCTACCTTAGCCACCACTTCAGCTGAACCTCCTCGAATGAGCTCCATAAACGGCTGCAGAAGCTCCGCCTTGGACTCATGCTGCAGAAGAATCTCATGGTATGATGACGCCAGCGAAAGTCGGACTTCGTCATCTGGTTCGGAAACAATAAACCCATTATATTGCATCCAACATCAATTCGTACTGTATTAGTTTCAATGAAGAACAACTAGACGGGTTAGTTCTAATGCCTAAAATCTGCGTGTGAAATATTTGCCCATTGTCACAAGAATTTCATTTTGACGCGCTGAAGCAAATAGGAGTGTGCTCGGTAGAGGCTTTCCGAGGCTGCCGTTACAAAGACGTACAGGACTGCATCGACGGGATCTGCAACATTTCCTTCGCGAGAATAGACAGCCGACATTCCGAGATATCGGAACACGAGATCGTTCTCACTTCAGCTTTTAGCACGTGCGCTGCAGTGAGCAATTGCCAAATCCACTGTCATTGATAGCTTCCAGGTTCTCGCCGTTGTGGAAGGATGTGAGCGCTGACGTTGGCAGCTGTTGTATGGCCAGAAGTTACGGTATGGCAGATAAAGCAGATTCAGGTTCCGTGGCCGTTTGGAAAAACGAAAACGTATGATCTCCGCATGACGATCCCGCCAAGGGCTGTATGTGCTCAAAATGTTTATTTATTTATTTATTTATTTGCGTACGCTGTATAAGACAGACATCAGATAAAACAACAACAACAATAACAACATGGTAAATGAACCCATAAACGCTCTACGGTATGTTGGCACTTTCACAACTCCAGAGGCCGAAGAGGTAGAAAAAAATTTCGTCCAAACCTCGCCCAGGGGGCTATTTGGGGTGCTGATCACGAATCTGACATTCGCTTTTGAAATTTCGGCCGATTACGGTAGGTTGCGACACTACAGGGGACTAAGGCTGCCTAGGTTAGTTTACGCAAAATCGGTGGCCATGACCTTAGTCACCCGCACCTACCGTAAACTACCCTACTCTCCAGCGTAATATGCAAAACGGATGTCAGATTCATTATCAGCACTCCAAGTAACCCCTCTGGGCGAAGTTTGGACAAGATCGGCGATTATGACCTAGACAGCCTTAATCACCCATATCTACCGTGATCGGCAGAAATTTCAAAACGGATGTCAGATTCGTGGTCAGCACCCCAAATAACCCCGTGAACGAAGCTTGGCGATTTTTTTTCGACCTCTGCTCGACCTCTCGAGTCGTGAAACAATAGTGCCGGTTGAGCTTTACGACGATAAACGGGACTTGGCGATAGGCATTCATGCAGAGCCTGTGAAATGGAGAAAAGTTAATGAGTATTCTACTAAACAAGCGCAGCTGAGCGAAATAAAGTGGTGTTAAGAAAGATTTCGTCATCAAACGTCCTACTGCTTCCGGACACAAGTCAAAAAACACCGGTTTCTTTGCTGTCGTCTCAACAGAGTTCTAACCTTGCAAGAGAATTTCGCGTTTGCCGCTGATATCAGATAATGTGGTCGCAGAGTTGTCGAATAAACCAATGTGGGATAGTTTGCCCGTCATCTGCACTGATCTACTGTAAGAACTGGAGTTGTGAAGGGGAATAACCTCCCAGGGCAGCTCTCCCGCGCTTTGTAGATATTGCTGAAGGACGATCGTGACAGTTGCATCAAGAGCTCATGCGATCCCTGTACATGTGCGAAACATCTGGATAAGCAAACGAGCAAGTCACGTAGTGGCGTTGTCTATGTATTTCCTCACGTGCTCTGTGGTGAAGTCTCCCTAGCCAGGAAAGCGTCGCACGCGTATTGCTGAACGGCGAATACCACTACGAGAATCTCCACTATTCAAATTTGAAAGCTACGCTCCACTTTTGCAAAGTGCTCGAATCCTCCGAGTTTGCGGCTCCGAAAGTTCACTGTGGATCGTACAGCCGTACGTTGTAACATTGTCGAAACATCTAATACGGATAATGCAGAAATAGTGGAGGTTAAGAAATTGAACACCTGGCTCTGTGCCTAACAAAGGGAGCCTCCGGAGCGGCGGTGAGCTTTTGCGGTGGAATTTTGACAGGATGTAGGGTCCCGTGTGGGGACTCCAAAACCGTAGTTGATTTTTTCGGAATGCACTTTTGCGGTCAAAAAAAAACGTGTGAACGCGTGAGCGCGAAGCTCATGACGCCCGGCTGCCGCCCAGCCGAATGTGGTCTGTTGGCGCAACGGGTAACAATGTCGCCTGTCGGCCGCACCGAGTGGGTTTTCTTGTTCGACCCCTTTGTCACCGTAGTCTTTACATTTGAGTTACCTCTCTAAGGACCGTATTTGCACTGTGTCATAGCAACAACGATACCGTCAATGCACGCAAACACACTCGACGCTGCACTTACAACGATGGAATTTTCATGGACGAGTTGTCCTGGGCGCGCCGATGGGATTGGGATGCGGTGCTCATCGTGGAGCGCGGTCTGGGGCGGAAGAATGCCCCGCCCTTCAGCACAACTCCACAACCTTTGCCCCGCCCAGATGCCACGAGCACCCCAAACAAAAATTGTGGTTTCAACCCAACCACCGAAGCACTGGGCCCGAAGCCGGGCACTGTGAAACACCCCTCGTCGCTATGCAGGCTGTGGCGTATGCGGCGCGGGTTGTCCGAGAATCGCTTTCGCGGCAAAGAAAGCAAACATCGATACGGTGGCGTTCCACCACGTTGTTGTTGTTGTAATCCGCCCCGGACAACTCGTCCGTGAAAATTTCATCGTTGTAAGTGTAGCGTCGAGTCGCAAACACATACACTTCACGGATAGGTCATGAATTTGGTTTGATATCGGTAAATGTTTAACGATCACTAAAAGCAATAATCGTGTACAAATTTATCCTGTGATCACGCAACCGCATAATAATAACGACCCGATGTGTGCAAAAACTAGGACGATACCGAGAGTCGAACCGGTGCCGCCGACGGGCGACATTGCTACCCGCTGCGCCAACCGACCACATTGGGCTGGGTTGCAGCAGGGCGTCGTGGACTTCGCGCTCATGCATCCACATCTTTTTTTCGACCACAGAAAAGCATTCCGAAAAAATTAGCTGCGGTTTTGAACTCTCCACACGGACCCTAGTCCCGTAAAAATTCCATCGCAAAAGCTCACCGCCACTTTGGAGACTCTTCTTATAAGAAGGAGCATTTTTTGCATGCATTCTGCTTATTTGGGTGCGTGTGGCGCAGTCGGAGGAGGCGCAACTGTCGCGTGCACCCGATACCAGGTTACTGGTTCGGATTTCCGGCCCAGGCCAATCAAGCCTTCCATCCCTCTGGGGTCGGTGAATTGGTACCAGACTCGTCTGGGAAGGATAGAGCGCTGACTTGTTCATCGGCTGGCCACCGCAAGTCATTGTATGGCCAAATACGCATTCATGTCGCCTCCACGACATCCCGTAGAAGCAGAATGCGCTGGCGCATCCCAGAAGGGATTGAGTAACGCCGTCCTTTATCCTTATTATTATTCTGCTTATTCCTGCCTGGAAGGCATTGCGGTCTACGAGCGTGCCTTCTACGAGCGTGCGATTCTAAAGCAACCTATCCGAGCCTCTAACCTGGTAGGCTCAAGGACTTTGCGGAAATGAAGCATACGTCTCTTCTATTCGAAGAATTGAGATTCTCGCAGTGGCACTCGTCTCCACTGCTCAGACTTACGCCTGAGACCCTTCGCTGGAGAATTTTACGCTTCTCGTCTCCTTCTTGGACCACGCAGCGTGGCCTAAACAGTGAACGTCGTCGCTGAGCGCTATACATTGGATCCGATCGGAAGTCTGCGGACAATTGGATGATTCGGACAACGCTAATTTCAGGACCCCGGATCTCTGGATACATGGGGTATCAGAATCGGAAAAATGATCCATTCGGATCCAATCCGTGGTATACGTTGGATCCGATTTTTTGAATATTCGAAACCGAATGGAGATTATTCGAATGCGTATCCAAGTGGCTCATTCGAACACAACTGCAATGCACACCGAGCACTTACCGGAGTCCGTGGCGAACGACTCGACGAACGGCAGCAGGCGGTCGAACGACTTCGGGAACATGTGGACCATGCACTGCAAAGACGAGCATCAGCGTGGCGAGCGGCGGGCGCGTCAGAGACGCAGAGGAGCGGAGCGGCGCGGCGCGTCAACGCGTTTATACCTGCCGCGCTGCGATTCTAGCTCGCAGGGCCGGCAGGTGTTCTCCCAGAGATGCTATGGGAAGACCAAGGTCATTTGAAAGAGCTTTGAGCGCTGAATAGGAGTGTTGGAGCACATTTGCCAATTGGGTCTTTTTGGGAGCTCTGCCCGGCCAAACTTCGTCTTTTCGGTTACGTCGCTGTCAGCGAGGATTCGACAGCTGCGGCTGCGGTAGGGTGGTAGTGCTATCGCTTCGCAGGAAAAAGTCATGGGCCTAATTCCCTTCGACGTGGCGTTTTGCATTTTGCGGCTTGTCGCCTGCGAGGCCCAGTGCATAGTTCCCGTCGCCGCGAAAGAATCGCGGCGATGAGTTTCGCGGAGCGAAGCTTTGCAAGTTAGCGCGACGCAAACCCGAACACGATCAGGGATGGGCCGAAAATTTCAAAACCTTACCAGAAAATCGAGTTTTTCAGAAAACAGAGGAGAAAAAAAACGCCAGACAACAGAAAAATAAATAGAAAAATTAAAAAAATATGTGTTTAAAATAATATGTGATATAGTTTCTTCTCCTTACAAAAATAATTTTATAAAGTTTCGAACAGTGTTTTCGTTATTTGGGAAGGGTGAATTATAAGTTTTCCAAAAAAAATCATACAGAATTCTTCCGAAACAAAAATTTCGGCCTTCTTAATGGGCGCTTGCTTTGATGTGGAACGCGATCGCTTTTCTTCTGGAAACGATCAGTTTGATTTCAAAGAGTCCAACTTATTTTGAAAAGTGTCGAGCGTGGTGTGATAAGTGTCTAATTCGGCGCAGACATAATTCCAACGCTGCGCGAATCCTGACGTCGCGCGCAGTGTGCGACGAAACTGGACGAATTGTCGCGTTCCGACTGCTTCCGACAGAGGCGGCTAGTGACGTAATAGGAGCAATCATTGGGAGAAAACATATGCTGAAGAAACTGGGAAGGATCTGATGCAATTCTTTAACACATTCCAACTTCCGAGTTTGGTAGAACATTGCTCTCTTCTCTATGAGTCCGTTAGAGCTCAGAGGGATAGCAGGCATAGGATTCTCAATCGTTTATTGAGTCAAAAGTTATGCCAAATTCTGTTTCTCATAAAGAATACAGAAAAGCATCAAAAACTCGTCCACAACAGCGCAGCTTTTGCATCAGTCGGCGCATAGTCATGTTGAGTAATGAGTATCACACTTAGAGAGATTGTCGCAAAAAGGGTCGGGGGGGGAGAGAGAGGGGGGGGGGGAGGGAAGGAGAGGAGGGGTTACCATCTAGCCCTACACAGCGTTGGTGCCGAACAAAACTGAATTTTTGGCAGCACTGGTGCGCTCTACCTCTACGGTGAACTGAGGTAGGCCATTTCTGATGTGACTTCACGTACACATGCCTTCCTACCAAGACGAAACCCATTATCGTCATTATTTATTGATCGTGGGTCGTGGATCTTAATCATTGGCGAAATTCCGTGCTCTGCGGCTAACCATGCGTCAACGAGCGCACGTCCGCGTTTCAGCGCCGCGGCGTCGCATACGGCTAGCGTGCGACGTCGCGTTAGAGTTACGTCCTGGAGCCTTCTTGTCACGTACATCATGCTCCCCTCCGATTAATAAATTATATAAGCATCTTATCCCATTCATCTTTGGAAACGGAGCGAGAAGGGATCTCTCCAGTTTCGTGCCCAGGACCCCACGAGTAATGTCCTTCAGACGTGCACATTCTGTCCTGTATTGCTCACTGCTTCTTACTACATATGTGCCTGTATCCGATATGACGGCTTCACTAAGAGTCTCTTTCTTGAGGCATTGCAACGAAACCTCCGCATTTGTCTTCCACTGAAAATCGTAGCGAGCTGTTCAATTTAATAGCAGAAATCGTAATTCTTTCAACGGACAAATTCATGCGAATGACACTCCAAGGGTATATTTCGCGAAGACGGTCAGCATTGGGAGATGGGAACGTCTCATCCAATCAGACTGCATTGAATGGACGTTCCATAAAGAGAGAGTGTACAGTCGGTACCCTGATCGGCTTATGTGTGCTCTGCTTGGTTATTATTGGCAGGCACGATCCGATCAATGCCGAAAACAAGCTGCAATGGTTGTTGGAAAGCTAAGAGTTTTATGACCAATCAAACGCTGAGAACTTTTTGGGACAATGTTTATTGACGCAGCAGTTTCATAGCTCTAACTGTTATCAAGTTTTTCTTGTGATCGAGACAGTAACTTAAGCAGGAGATTCAACAAATCCATTTTATAAAAAACTTGAAATCCGCTAGAGAGGAATTACGCGCTTGAGCACCTACTCCATCAATCAATGGAGTCAGACGAGCGCATGGCGCAACCTCAAGTGGAAGCCATCGCGCAAACAGATTTTTTCGAATTTGGAGTAGCCTAGGAACATTTTTGGTGTAGAGTTTCCTGTGCTGTGATGCAGTTAAATTTTGGTGGCCGGATGCTTTGCAGGAGTTCTATGCAGTGCTATTTTCTGTTTTCTGACTATTTCAACCATTTTCTCAGGAAACGGGGAAAATGCCAAAATTTGTCAGAAAATCAGAAAGCAGGAATTCCTCCCACCACTGATCGGACCCACTCTAACAGGTGAAGCCCGTGAACTTCGCCCAAAGATTCTCAACGAGACCTATATGATGTTGCAGGGCATGAAACGGCGAGCACAGAAGTGCTTTTCGTTTTTGCTACGGGCCAGTGCTTGGTCTGAAGATGGCGAAGAACTATCGCAAGACAACCCCATGTGGTTGCAGGGATGCCGTCCAACATCAGTGCCGAGTTGGTCGAATGGGTAGCGTTGAGGACTCGTGAGCACGAGGGCGGAGGTGCGAATCGAGAACTATGCAAACTGCTACAGGTGTCTTGCAACGTCTGTCACTACCATGAAATCATATACGTTTTTCACTTTACACCATTTTGAACCAATCTCTCTTGCACACTCCAGGCATTAGTATTAGTGTATGTTACAGGGAGGTGTGACTGGGCAGAAACTGCGACCAACTGTTTTGATCGACTTCGTTTTCACACACATTTTCTTCCATGGCGTCTGCGATCGATATGCACCTACGTCGTCTACAATGTGTTTATAATTGATGTACTATTACCGCACTTAACGCATTTATTGGAGTCAGGGAAGAAAAAGGTCAAGTAATTGTAACCTGCAAAACCTGGTAGACAAGCAATATAGCACTAGCAGGAACTCACCCTCACTCTAACTGCTGGGAGGCAATTCTTGGGCGTGTTAATGCCTACTATTAGAACTGGATCTTCTAGGCCATAAAGAAGTTACCAAGGACCTATTTGCACAAAAATGGTGATACGCCCTCTAAGAACATCCTCATGTTTCACGAAGCAATCAGCGAAATGTGGGAAATTCTTGAGGTGTACGCAAACTGCTTAAACCTGTGGGTTAAGTAGAACGTTTGCTAAGGAGAGACGAAAACCTTCGGCATTACTGTAGTGCACCAACGTAGGGTTGGAAGTCGACTTACTAGTAGGACGTAGAGAAATCAAGCATGGAAAATCTGTTGCACAAAAAATCTCTTACACATCCTTAGCAGGATTCTCCAGAACCAAAAATCATCCAACCAAATGCTTCCCGCGATTTCTTGCTAGGTCAGGTACCAAGACAACCATCAGAAGTCTAGGTTCTCACGATGTAGTATTGGCATTTTATGCGAACAAAAATTAGTTTGAGAACGGAAATATTCTAACTTCAGTGTGGCGCCCCAAACGCAGCACTATTTTTGGACCACCTTAACATTTATCCACTTAGATACAACAAAATAAGGGCAGCAATAAGACGACTCCTAAAGCGCATCGGAGCGTCAATGGCTACGTTTTGGATTGATTGGCATTGCTACTGAATTAATTCGGAGAAAAAGCACTGCAAATGCCACATCGCGACGGGAATCATCTGCCGGAGCCGCGCAAATAGCCTTGACTGGAAGCGGGGCGAGTGTTTCTACCGCTTCCGAAGCGCGAACCATGGTCGGCGCACATTCCACGATTCGCCGAAATCTCCATGACAACAACGAAGCTGTGAACACCAAGCCAAATGTCAGGCTTAGGAAGCCCGTGTAGTAGATGGGAAGACGGTAAGCTAAGTCAATACGCTAAAACTGCGCCAGCGACGTCTAAGTTAATGTCCGCCTCTGGCGAGCTTGTCAGTAGGTTCCGAGTGGCGTATTGAGAGGAGAGCGATAGCTGTGAGCAAATCTACTAAGCAGCATATATTGGACATATATTGGAAAAGCCGTACAATTCGGATCCGTCTTTTTTTAAATCTCTGGTAAACGGATCATGCGGACAATAGCATTTCTGAAAAGCACGGACCTAGGAAAAATTCAATTGAGGGTAATTTACCCCAGTTCGAATTTTCATATGACCTATTTGGTTTGTTTTGATCAAACGGAAATCGTGTATCCGATCCGGAAAACAGTCACTTATCTGAGTCATCTGAAACTCCGCTCTACTGAAAACCGCCCCTATTTGAGTTATCCTAGTATCCGCATTTTCAAAAATGCCGCATAACAAACTTATCTGGGGTTTGAAAAAATTACAAAAAATTAAAATACTGATCAGATTTATTCAAATCGAAGTCTGATCCAATGTTTATTACGAAGCATGAACCGGAGCTGAGACAGCCGCAGTTCTTCAATGTTTACACCATCACGCTGTTGGTACACTACAATGTGCCCTAATGCGGTTTCGATATCCACAATGTTCGGCACTGAGGGAGCTGTTTGAATTTGAGAGTGAACCATCAATAGTAGCTCCGATTTCATCAGAGTTGCTTCCATATCAGAAGCAGGAGAGCGCGTAAAGAAGACTCGAAATTTTGAAGTAATGGTAAGACGAAAGCTTTGCAAATCGCAAACCGCAAATCGAGAGCGGTTCCAAATAACGGCACTAAAGAGCTTTGTGAGTTCTCTTCTGCTACGACTGTTCATATATCGTTTAATAGAGCCTTAGTTTGGAAGAAAATGACCTTATAGAAATGAAATTCCTTCTCTTCCTCTCGTTTTTCTGCATCCTCAGCGTTTGTTCCGTTTAGAAGGAGTCTTTTTCCTCGTATACGAACGCCACGTTTTCCGATCACATACCCAATCAGGGTGTGACCCCGGCAATCCTCAAGTACTGATGCAGCACACCGCGCCAGCAGTGCTGCTCCTGACTGCCCTCTGGGCACATCCAGGGCCAGTTTAAGGCCAGCTCTTCGAACATTGTCACCTTTGGCGCAAAAAACATGGCCAAACATTGCCACGAGCTCTGCGCAGCTTCTCATCTATCGGGGTGACACCGAACGTCTGGAGTCGTTGCGTACTCGATCAAATCGCTCCAGCCGTCCACTGCAGCATCTTCGTTCCCACTACCCCTTTCAATTTCTTTAGTCAGGAGCCATCACTGAGCTTTGTAAAGAGCTACTAGTCAGACGACTGCACAGTAGATCTTCGAGCTGAGCAGCTCTATTTTTGTAGAAAAGCACCCCCGTCAGGAAGAGCCTGTTAGACTAAGTCCCATCTTATCAAATGAATTTTTTTGAAAAAAGGTGGTACCAAATTAAACACCATTTAAGCTGAAGATTCCTGGCAATTCATGCTAGTGTTACGATCAGATCAAATTTGAAAGTCTTGCTGACGGAGGGAAATCTTTGGAAAGGAATTTTTTAATTCCTTAAGCAGTGTTGGCATGTACATAAGTGGATCGGGGTATAGATCAATGTGATATAGCGAGAGTCCAACGACTGGAGAAGTAAAGAAGTTCCTTTCTTTGTTAGAAAATGGACCTTTGCTTAGGAGTAGGCTCATTCACAGCATACGCCAATACAGCAAAGCTGAGTATGCAGATTGGGTGCAACACCTTATTACACGCACCTTTTGGGCACAAATGTCGTGGTTAGTGCTTGGAGCAATCTAACATCGGACCAATTTTTCCTTCCTAATCTCCAAAATAAGCTAGGAAATTTTACGGCAACTAGACGATGTTCTTGTAAGAGAGCGGATTCATTCACGCACAGAGACCTTTAGGATGTGAACATCTACTGCACCTGTATGTAAATTTGGCACATCGTAGGGATTCGCACCGTTGCTCGATCTGTGCTCCAGATTCACTTTCGCTGATGCGTCAATACAATCTACGAAATACTGCAAAGGGCGGACTAACTAAAGTAAGGAACAAAGGGCCCTCTTTCATCATTTCTTATCAATCCACTTTCGTTGCATTGGTCGCTGTTTTGTAACAGCATTTGGTAGAACCGTAGGTTTAATCTTTCCCTATAAGAAACAAGCGCGCTCACAGGCAAGGATGCAATTCCGAGATCATGGCGAAAGGTGATTTCTCAATTAAGCCAATCCTCATTAGCTTACACAAGGGTGGCTTGAGCGTGCCAAGAGATCTTGACCTAATAATGCAGCCTTGCAGCAGCTCTCTACAAAAATGGCATGCCCATTAACAAGGAAGTTGTCCCAAACCCGTGGGAGAGACTCGAAGTCAGATGAGAAGGTGCATGGACTTTTTACGGGAGTCCTAGAATAAACTACCATCTTTCAGAAGGATCTATAGCATCGCACACACCTGCTTCATTGGAAGGTAGTTTGTTACGCTGTACAGCGAGACGTGGGTTAACAGACCTATCCAGACTTCGTGTCTGCGGGTGCAAGAAAATCGTCTTTTGAAGTGAGACTGGATGCCGCTGAATAACATGCAGTCTGACTAAATCGACAGGTGACACCTGGAAAGCGACGGTGGGCTGGGATGGGATTGTTCGATTTTGTTGAGCGCACTGACTGTTGTGTTTGATGTTCGTCTTTTTAGAAGAAGAGGAGTTACATACAGCTGCCCTGTTTTGGTTGATTTTATACTTGTTCGTCACTATAGAGAAATGTGAATAGCTGACGGAATCGAACAGAAAGGTGCTTCACCGTAGACGGAAAACGACATCGATCCCCTACGACAAAGGTTCGGTGTCATCCGCAGTGGCAGAGATGAAAAAGCTGAAGGAGGACTGATGCAGCTAAGTTCTCTGGAAATCTGGCACGACTCACAAGGCTGGCCTTCTTGTCAGTGGTTCCGGAAGGTGACCTCGTGGGCGAGCAAAGCAGTGCTGGATTGGTACGCCGTGGTGGAGCTTGAAGTTAGCCAGGACATATCCCAATCAGGTAGTTGATCCGAAAACACTTCTTCACACCAGCAAATCAAACCGAGAAGCGTAATAAACAATGAAGAAGAAGTGAAGTGCAGTTCATCAGGATTCTCCGGCACTCTATCGTGCGTAATCTCAGCAATCAACCTTTCGGGTTCATCTTCTCCAAGCACGCTCGAGAACTAATTAAACTTTTAGGGGAGAACAATGGTTTAAAGTTTATTTTCAAGTACAGGAAAGAAGCAACTTTTGAGCAAATTTTTAGAGCGATCGCGCTATGCACTCGTTCAGAACGTCATGATTCTCCTTTGATTGGTAGCGAAAATTCCGTTTGCATGGAGTCGTGCATCTGTCAAAGCTACAAAAGCATCCATTTTTCCACTCCCGCCCAGCAGCCACATGCGAAACATGATGTGCGAAATGCGCACATCAAAACGTGATAGCAGAGCTACTGCAAAAGTTCGAGCCTTTGCATTCAGGCAATACCCATTGGATTTCGCGTAGATAGTTCTTCGTCCTTAGTTATTCGGACAACGCTACACACCGGGCAGTCCATGTTGTGTCTCCACGCTGAATATCGTCACCTCAAAGCCCAGTTTGTGCTATAAAGTGGAGGCGAATAAGATAGCTGTAGGAACAATCGTTACAAAACATCGCGATATCAGTGAGTCTGCAAGAAAGCCTAGGACCCATTTGCAAAGCGAGCCGCCAACTGTCGTGAAGATGCCTTGTGGAATAAAAGAGGGCTATTGAAGCACCGATAATATGCCTTGTCTGGAGCACTGGAGAGATGGCCGTTCGTGGACCAGAAATGCTATCGCTGCGGTGGAGTCTTCGAAAACTAGGTAGGCGGGCCGGGCCACGTTATGCAGACTGATAAAACCCGCAGGACGACAGCGGCAGCCAGCCGGATTCCCTGCAAATGAGAGCTGATCACAATAGGGCCACCAAGGCATTAATCGGAGGTTAGGGAAGGTATGACTCGAAGGCTTAACCCTCTTCGTTCCTCTTGAATCTCTTGAATCGCAATGGGGTTTAATTTGGCAAGGCAGCTGAATGGGTGGAGGAGGAAGAGCGCGAGAGGAGAGGGAAGGAGAACGTCTGACCTCTTCATGGTGAGCCGCGCGCACAGAAAATGTGAAAGTCTGACTTGCAAAGGGAAAAGCGTTCCTACCGGGAGGTTGAACACCATCATACGGCGACACATCGTGAGTAGCACTTTCTGCGAAGCGCTGTCTTCCTTCGCTATCGCCACTTGGCCGATCTTGCAGTACGTATTCAGTACCCAACACAGATCCAGCTGATCCAGAACATCACTTAGTTTGTGGCACCTTCAATGTCACGGAACAACTCTTCGAGCAACATAAGACATCCAGAAGCTGCTTCTGAGCCGAGGAATGGCTGGAGAAGATCGAGTGCCAGAGTTAACGCACCATTCGCCGAAGTTCTTCGCGATCAACATCAGCGTTTCGTCCTTCTGCTCCAAACTTTGCTCTGCCGACTTTTTAATGAGAGGCAGCACAGTGTTCTTCTTAGCATCTGAATGTTGCGGTTGTCAGAAACCATTGTCTCAAGAAGATGGAGAGAACATACCGCTGGTGAAGTGAGGAATGCACTGCGCGATGTTGTTCATGCAGGCCTCCTTGACGGTGACGTCGTCATCCTTGTACAATTGCACGAGGCACGGCAACAGAAGGGAAACCACATCGCTAGAGTTTCTGAAAGCACAAACTCTTACAGCAGACGCTCTATCATCATATTAGGGCGGAGCTCCAGAGCCTTCGGACGGACGAGTGCTTCTAAGCGCTAGCCTGTACTAGCGGATAATGTGGCCTGCATGGAGAGGTGGAGAAGGCGCTGGACCAATCAGGACGCGTGAGCCACTCGGAAGAAAAGTGGTCGATGCCGTGACTGATTGATTGTTTGGCACGTTCCCCCTCCCAATGTAGGTATGTAGGCCATATTATGATCTGGTACCGAGTTAATCTAAAGTCGACATCGGGTACCACAGTACTTGAGTGCTCTAGCGATGACCGGCAGTCGTTGGGCCATTGAAGTTCTAACGTTGGCGTTGGAGTCCTGACAGAGAATCTGGGCACACGGTCCGAGTTCCTTTCGCACCCTGCAGACGAGACGTTAAACGAAAAAAAAACTCCGGAACATCTGCGAATAATTAGAGAGCATAGCCTATTAAGACCGCCACGAAAACACTGTGGAAAGTGGCGCTCACTCATTGGCTGGCAGGATGTCCGCAAGTTTATGAAGCAGTTTAGTGGCGATAATCCGTCGCTGCACACGCTGAGCAGGTTCGGCTTGCTGCTGGACAACGGGAACTATCTGAAATGGGCTTTTGCAAAACATACATACCCACCTGATCGCAGAAAAATTCTTCGACTGAAACGAAACGTACACACTGCTTCACGGACTCCAGCGATACTCGCTCGGCGATGTCGACAAGCGTCTCAAGCCATGCCGCAGCACTCACTGAACTGACAAAGATACGACCTTCGGAGGGTATGGGAAAGCAATAGCCTTGAGAACGCACTGCGATGATGGTAAGCACGGGAAGCTCGGAGTCTAGAGGAACTACATACACCAGCAGTACATAGTGCATCACATCTAGAAAGAAGGTGGCCGTAACGATATCGCGGCACACCCTCCAACGGGTACCTCAGGACTGAACTGGCTACCGGGCAGTTGCACAGAATTGTGTTCCAGACAGTCAGACCGGGTCCGAGCACCAGCACCTCTCCTCCTGATGGATCAGACTTCTTCCGCAGATTCTTCCCGCTTTTTTATCCCCTGCATTCCTCACCTATGTATTTCTTCCACGAGAAACGGCGCTGATGACGAAGCGATAAAAGGTGTCGCCTTCCACTTCTTGTTAACATGGGATTTGAATTATAGACGGTCATTTTCCAGAAGTCCTTGAGAGCGACTCATAGGAACGGCAGGTGCTCGTGGTAGTGCAGCCGCAAATGACGCCTGCAGCGTCAAAAAATCGAGGTTTATTCATCCCGGGCAAGTCTAGAAACCTAGTTCATCGGCCCCTCTCGGATAGAGGGCTTGGTTGGCCTAGTCAGAAGATCCGAACCAGGAACCTTGAGTCGAAGTATAGGCGACAGTCGGCGCCCCCTTTAACTGCGGTACCACATGCTGTCGAGGCGTCTGAAGAGCACAAAAGGGAAAGCTTGTAGTGTTGCTGAAGTCACCATCGGTTCACCTGAACGTGTAATGAATACAGTATTCCCTCTAGTCTGTGAAGATGACTGTTGTCTGGCACCTTCCGCAGGCCATCCTAGAGATCATCACGAACGGAACGATAAGTTTGCAATGATCACTGTGATGACTGGGTACCGGGACGCGGGTGCGACCATTCGCTATCACAGAATTCGGTACAGCCCCATGTACGTTGGGTGCAATGACAACGAACCCCAGCAGGTAGCTCCGTTCTAGAGGGCAAGAAGTACATATCTGAGCGATCTACTATGCATTGTTGACATGAAGCTGGTTAGACGGTTAGCCAGAAAAGCCTCGGCCTGTGAGTGAAGCGACAAATAACGCAAGGATGACTAGATTGAACGCCACGCAAAGAGCGCGAACTGGCAAGGCGAACGTCTGAACTTACGGTAGTGAACCTGCGGTTCTGCGCCGCACTTCAAGCGAATTTTCCCGTTGCCGTTGACATTGACTGAAACTATGACACACTCTCTAATACACACAGATATTCTATTATGCTAACACTTTAGTCAAACTCTAATGTAGGAACTAAACGTGAAATCCTCGCTATGTATGTGTAGGGTGCAGCACTCGTAACTTAGGCTTCACGTTAGAATATTACTGGTAGTGAAATTAAACAAAAGATAAAAGAAAACTCTACGAATCTGTTCACGAAGGAAAACTAAAAAAACAAAAACAATAAAGGCGATGGCAGGAGACCAAAATTTAAAGATAAAATGAAAAAAATAAAAAGGCAGAATTTACTCACAATTTTCCCTCTGCCCAGTAACATTCTCGAGGACATTTTGCAGGAGAGTGTCGATTAGACCTCTGCAACAGATCCACTTTCCAACTAGAATAATTCACCCACTTGTTGATAAAGCTGCTAATTAATCGAAACGCTTAAGTGAAGAAAACCATTTTTCTTGAAAACCGAGTTGAGTCTTAAGATCTGTCTGCCTTGCGCAGAGTTGCGAACACCTGCTCACTAATGCTCGGTGGGATTTACTCCTTATTCCTAGATAATGTAAGCATTTGCTTAAAAATCTAAAACTTCAGTTGCCATACAGAGTTCGGGACATTTAGTTGTGCGTACGGCTTTTTGCAGAAAAGGTGGCGATTCTTACGTGCACCCTGAATTCAATGTTCAATGTTTGTATCGTGCCCTGGTCACGAATGCCCTTTAACCCTCCGCTACCACTGAATTCGTTCTACTCAGCTTCGGAAGGATGTAACACATACCGTTACGTCAGCTGAGCCCAGCATGTTGCAGTATGAGGATAAAGTGTAATGGTCAGAGTCTCTTTGCGGGATGCGCCACGCATTCTACTTGTGCAGGTATCGTAGAGGAGGTTTGAAACGTATTTAGCCTATGCAATGGCGTGTGGTCGCCAGCGGATGGACACATCAGTTGTGCTTCCCAGGCATGTCTGGTAACAATTTATCTACCATGATGGGATGGAAAGCTTGGTTGACCTGGGCGGGAAATTCGTGCGCAAGCGACAGCCGGCACCTCCTCCATCTGCGCTACCACGTGCTAGTCGTCGTACAGGACGCACCAAAATACGTTATTACTGCTACAACGGTGTTGGAATTTCTCGTCCTTTCGCACAGCAGAAGTTCTACGGTGTATTTCGAAGTTAAGAAGAGCACAACTTTTCTTGCGGCTTTGATTAGAGATCGCTCAGGGCACCTGCACAGTACATAGGTGTAGCAATATTTACTCGATTTGTAGTGCAAACGTTTGTAGTGCAAAGGTCAGTTACACGAAGTTTTGCAACTGACGAATGGACCAATTTCTACAGTTTCCCGTTCACAACCTTTCTAATAGGCAGCAACATTGTTAATCGATTATGTTATTCGCACTACTTGACGCAGAACTCTTTGACCCAGAACGTCCGAACCTACGTGCTTGATGTGCTGCTGAACGACGTGCTCTCACGCTATTTTTGATTGGTTGGAAAATAATTTTTCGACTGGTACAGCATCAATTCAATTTAATTCAATTTTTTACGCTGTATAAGACAGACGTGAGATAGTTCAATTAGCAGCACATACACTCCAAGTTCGTTTTGTTATCAAGTACAACTAAGAACGCCACCAATATGATAGAATAGCTTTAGAAGCCATACGCTTGCGCCATAGGGCATCAAGAGATATTGCACAGCAGAGTGCCATGACCTACTTCACGATCGGTTACTTATTCGTGCTTCCTCTGTCAGTCTTATCTTCAACCCCATGACATCCTTTTGCCCGCCGCTTCGGTGCCAGAGGCAGGGAAACCACCGCCCACTATAGTGTCTTCGATACTGGGATGTAACGTACGAGTATCGCGTCAATCGAGGCATAACCCATTGCTTCTAATTGCCAGGTATCCCGAAAACAGAAAAACAACTTCCTACACTCGTGCTTTTAGTTTCTCACCTGAACATTGGCTTTAGCATGAAATTTAACTCAGAACTATTGGTAAGCAAAATCGTTGCTGTAATTAAAGTCAAATAAAACCGGTAGCGAAACTCGTACGGATTCCAACTACAAAACTCATGCCATTGGCAGCCTACCAATCAGGAGTGTGCGTAATTACGATTTGCGATTTAAGATTTCACGATTTACGGCGATTTGTTGTCGTAAATCGTGAATTTTCGCAAATAGTCTAAATATGGTCTGCGAACATATGATGTGGCGCAACATGGTTGATATCAACGAACATAATCTTATAGTTTCCTCTCATAACGCACTACAATTTCTTGTTAGATTTTACTCGTTGATGTTCATATATGTGAGTGAAGCAGATGACCCCGCTTTATGAAGAGGCTGCTCAACTTTTCTCTCTCTCCCTCTCTCTCTGCTTGAGCATGCCTCTAACATTGCAAGGTTGTCGCTTGGTGTCAGATTTGCTGTCGAGGAGAAGTAAGCAGAAAGAAATTATTGGAGAATAGACTCCCATCACGGGACAGTATCTTCCCTTTCTGCGTAGCATGCTAGAAAGGCACTTCGCGTTAACGCTGTCGAAGATCGTTTCATTTTAGCTTATAGAAACATGAAAAACCGTTCTAAACTTGGAGAAAACAACTGTTGGCTAGTCCATATTCTATTCGCTACCCTCTAGTCACCTTGTCCAAACCGAAGCGACCATTTCCTAATCCAACCGAACAGAATTGATGCAAAAGCATGAAGAATATCATTCGTGATCGAATGCAACTAAAGAGCAATTACTAGACTGGAAGGAGAAAAACACCGAAATTTCTATTGGATTACCAAAGCATGTCACAATGTGTCCATGTCTAACGGAGCTTCTGAATTCGGCCATCGTGTTTTAGTCATTACTTGGTAAGAACGTCGCTAACGAACGTCATACACTCTCATTAAAAATATATAATTCCATTATACAGGGTGTTCACCAATATGTATGACCATACCTGTCACAACGATGTTTTGTTGCGATCAAAACTTCTAGCGCCAGGCGGGACTTGAACCCGCACCTCCCTCTGACCGGGCGGGAATGCTCTACGCCATTACACCACCGGCGTCGTTTGATCGGTCCCACGAGGTGTGGATGTTGTGTTCGATCAAACGGCGCCGGTGGTGTAGTGGCGTAGAGCATTCCCGCCCGGTCAGAGGGAGGTGCGGGTTCGAGTCCCGCCTGGCGCTAGAAGTTTTGATCGCAACAAAACATCGTTGTGACAGTTTACAACCTCGATACCAGCCAACTGAGGCTTAAAGAAACTGATTTGAATTATGACCATACCATTTGATTATTATCCACCCAGCAGATCTATTTCTGGGGTTTACTCCAACCGAACACTTTTCATGGTTAACAATACGCCCTTCATTTTAATCCGAAAACTTTTCATTTTGAGCCGAACACTCCGTCTTAAACTTTGAACTGTTTTCTAAATTTGAAGCCAGCTTTAGAAAAAGAATGGACATTTCGCAAACCAAGTTAGACATTGTAAGAATTAAATACTTAAATAAATTAGACTAACCATTCGCCTTAAAGAGTGTGCTAATTGTAAGGAAAAGCTACACTTTGAATAAGCACAAAACTCTTATCTTGCTTGAAAGGCGTTCAGTTTAAAATGAAACTTGCCTCGTTAACCAAGTAAAGCAGCCCGTTCAAAGTGAAAACGGAATATCTAAAAAAAGTGAAAAGTGGAGACCTCCGATGCACCTCATGGGATCTAACGAGGCACAAAAAATGGGAGTATTAGTGTTCTGCTCTTTATTTGATCGCCGTGGATACACTCTCTGAGGCAAGGGTTTTAATCAACGATTGATCAAAACCTAACGTGTCCAGTTTCCTTTAAAAGGTGTTCAGATAATCTTAGAGGTGTCCAGTTAGCTGGAAATCTGTCCAGCTTAGGTTAAAAATAAGGCTTCAAATAAATACTGAAATACTTTTAATTACCTTCATCAGAAAGCACCTCTAGGAGTGTAGTGGCACCAGCAGGTGAAATGCTTTGTACGATTTACGCTTTACGAAATTTCGGATTTCATTTACGCACACCCCTGCTACCAATCAGTTAAACAGCTCGAGGAATGAGGAACGTTCCTGAAGCGATCCCAAACCACCAAGCAATTTTCGCTTTTTTGCTGCTCCAAATAAGCTGTAGAACTCACTTTAAATAAATACATAAGTTAAAAGATAGGGATGACCAAAATAAAAATAGTTAACAGAAAAAGATGTATGGCGTGTCCTAGAATGCAATACTGATCATACCTTATCAGTGCCTAATGAAAATGATCATACCTTATCAGTGCCTAATGAAAATGTCATCCTAACTAGCAAGTGAATGAGTAAAACCGATGGACAGAATTCTTAACCCATGAATGAAGAATCTGATCAGCATGTCGAAGTAAAAAAATAGGGACTTTATGCTGAAGCGGCAAGGGAGGAACAGCCAAAGAAGCCAGCTGCATCAGCAACCTAGTCGCTTCACGTATTGCTGACTCTCCTTAGCATCACCACCCGCTTTCGCTTACTCGAACTCAGAGACGTGATCCAGCCTACGCAGTTGAGCATGAACTTCTATGTATGCTCCAAAAAACTGAAGGACTTAGCTTTATCTTGTTGGGTACTTGAAGATGGTACAAGGCTCATTTGGACGGCAGAAGATGATCATTCAAACATGAAGTGTAAGCGGAAAGAGAGTAGCAACCTCTGATTTTGAAACATTAATCTTATTCTAATAGTCTCTCAAAATCGCCCTACAATGAAATTATTCGAAACGGAACATGAAGTATTCAAATAAAGCACATGAATAATTGACCTCCCTAAAGGCGATATCAAGCGATAAAAACTTACGGAAATCGCGCGCAGAGTTTGTCATTCTGTATGATCCCTTTGAAGACAATGGCCGCCTCACAGTGCAGGTCTAAGTTTGACCGTTCTTCTGATAGGGCCCTCTGAAACAGTGCAGTTTGTGCTGTTCCAAAGCTCAGTGCTGTGCCAAATCTGGGAGAAACACTACTATTCTCGCTCTCAGGTTCAGAGACAGAAACTGCAGCTAGTACGGGAGCAACACTGCACCCGTCTAGACGGTGTTACAGAGATCTCCAGGGCATATCAAAGTCAAACTGTGCAGCGTTGCCGAACGGATTAGGCAGCATTCTTCTCATCCTAACTAGTAGGGCGCATCTGGCTTTGCTTTTCTAGACTAACTGTAGAAGCTGTTCCGTCTAGTGTGTGTCAGGATCTTCACTTCTACAACTCCACTTCCAAGTCTTGGATGGCCTCTCGGATAGAACAACTGCAAAGAACAGTTCGTTTGCTTGACAATCTTTCGTCTGCCACAATGACTAGTTCCAAATCTTGACGCAGATTGCGTACAACTTGCATGTGGATCCGAAAAATGTGTGGCAGACGACATGCCACGTTTGCCGGGATTCAGGAGACGTCCAACGGATGTCGTGTCACGTATGTCGCACAAGTTGTGTCATAGACAGCGTCGTGAGTCGCATGTCAGGACTCAGCAAACGTATCACACGCGATAGGCCTCTGTTATACTCCCGCGGGAGCATCCACGGAAGGGCGGAAATCGCGCCGAGACTCCTTCCTCACCTGGCCAATCGCCGCGCCTCGCCGCGCCCGCCTCCGCCGTGCACCATTGGTCCGCGGTCGTTCCGCGGATGCTCCCGCGGGAGTATAACAGAGGCCATAGGCAGCACGCGTCCGGATTCAGATGGCATGAATTCAGATGTGCCACAAACTTTCTGCAGCATGCGTTGGATTTTCAGAAGACTGAGTAGGGAGAATGGGAGAATGACTGCAGGAATTGGGCGAGTGTGGTGGCCGATGGAGAGTAAACGGTATCGAACACTCGACCAACTACCGATTGATTAGACTTATGATTCTGCAGATCAGGCACTTCAGGTTGGGACTCTCACTATCTCACTTTCTCTTCACATAGGGAACGGACTACTTCGGAGTGCAGAGTGCGTATATAGAGGGTGGGCGGGCTTCATCGGAACTGTTTGGCGATTTGCTCTACCGCATCCCGTTATACTCTTCTATATAGTAAAACCAGTTTTTTTTACTGTAATGAAGGTGAGTAAGAAGGCCTGAGCGAAGACAAGAAGACGATCGAGGCGCTCTATGGGGCCTCGGGGCAAAGCCCTAACTGGACGTTTCGCCGCTAGCCCGCTGAACGACTGGTAAAGAGATAGAAGGTATGTCTTACAAGGGAACTGCCTGGACGGTACGCCTAAGATGTTTTTATTACTTATTATTTGTCGACATCTCGTAATTCACCAGCAATGTCCGAAATATGCCAAATGCGATTTTGTATGAAACTTTTACTCCAATAAATTGTTCTCATTGTCAATGTAAGAAATTTTGACGCAGGAACAACATGAAACAGCGGCAGAATGCCAGAAAAATGCTTCAAATGCAATTTATTACTGTCGGTGAGGTGAGTGCCACAGTGTACTCACAGTGTAGGAGGGGACCACATGATCCTCAACTTGACCTAACACCTCGATCAATATTCTCGCCTCTGTTATGCTTACAAAGTCGCGCGGTCATGACAAGCTGCTGCCGCCAACACTGACTCTACAATGTCTGCTAACCCTCGAGTGGCCGTTCACCTACTGACACTGAAGTGTGGATCTCCAGTGGATGCTGTCCCTTAGAGAGACGAAATGCAGCTGGCGGAACGAATAGCAAGTATCCTACAGGATTTCGAACTGCGACATCTGGAAATCGACGAAGTGGAGTAGCTGGAGGTAGTGGAAGAAGAGGACCAAGAGTTTCAACCAGAAGAGGGTTGTGCCGGAGTCACGACACCCTTAACCAGTGAAGGCACTATCACGTTTTTGGGAGGACAAACCGTTTCGGAGGAAAAGGTTTGGCTATACTAGAATTGTTACACTATACAAGCTTGAGAACTGGGGAAAGTGGACTGTATCGCGATTCCAGGCTTGGGCTGCAGCGGAGTACCACTGGGCAGGAACTGTGAATTTAAACACAAGTTCAGATATTGAAATCTCTATGGAAATCCGATACTATGGTAAAAGTGCAAAATCGCGAAGTAGCATAGGAACCGAACCCTAGACCTCTCGAACACGAGGCGTGCCCTCTACCACTGCGCCACCCAGTTCACGGCACCGAATCCAGCGCTGCCGTGAGGAGCTCGCTCTGCGGACCTTAACCATTACATCCTCGTTCTCGTTTGCCTCAAGGATTCGGCAAAACCAAAACATGTTCTGTTACTATCTGGAGCACGGGGATTCTCCCTATGGTACTCGTTCTTGTCGTTCCGGCGCACCGTTCAGACAGCTCCCTTGTTAGCTCATTGGCTGAAAATGTCGGTGGGAGCTTACAACGAAGGTGTCTGACTCCACAGTCCGTTACATTCGTTATTCCTCAGCCTTCAATGAATCGTTAAAAACCCGCCGAGCTGACTGATCATCCTTCAGCTCGGCAAGTGAGAGCGAGTCTGGTTTAAACTTCGTCAACAATGTGTTTGTATGCCATAATTTATGCCACTTAGCCGAGCAGTCTATAACGTCACTCACCTGAACAGCTGGTAGAACTTTCTGGATCGCGTCTTCGCCTTCGCTTTGAAACAAATCGCCCAGACTGCGAATGGCGGACAGCTTGTGCACTTCCTTGCCTTCTCTGCAAACGACCTTAGATCACCTCTGTATTAATCAGAGCCCAACAATGCGATAGGAGTGGGGCGTACAGATTCGCGATGGCAGTCTCTATCGGGCCTCTGGCAATGTCGTCCAGGTCTGGATCTTCGGCCAGTTTGAACAGCTTCTCCCAGTCCAAGCCGTTCGACACGGGCCGATCCTCGATATTCGCTTCTATCATCACCTTCAAAGCAAACCGGTTAATAGAAGACTCACATATAAGTGCCTCCATGACAGGCATAAGCAAAAACGCTTTTCTTATACCAGCATTGTTAAGCGTACACAAAGTTTGAGTAGTCAATTTTATTGGTGGTTGCCAAGTACACGGTGCTGGACACATCTCCCACATGCTGAACGACTTCAGCCGTGGCAGCTTCAAGAGCAGTAGAATCAGCTGTTTAGCAGCGGATCGATCATGTCACACGGCAAAAAGGACAGCACTTCTTGGCATGTTTCTCTTTACATCGTAACCTCTGAATAGAAGATGGACACCATCGTTCACCGTTTGTATGCGTCACGCATTCTTCCATGAAATATCGTGGAGGCGTTATGAATGCCTGTTGGCCACCCTCTGTAGCCAGCTATCAGAAGCAAAGTTTTTTCAGTGAATAATTTACTTGGTATTTTAATGCACCCCGCCATTGTAGCTACTAAATCGTTTTAAGACGTTTTCTATTCCGAAGAATTCATTGGAAAAGCGGTGATAAGGTAGCCAAATCAGATCTTTATATGACCATCCTTAAAACCACAACGACCTTTGTAATGTGTTGTGTATTTGCTACTATACCATTTATTTGCCTAGCAAATGTGCTGTTCTGCATCATCATCATTGACATTTGTGTTCAAAATTATTACTTTCGAAAAGCTGCACCTTAATGTTTCTTTCTAGAAGTCATCTCTTCAAAGTTTCAGAAGTTCAAATTTGACAGTTTTCCAGAACGAGCAACGCTTTCGAATGCTGTACACTGGAATTGTAATGGTTTTTCATTTTGGCTGGCATCCAACCTAACTACCTAGCAGCACCGCTAGCAAAGTCAGCAGGCGCTGATGGCGATCGAGAATCGACCCTAGTTCGGTACTTGTTCAGATCAATCGATCCTTCTAAAACTGTATGGGTAGCGACCAGACATAGTCGCTACTAGTCACTAACTGTAAACCGTAGGCCATTGCATTGGCCAAATGTGCACGTATCCAAACCACCACCTAGGAGTGGAGCACAACACATGACGCTCTCTTGAAGGCGTTCCCCTTTGTTTTAATACTATTTATTTATTTATTGAGTCAGGATTTGAATTAATATATGAAACACCGCAAAGCATTCCGAAACGACCCTACGATATGATGCTACCATGCCACAAAATTTTGCCTGGACCTGAATTGTGCTTGACAGCTCAATATCTCCTCGGAAGTTTGCGACCGTGGCTTATTGTCCAACATGTGATTTTCAGACAGAAAGGAAAGTCACTTGTTACATTTCTTCACCAAAACCACCTGTTCCTTGCGTTTGCTGCGCAGATTGACTCTCACAAAGTTCAGTCCTGGCAAGCCATCACAAAGCGTTCGGGGTAGCTCTTACATTAGGTCATTAAGATATCAGTGCAAGTTGCATGAAATATGCAAGAATAATCGTGAGATTTTCAGACTCACTGTTAGATTATAGCGCTCTACGCATTTTCAAAGCAAATCCGCGACAGCTTGTCGAAAGAAGTGGAATGTATATTCCACTCCGAAGTCTTGGTCATGCAGTGGCTGTATCCAGATTTGCCTGAGTGCAAAAGACGCAAGAACATTCTAGACTGGCCGGTACACCACGTAATGCTGTAGAGCTGTTCGCGTTCACCGTTACATGGATCACCATTTTCAGTACTGGTGTAGCACAGTTTAATCATGAATAAACTACGGAACATTGCAGACTAGCGTGCGGTCACTGTTAGTAACAAGAAATGGTAGAGGCTCGTGGTCTAGCTCATGCTGCTTTCACTCCTTGACCTGTAATCTTTTCCTTACTTCTGCGCCTGACTATGAATATAACGAAGCGGTTTTGCTGTAGCAAAAACAGGTTCGATGTAATCCTGCAGTTGTACTGTACATGCTTGTGGGTGACAGGTCGCGAAGGGAGGTAAGAACGCGCCAGCCAATCATAAGGAAGCACAGTATCAACAGTACCCACGGCAAATGTTCAGGGCACCAACCGTGCACGCCCTCTCTGCATGGACGACTATTCGATGCAGCCTCTTTGGCTGGCGCGTTTCCACCTGCCAATGCGGTACGCCGATATGTGGGTTGGAAAAAGTCTTTTCATTTTTCAAGGATCTATTGCTTCACAACTACAAAGTCAAATCGATTGAGATAATCTCCATTTTGTTCCACTACACTTTTCCAAAGACTGGGTACTTTCCTAAGTCCTCTCACGTAAAAGACTGCAGCTCTGGAGTCGAACCATTGCCGAATCCAATTTTTGAGGTCTTCATCCGTTTCAAAAGTTTTCTCCAATTCCTTGCTTGAGAGCAGCAAAGAGATGGTAGTCGGTAGAGGCGAGGTCCGGGCTATACGGTGGATATTGCGCTACCTCCCAGCCAAGGTCCTTTATTGTTTCTCTTCTAAGTCTTGCAACATGTGGTTCTGCATAGTCGTGCAGGATCACACCTTTGACTTCTCAGGCCTTTTTTTGAAGAGCTGCGGCGACTTTGTAGAGTTGGTCACTGTATGTGGCAATATTAAGTGTCTCTTCACTTCCGAAAGTTTCCCAGTAAATCACTCCACTGATATCCCGCCAAACACTCATAACCTTCCTTTCGTGAACATTGGGCTTGAGATCAGACTTAGGGCTCTCTCCCTTTTGTACCCATTGCCTTTTCGTCGAAGTTGGCACACAGAACCCAGGACTCTTCGCCTGTCACAATCCGCGGAAGAAACGATTTTCTTCCTTATCTGGACAGAATAGAAGCAGCGATGGAGAGCCGTTGACCTTTCTGGGTGTCTGACAGGGCATGTGGAAACCAAGCTCCAAATTTCCATGCAAAGCCAAGATTCTTCAGATGGATTCCCACTATCCTATGAGACACTTCGAGCTTCCCTCCCAGTTGACGTGTCGTCTGCCAACTAGCGGCACGAAGAAGATGGAGTAGTTCAGTGTCGTCCAATTCAGTTGGCCTTCCTGAGCTTGCTTTGTCCTCGAGTGAACAATCTCCCTTTAAGAACTTTCCGAACCACTCATAACAGGTGCGATGAGTAAAGATCCAAAGCCATATGAGGTAGATCTAGCATTAAGTCCGGAAGACTGGATAGATAACAAAACACAAGAAGGGTCTTAACCTATGTCCGCAAACGGTAGACAAATGGGATAGGATTACGAAATCAGCAATTAATGTTGGCTAGCGCGTTTACAAGGAGGACGGTGAAAAAATTTCGAAGTGTGAAGAGACTTTTTTCCGACCTGATACCTGCCTGTGTGCTTATGTTCCTTATTTTCGAAGGTTTCGGACAAATTACACAATTTTATGTAGAAAATGAGGGCGAATTCCCTCCTGTAATTGCATCAGAAAAAATTGTATTGAAGAGAAAAATAACAGAAATCGTATACTGTCACAAACCTCAACCATAGTGGACGGCTCCCAGTAGTAAGCAGATCAGTAGCGTCGTCGTTAAAAGCACAACACCTGAAGGCACTACCATTAGAATACGCCACAGAAGCAGCTCCATTACGGAAGAGTGTGTATGCCGCGCTTTTAAACAATGATCATCGTCCACAGAGAAAAAACAGAGAGGAACAAAAAGACGGCGCGGCGGGATGCGTCGGGTGTCCGCTTGCATGATTAATGCCAGCTAACTCGTATGAATATGTCAATTAAATCAAGAAACGAATGCGTTGAACACCTGCTGCACAGCCCAGATCCGCTCCATCTGGAAGCAGCTTCTGCTTTACTTTGGTATCGCTATAACTTATTGAATACTAAGGCCAGCTGTTCGCAAGCTACCGCCAACACACCTCGAACTCAAGCCCTCTTTTTAGTAGATCTGCCGAACATTTCGCACGAAGTCGTTTTTAGACTCCTAAGGACTTCGGATCGCATTTCTGAATAATTTTCTAGGTTTAGAAGCCCTCTTGGTTAGCAGAAAATATTAGCAGAGATGAAGGCTTAAATGTCCATGAAGCTAGGAAACGATCAACACTCCTCTTAGTAAAACTGCAGCCTTCAACTCTAATTTCTTGCAGAATAGTTAAGCGCAATCAGTGGTAGGAATACTGTGCAGTTAAAGGAAAGCAGTGAAAAATTCAAAAAGAAGCTTATTACTAAGACATTGAAGCTGAAAGGCTATCTATCAACACTACATGAATATAAATGGATGGAAATGGTAACTGAAAAATTCACGGCTGGATGCATAATATGTGGAGAAACAGCCGAAAAAATATACCGAAAGTGAGCAGTTGAGGAAGGAATAGCGACTGCAGAGCGTAGGTGAGAACTTGACTAGCGGCATAAATACACGGACAAGTGGAGGCTTGGTGCTGATGCAACCTGCATAAACAGACCATCGCTTTTTACTGAATTAAGAGTGGAAGTAGAAGAGATCTATGTCAGAAACCATCTTAGAAATCAGTACAGAATACCGCGACTCGCACTCCAACCGAGCGACTTGTTCCGTCGGGTATGCTTTCAGAACGATTTCTCCAATAAAGTATAGCGTCATTGAACAATAACTGATAAGAAGGATAAAGGACGACGCAGCTCTTCCTTTTTGGGAGACATCACGCACCCTGGATTTTTGCATGATAGGTACTCCTTCCCCAACAGTTCAGTACCAGACCCACCCAAGTGGTCCTCGCCGGTAAAATGAAAACGAACAGAATCCACCTTAATTGAGTCAGTGCCCAAAAATCTATTCGTATGAACCGCTTTGCTTAATTAAACATTCGTAGCTTCAGGTACAT
Source organism: Heligmosomoides polygyrus polygyrus (assembly GCA_947396885.1). NCBI lineage: Eukaryota > Metazoa > Nematoda > Chromadorea > Rhabditida > Heligmosomidae > Heligmosomoides > Heligmosomoides polygyrus. The sequence continues at coordinate 37,119,525 of OX377202.1, forward strand.
GGATTTTGACGAGAAATGTGGGAAGAAGTCTTCGAAGAAAGCTTCTAAGCAAACAATCGCGGAGCATCACCGAAATGTGATATGAGACTTCGAAAAGCTCTGGCTACGTGCTTTCCCAGTCAACAACACCAATTGTCGTGTCTTTTATTACGAGTTCCGAGAGGTTTTGAGCTAAAAGTTTATGACATCGTCCCGAGTTTGGCGTCAGCCCTACCCGCTTCACCATCATCAGTTTCAACGCTTCACCTCGTACTGCTACAGCGACGTATTTTATATATGCGCCTAGAACAAACAACTATACCAACCTTACCAAAGGACTACCGGGTTAGGGATGAAGAGCCTTGCCTGCAATTTCATAACAACTCCTACTGCGAACGTGACTGTATGGAAAGATTTTAACCCTCCGTAAATCTTAGACGGTATTCCGAAGAGGTGTTGGCTGGCGTGTACATCCGATAGCGGGTTCTTGGTTCTGATTTCTCGTCCGAGCCAACCAAGCTTGCCATCGCTCCAAGGTCGGTGAGTTGGTAGCAGACTTGTCCGGAAAGTGCGGAACACTAACTGCTCCATTGGCTGGCCAGTCACTGCTTAGGCCAAATACTACTTCGAATTGCCTCCTCGACAACCTGAGACGTAGAATGCGTGGCGCATTTCAAAATGATCAATAAGCCGTCCCTTATCCTTTGTTGTGCAGACAGCTCAGGGCTTAAGCAGCAACGCATGTAATGTGTTCCTATCTCAAAGATATTAAACACAATTCCGAATTGAATGCGAACACTGAGATCTATCCTAGTCAAGGTGGAGGGTACATAACTAAAACCTAAAAACTACGCAACCAGTTGACTTGGGGTTTACGGAGCGGCTTCCAGAGAACAGAATAGGACCCATAAAGCAAACAAAGAAATGCACAAACAAACAAAAACAAACAAATACCCGCGGTTGTAAAGACGTCGTAAAGACGTCCAGGCGGGCAAGGCGTATTCAGGCAGAACTGACCGCCGCATCGCACGTTATAACCAATATCCGTCATGGGGGGGGAGGTGCATAGCTTTGCAACCGTGGTGATTTTTCGTTTTTGTTGTATTTTTTGTGAATTTTGTCAGCTTCGGCCCTATTTTGTCCTCTATAAGGGGCAAAAGTAATGAGACAAATTGAAAAAAATCGTTATCTCTCTATAACTCAATTACAACTCAACGATGCTGAGGAATGTGTTCGCCATTAAGGTCAACGTCTTGCTGCCATCTCTCAGCCAACTTTCTGATCCCATCCTTCCAGAACTGCTTGGGCCTGATGTTGATCAACTGCTCGTATGGTTGTCAAGGACTGCTTGGGTTTTTGGTCCCTTCCGACCATGAAATCCTGTAGGCTCAAGAGGTAGCGATAGTCGCATGGAAAGATGTCCGGCGAATACGGTGGGTGAGGCATGTGAACGTAGCCCAGCTGAGCAAGCTTATCCGTGGTCACTTTTGCCCGAGAGGTGCAGCTTTGCCGAAGAGGAGGACCTTCTTGAAGCGCTGAGACGGAATAAGTGCGAGTCGCCGGCCCATCTCTTCTATTTCGTTTACCATGGCCTTGGAGTCCATCGTCGTGCTTTTGGTAAACAGCTTCCAGTATACCGGTCCATGGGCGCAGACCCAAAACTCTGAAGATGCTTCTCGCCATGAACATCTCGCGGAACAAAGGGTAACGGGTCACCAGGGCTCACCCAGACTCGCTGCTTGACAGGGTTAGGGTAGAAGACGTACTTCTCATCTTGTGTGAGTATCGAGTTCAGGCTGCTCGGGGTTGGAAATTGGGCGAGATTTGCGCGACATAGGTCGACTCGTCAGACTGGGGTTTCGGATGAGACAGATTGCGGTTTTGGCATGCTTTTGGTAAGGGAGGAAGTAGTAACTTCTCAGGTGGCCTTCAGTAAGTAGCATACAAGCATACAAATATGATAAGAACAAAACCAGACTCAAGACACGAGATATTTGGACACGGATATTTGGACATGGAGATTTGGACACGGATATTTGGACATGGAGAGTCTCATTACTTTTGCCCCCCCCCCCCCTAATAGAAACCGCTCCATGAATCCCAACTCAACTGGTTGCATAGTAATGTGGTCACCCCCCCCCCACTAGGATAGATCCGAACACTGTTATAACAGCTGCTATAACAGATAAGCAATTCTACAACTGTTATAACAGCTTGTAACGAAAGCCTCTGAGTTTCCGATAGCAAGATTTATGCCGAGTTGAAATGGCTCACCGTGTTCACTGGAACCAACCGCTATCTCTGCTGGTGCCCTTTAAACGAAAAAAAAACCAGATTACACAGTCAGGCAAGTTGTAGAGCCGTTCGTTTTTAAAGCACTTCCCAAATGATGTCCTCACTAGGGAAATTTGAATTACAAGAGAAGGCATCGTTCTGGAGCGCTTGCCACTGGTGGTTGTACTGTATACCGTCTAAAGGTCTCTGCTTGAAATGAAAGGGAACTTTCTGAAGAACAACTGCGATTCTGAAGTACGATTTTGTAATGACAGGGTATCAGTAACGAGAGGTCTGACGAGGAAGGTCAAAGAGGTGACCGAGGATTTTTATAAAGCGACCCACATAGAATTGTAGGGCCTTGTCTGGGAAGCACCATAGTGGTTTCCAAATTTCCTGCGGACCTCTGGGTAGATCGAAAAGGGCAAAAAGCTGTAGCGCTTCAGTGCGGCCTGATAACGCAAAACTGACACCTGCAATACCCTTGCCGTGCTCAGAAATGATCCTACAAAAGGTTCGGAGCTTCAATCATTGCTGGAACGCGAGATTTGGCAAATTGCTAATAGAAGCGAGAAAGCACATCCAGAGGAGGCATCCATCAGGAAGCCCTCAGTGATCGGATGACCGAATGGGTAACGCGGTGGACTTGCAGAAGAGCGCCCAAGGGATCGATTCCGGGGCTTGGGCTTGTGCATGAGTAGAGGACTTTTTTGCATTTTATTAATGTGGAGTGGATTTTAGCCCTAGCAGGGTACCGTATTCGCTTTTCTAATCCGCCCTTAACCTCTTTCAAAATGTGGTCCAAACTAGCTTTCGTCGATTAGAGATACGCCGCTAGCCATTAAACCATGCTTGTCTTGTTGGGGAAGTTCTCTTTAGATGCCATGTATGATCCCTTTATTATGTTTTCTGCTAGTCTTGTAAGTGTGTCTCGTAGCGGCCTCAATGCGAGCATGATCGACAGCTATTACTTTGATCCATCACGCTGATCGCCTCTCGGATTTATAGACTTCCTAGATTTCTCTTTCGATTTTTCTCTGGACAACGCTTTTCTTATGACTTTCACTAATTCTGCTAACTGTGAGCAAAACTGGAGTGTTTTATCCATCTCACATTATTGCGGCCTGTTTTTATACTTTTATACCGACCACGCTTCCCTGCTCCTGGGGTTCCGTTGCACACCTGGGGGGGGGGGGGGTGCACAAGCACCTTCACGGCTACAGTGTCGGAAAAAAGTTTCGCCAAAGTAACATTAATAACATTTACTTATACGAGGCTGTGCTTAGCTTTCTAAATAAATTAATAGTGTGTTCGCTTCGGAAAACTTATATTTGGAAAAAATCGCGACCTCTGCTAAAGCGCTACGAAACTCAAAAGCCTTCACGAATCATTTTCGGCTCTTGTTCTTAGAACTTGTGATAAAAGTTCTAAGAATTAATCTGATTTGAGAAATTAACTACAAGTTAGGTTAAAAACAAATTAGCTATATTTTGATAAAGTACCTTTTTCAGTGAGTCGCTAGTCCTTTAAAAAAAACTTTCGCGTCACTCATGGAAGAAGTCTTTTCTTGCAAACCTTCAAAAGGAGCGCTTCTCCAGTAACATCTTGTGATCAATTAATTTCGGTTGTCTTTTGGTACAATAATTGCTCTTCACTTTTGCTTGTCTTTGAAGAGCCAAGTTTTGCAGTGATTTTTGTGTTCAACTTGTTTTGTACTTCTTTGGGCTCAACAAATGTTCATGTGCATATTCAAAGTTCGTCTAGGGTGTGGGTATTCGGGATAGTGATCACGAATTTGGTATCCGTTTTTTGTTGCGGTAGATTACAAGATGAGATGTAAGGCTCCCGTCCTGTGGACGGGAAGTATACCGTTCCCATCATCGCCTGTTGATGACGATCCGCGGACAACGCCTGACCACGAATTTAACATAGGCTTTTGTCTTTTAAATTTTGGAGTGCTATTTTTAGCTCAAAATGTGACCTTAGAAACGAGGTGTGGTTAGATGAAGAGAACGGCGGTGTGCTGTCTTTTCACAGTATCAACGTCTACTCTCACCTAATGTATTCCATCGTTACACCCAAACCGATGCCAGACTCGTGATAAGCACTCCAAATGACCCTCTTAACGAGGTTTGGACGAAGGATTTTTTTAGCCTTTGGAGTGTCTAGAGTACGAGTGCCCATATCTGTAATGCCTTCTCCTTCCACCCGCTAGAGTAGGGAGGAGCGGTTAAACGAGGCCGCTACGAGACACACTTTCAAGACTAGCAGAAAACATAATAAGGGGCTATGGCTAATATCCACTCTACATTGATAAAAATGCAAAAAATGCCGCTTCCCATGCATAACCCCAGGCCCCGAAATCGACCCCTTGGTCGCTCTCCTGCAAGTCCACCGCGTTATCCACTACGATATCCTATCGCTGAAGGCTTCCTGTTGGATAACTCCTCTGAATGTGCTTTATCGTTTCTATTAAGAATTTGCCAAATCTTACGTTATAGCAATGACTGAAGCTCCGAACCTTTTGCAGGATCATTTCTGGGCCCCGCAAGAGTATTCCAGGTGTCAGTCTTGCATTATCAGGCAGCACTGAAGCGCTACAGTTTTTTTGCAATTTTTGACCAACCCCGAGGTCCGCAGGAAATTTGTAAACCACTATGGTGTTTCCCCGACAACATCCTACAATCCTATGTGGGTCGCTTTATAAAAATCCACGGTCACCTCTTTGACCTTCCTCGTGAGTCTGCCTGGTTTGCCTGCATTTAGATTGTCACATTTTTGTTCTGGAGGAAGGTTTGCACGCATTTCTGACGCTCTCCGTGGAACGAGATGTCGCAGAGGCTGTCTAAGAGAGAAACTGGTCAACTAGACGAGTTCACGTGGGAAGCGGACGTGGGCATCAGCGTTTCTCTTTCTCACAAGCTACAGTTTCATTCACCAGCCCTGGTCCAAGGCCTTAGCGATCAGGAATGGATCGGAAACCAAATTGTAAAACTATGCAGCATTTTTGTTGTGGAAGGCTCGAAAAGAGTGCACTATGGTGCAAGTCTGATACATTCACACGGCGCAAAAGTCCACAGCAATAGGCATCGTTGTAAATTTTAGCAGCGATTACAACATTGTCCGCGTTGAAAACGTTGAAGAACTATTGGTGGTGCAGGACATCGAAAGAAAAAACTCAGAAATCACCGTGCTCGAATGTAATCAGCGAAACCAACGAGAAAACGCCTGCAGTAGTTCACAGTTGGAACTGCTGTGGTCAGCGAGGAACGAAGACACCCTGACCTTTTAGTGTTTTCGAGCGGAATTCACATACAAACGAAATCACATTTGAAGGTCTTCCACCCGCTGCACTGCTAACGAGGTCAAGGATTAGCTGTGTTGGAAATCGAGGGAATCAAGAACGTCGGAATATCAGAAAGCACCAGGCAATCATCTGGACGCTGATTGTCTTTAAAACACAAGCGAGATGTTGAAGGGCGGAGCTAGGATTGAAGGACAGCCAGAGAGAGAGTAGGACAAAACGAAGTTAATGTAAGCAGACCATCGGATTTTTTGAGATCTAAACGGCTCCTTTCCGGCATCAAATCACTGTACACTTGTCTGCCTACTTGCGTCCTCGTCCTCAGGAAGTTGGCCGGTCAGCGAGTGCTTCAATCGTTACTGAGGCCTGTCCAAGTATGTCGAGACCCTTTTTAATCCCTTCAGCTTTTACAACAGGACGTACTTCTAGAGCAGCTTAATTTATTTTTTCAAGGCCCAGTGGGCTCATCAAGGTGTGTGTTAATGCCATAAATTGGAAAAGAATTATTCTTTACTGTCTGTCATGCTCCGAAAATAAACATAAATGAAACAGCGCACACTACCTGACTGCCTAAGCGAGGCACTTCCCGGTTAGCTGTCAGAGCTTTGCCATACAATAGGGCTATAACAATATGTTCACAATCACATGAAGCAAAGAACACTGATAGACTTATCGGCTTGAAACAGTGCACTTGGGTAGAGTTTCAATTCGAAACGTTATCGCTACTTGGAATAAAAGCTGGACAGCCGCCACCAATTGAAATCAATAGAAAGTATGAGAGCGTGCAAACCATTTCTCCTTTCACGAGGTCTAGATGTAGATGATGCTAGGGGCGCAAAGCAAGGCTTAGATTATTATTTGAACCAGGAATTCGACCGGGCCTTTACAGAGTCGATAAAACGTCAACTCGTATACACCATCTCCCTTTTTGGAACTGTGTGGAGTAGCTGGAGGAGCTGGGGTGTTGCGTGAAGTTATTGGTTCCGGTCCAGAACAAGGCATCTAAGCCTTTCAGCCCTTCGAATTCGCGAAGTGCAACCGATCTTTCGGAAGGGACTTTTTTCCTTCAACTGACCATAAAGCACTGCATGCTGAAGCATATTCAGAACGCGAATCTACGAGAGATGCAAGTCTTTGGGCCCTTATGTGATGCATACACCACTTCTGTAGAGAAGCAAGTCAAGCGAAGCAATCTGTTGAAAACTGAAACCAACTTCACAGAGAAGACTTTCTGTTCGGCTTCAGAACACTGCGCGATGTAATAGTGAGAAATTTATTTTGGGAGAACAGAAACAAAGCACTGTTCCACGACCTCAACCATAAATCTAAATAAATCAGTAAGCACGCGTTCCACTGCAAAGCAAAACTAAAGGAATTGCATATTGAAGACGTGTAATCCCTCCTCTTTAGCCGGGATCTAAACTATCATCCGCCTTGGAGTTCTCCATTTTTCCTCGTTTATTCAGTTTCCTTCCTTCCACATGTAGAAAATGTAGGATGTTAGGCGAGACACAAAAATGTATAAGCTCATTCGTCATTCTCATTTCGTTTGATGGCTCAAATCAAACCGCGCACGAGACGTTTTATGATCTGGTGCCGCAGATAAGGCCATTATTGGGCGCGTGTGATTTTTTTCAGCGAGAAAGATAGTATCCTGAACACTATGATTTACATATGTTGTGCATTAGAACGTAATGAAGAATAAAATAAAGGATGAGAGGGTGAGTTCTCTCCGAAAAATGTGGGCCTGCTGTGCATTATAAACGAGAAAGATGTGACAAAGATATAAAGCACTTAACTCGTGCGTCAAATAAAATTGCTTGATGAAATTCTGCATCGTATCTGAGCCTTTCTCGGACATTATGAATGTGATACGTTATTCTCAAAGAGTCAATTTTTTGTTTAGCAGTCCAACAGTGTTCAGGGCCTGCCCCCCCAAGCTGTAGACATGATGGCTGTGCAATTTTTCGAACTCTTGGAAGCTTTTTGAACCAGAGATAAGCGCCAGCGAGAACTAGCAAAACGTCAGAATGTCCTGCAGCAATATGAAAACTCTAACACTCCGTCGCTTAAATTAAAGGATAAAAGGATACAGGACGACGCTACGCAATCCCTTTTTCGATGTGCCACGCATTCAACACCTATGAGATATCGTGGAGGCGATTTGAATGCGTATTTGGCCGCACAATAACTTGTGGTGGCCAGCCGATGAGCAAGCGTCCTCCCAGAGAAGTCTGGCATCAAGTCAGCGGCCCCGGAGGGATGGAAGGCTTAGTTGGTCTGGGCGGGGAATTCGAGCCAGAAAACTTGCACCGGATGCACGCGACAGCCGACACCTCCTCAGTCTGCGTTTTTTTGGCTTTGGCACTACTATGGTACTTGAGCTCACGTAAGTTGTATGGAGGACTAGGATGCACCATCAGAATTGGGAAACATGGATGAATAAGCGGAACAGGTGCAGTTGTTTTTTTGTGTTTAATGTGCCCTATTTGGTCGCTTAATGCTGGCAAATTCTAACGGTTTCTGTTGGCTGACGTGCGCCTGTGCCTGATAAACCAACACAACATGACAACGTGTCGTGAACTCGAATCAGCGACTCGCTTAACCATGCCCACTTGGAACGAAAAGTGCACATGAACGCAGATCTCCCGTCAACAGGAATGGTTTTGTAAGTTCGATGTGAGCAATCTAGCTGGAGTGCAGAAGAAGTCGATTTTTTAAAGGCACAAAAGAAGGCAAAAACCAATAACAACTGTCGGAACACCTGCGCTGTGTCCGAAATTAATGACCTTCAGCTGTGTCGTCACAACGGAGCGTTGAAGAAAAAACAACTGCACGAGTTCTGCTTATTCATCCATGTTTCCCAATTCTGATGGTGCATCCTAGTCCTCCATACAACTTACGTGAGCTCAAGTACCATAGTAGTGCCAAAGCCATATGGCTAACGCAAATGGGAAAATGGGTTCCATGCTCCCTGGGCAACGAGTACGAAAACGTGCTTGTTGAAAGCGACAATAACAAAGAATCTAAAGAAAAGCGTGAGAATCTTCTGCGGTCGACAGGCGACATAGCCGTTTGAAGCAAAGCTCTTCGTAAACCGATTTGACGCAACCGCTCTCCCTTGCGCCCTGTGGTATGGAAGAGACAAGGGGGACACCGCTGCCGCTGCTGCGACAAACAAAAACTCAAGAACCGTCCGGGAACGCTGGATGCCTTTCGAGAAGAACAATAAGTGAGCAAGAGTAACTTCGAATTCCAGAAGTAAGAATAGTCTCTTCTCCGTGACCAGGCGGAAGTAGGAGTTAGCATCACTATGGGCATGGCGGGCAGATGGGTTAATGAAACCTCGCAAGAGATCAAAAGGGAAGAACCAAACATGAGAAAATTAACCTTCGACAGAATGGACCGATGTGTCAGAGGCAAAGACAAACTATGTTAGTGACACTTCGTTTATGACCGAGTCAAGCACCACTTTCAGAATTTGGCAACAAATGGTAAGGAAGGCATGGGCTCAATGTACTTTAAGAACTAGAACAACTATATGGAACAGAAAGGAAAACGATCAGTGAAAGCAATGACAGCTTAATCTACTCAAATGGTTAATTTGCCATCTCGCAACAGTACATAGAAGAAACTGAAGCTGAAAGCCCTTCTGAGCGTTAAGTCCAAGGAAGGTGAATCAATGGCAGAGCAGCAGGAATCAAAACCGTAAGGTAAACAGAGCGACGGAGAACAACTCCACAGCAATCCTACTAACGTACCGAAAGCAGCTCACGTTCCTAAGGACACGATTTTGATTGTTTGCGAGTAAATGAAAGTAATGAAGTACTTTAGAAATGCACCGCGCGTTCTACTCCTACGCGATTTCTGAAGAACTACGATGGCGTAAACGGCTTCTGCAACGACTTTCGGTGGCCTGACGATATGCCGCTCACGGCTCCGTAATTGTAAGGCAAATCTGGCCTATGGAGGAATAGATGGGTTTTTATCGCACGACAAAGCCGAAAAGGTCTACTTTCCCCTACGGACTGCGCGCACCTCCCATTAGTCATCCAATCAAGAGTGTCATTTCAAAAATTGGGTTTAGAGATTGAGATCAAACCCTTCAGGTCGACTGGTCGAGCCGACTAACAACATCCGCACCGTGCCATTGTAGTTTCCCTTTCTTCTTACCATAAGACAAGACCAACACCAACTCAACGATCCCGGATAGGAAGAATAGGCCCCAGACCTTCAAAATACAGAGACTACGGTCTCCTCGCACCTCTCGTTTGCGCCTCCTGTAATTTCGCTACCTAAATCCTGTGCGTAGCTATCGAACCGAAATTACCTCAAGCGCAGGTAAGATTCCCTAGAGTTCTATATCTGCATGTTCCTGTTCACATAAAAAACTACTTTGACCAAGATCACTTACGGGTAGGCCGCTTTAGAGCTTAATGGTAAGGGCAAAAACACAGAAATTAAAGTACAAAACCAGAACAGATACGTAAAGTACGAAAGCCTTCAAAAGCGAAGGCGTTTACAGTTGCACTGCTCCATTCCTTGGCCACTGTGGTAAACATCTCTCCGGGTTCTCTTACAAAGGGTTAAGTTATAAGGAATACATCAGCAACCACAAGCATCTAACGCAGGCTTCAGCCGGAATTCGGACTCGCTCAACTCTAAATTACGGAGAGTAGATTTTGCACTGGGCTTTGTGAATTCATGCGCTGTGCTTCTAGGATTCATCAATCAAACGTTTTCCGTGCTCAGCCGCTATAGCGGAACCGTAATCGCAGGGTTCCTGCGCTTCTGAATATCAGGAGATTTCAACGCACAGTTCCTGGAATCTTCGCATCAGGAGAGGAATAGGCGAGAATGGAACAATTCTAGAAACAATGGAAGGGGAAGTGTAACCGCATAAATTTGCACCACTCGTAAATGGATCTGCTTCGAACTGGGGCGCAGAAGCACTCCATTGAAGGCATTCACATTACAATGCATTTGTGAGCAGGGACGAGCCCATCTCCGCAGAGTGCTCGCTACTTCCTAGTGCGGTCAGCATAATATTAGATATATCTACACCCAGTCACTAACGCGAAGAACGCCTAGCACGGTATGCGGTCTTCGAGACAGTTACACACAAATTACTTCGGAGTCGAAAGGAAACTAAAATCCTTCGCACACATTCACCTCAACGTCGATGTCTCCCCGAACTTCGCCTTCACATAAAATGTCGCTGTTCTTTCGCATCTCATCCATGTTTCTTGAGCCGAAGAAGAGCTTGCTGCCCTCAATAAACGTTGTCTATGAACCTCACATAGAAGCATACATTTTTATTAAAGAGCGTGGTGCTATGATGCACACGGTTTTGAAAAATTGCTTTTAAGGTTGCACAATGGTACCCAAGACATCGAAGAATGTCGTGCTTCTTAGAAATTCAAATTTCAATTTAATTCATTAAACATTCATTTAAAACTTTGTCAATATTACGACAGATTCATATAGTCATTGAATAAAAATCAGGCACAAACTAAGGAAGAACAAGGCGAAAATTGGAGAGGAATGTCTGATAGGACTTGCTTTCTGACTTAGCTCTCACAAGATCTGCTCAGGCTAAAGCGGAATCCTGTTGAAATCAAAATGAAAAAGTTCTACAAAAAGATGGAGGTGTTAATGTTGCGCTGTATTCCCAAGCACAATTTCAAGTCCAACCCCATAAGCCGACGTCGCTCAACAGCCGTTCTGCCCGGGCTCATACATTCCTCCCAAGCTTCCAAATGCCGTGGAATTCCGCCACTAGATGGTGAGGGTTCCTCTAGTCAGTGGTTCTTTAGCTTCAGCAGCGTAGCTTGTCCACTCCTGCACAGATGCATTTACTGTTGAGGGCTAACTACACGGAAACAGCAATGGAAATTGCGATAGCCCAAGATGCTGAACCGCGAACTTCCTTATTCGTCATCTTCTGCAATTAACCTTGAAGGCAAAAACATGCCCAAAGTGCTCAAAAACGTCTCAGGTATAGGAAAGTACAGGGTGCGTAAAAAGTATTGACGCAGTAAACATCAACGTTAGAAATAACAACACATCATAACATTTAATAACTTTGTATACAAAATGTCAGCAATGATCTAGCGAACAGAATATCATCACTTGTATTTCCTATGGGCTTCTTTGCTGCGAATGCAGGGGCGAAGACGCCGATCATGGTTTGTGTATTCATCACAAGCGCCTCACGTTTTCGTGGATACAGCAGTGAAGATAAATCGGTAGAACTATCTGTATTGATGTCCTAAAGAAGCAGCTATTTACTTGGCTCGAATCCCACCTCGAGAGTAAGCCGTGTGTCTTCCAGCAGAATTATACCCCTGCGTAGAGTCCAGGATTGTTCAGCACTGGTATCGCGCCAACTTGGAGGACTTCATTCCGGCAGAGGAATGACCACAGTATAGACCAGATTTGAATCCGCTGAATTACTCTATGTGGGGTGTTTTGAAAAACAAAGCATTGTTGACATTTTGAATATAAACTTATCAAATTTTATAATGTGTTGTCATTTCCAACTTTTACGTTTAGTGCGTCAATACTTTTTACGCACCCTGTAAATGTCTCTATCGGTCAATCAGGACTTTACCTGTGCTGTTGTTCCTAATTAGTAGTTTTCTTTTATGTAATTCCTTACGTGAACCTTTTACGTTGTCTGTTCACATCTCAATAAAATGAAAGTAGATGTCACGAGCACGGCACGCACTGAAGTACGAACCGGTGTCACATGTCTTCCATCTCCTAATATGAATGCAGTAACTAATACAACTTTCGTGGAAAGAAACTGATAGCACGCTGTCTAACTCTCTGTGCAATTTTTAATGCCGATTAATATTCCCAACTGCTCGCACGTGACGCATGTAGGAGACGAGCGCCAAACTTCCTTTGGCTCTAGCTCCGAGTCTTAATCGCCATGTGTTTTCAATTGTCCGAGACTGGCGTGTTTTACAAAGTCCTGCATATGTACCTACCCAAGGCGTTAATGGCATGTACTGCTGCTGAACATCAAGCAAAGGACGATGTTGCGCCACGCATTTTATTAGGGGGGGGGGGGCAAAAGTAATGAGACAAAATGAAAAAAAAATCTTTATCTCCTTATAACTCAATTACAACTCAACGATGCTGAGGAGTGTATTTGCCATTAAGGGCAAGGACCTTGCTGCCATCGCTCAGCTCACTTCCTGATCACATCCTTCCAGAACTGCTTGAGCCTGGTGTTGATCAACTGCTCGATATGGTTGTCAAGGACTGCTTGGGTTCTTGTGTCCCTTCCGACTAGGAAGTCCTGTAGGCTCAAGTAGTAGTGGTAGTTGCATGGAGAGATGTCCAGCGAATACGGTGGGTGAGGCATGTGAACGTAGCCCAGCTGGCCAAGCTTATCCGTGCTTACTTGTTCCCGATGGGATGCGGCGTTGTCGAAGAGGAGAACCTTCTTGAAGCGCTGCGAATGAATAAGAGCGAGTCGCCCGCCCATCTCCTCAATTTCGTTCACCATGGCCTTGGAGTTCATCGCGGTGCTCCTGTGAAACAGCTTCCGGTAAACCGATCCATGGGCGCAGACCCAAAAGCTCCAAAGATGCTTCTCGCCGTGAACATCTCGTCGAACGAAGGTCGGTAACAATTCACCAGGCCTCACCCAGACTCGCTGCTTGGCAGGGTTAAGGTAGAAGACGTACTTCTCATCTTGCGTGAATATTGAGCCCAGGCTGCCCGGGGTTGGGAATTGGGGGAGATTTGAGCGACACAGGTCGACTCGTCAGACTGGGGTTTCGGCGTGAGACAGGCTGGGGTTTTTGGCATGCTTCTGGAAAGGGCGGAAGTGGTAACTTTTCAGATGGGCTTCAGTAAGTAGAATACAAACATACAAATACAACAAGCACGAAACCAGACTCCAGCCACGAGATATATGGACACGGCATGGGGTGTCTCATTACTTTTGCCCCCCCCCCCCCCTAATACCTGTCTAGCTGCGTGAGTATGTAGGGCATATACAAAGGCCTAAGAAGCAAAGTGATAGGATGCACATAGGCGCCGGTGCCGGAATAGATAGGAGTTGAAGAGGAGTGTGAACGGAGAAATGGAAGCATCTCAGTCCCTATGCCATTTTTTGGCCATCAGAAATGAACAGTGAGTCGAAAGAAGAGAACTTGAGTTTCTTCCTCAAGAGACGCTCGAAAGCGGAAGGAATATGAATTGGATCAAAAATCGCTGCCTGTGCGTCCCTTCAACAGGTGAAATGCAAAAAGAAGCACGATCATGTGAGCGGTTTAGCTTCATCAGACGGACTGCCATACGCTTGTCCGCCTGATCAATTAATTTGAACTGTGGTTATGTAACGGCCCAGCGATCAATAAAGCAAACACAGCTCTCGTTTTACGCTTCAACGCTCTCCGTACACCAAAAAGTGTGAATACAATCAATACTAACCCTTAACGGTACACAGGTGCATTTGAAGCGAGCCGAGGCAGCGAACATTCGGCTGAATCAGCGATGGACGCACGAAGGTAATGCTTTCGCTAGAGGAGCTGTGATATCAAATGCAGAATTACGGCAGACGGTAGCGCTTCCATTAGCATGTAAATTAGCCCTTCCTCCATTTAACACTGGTAATTGGGCCTCATCCAAGACCTGCTTGGTGCCATGTCGATGTCCATTTAGCCCATAACCACCTTCCCTGTAACAGAGCCTTGTTTAGTTTTATTTCCTAGAATCGTATTCGCAATGACCGGCATTTCTCATCAGAATTTCACATTTCAGAATGGGACAGCAACGTCTCGTTGTTCTCATTCTGTGTCCTAAAGTGCAGCTTGACGTTCCTCTATATTTTTGTACTTGAACTCTGCTAACAGTAGTAGAGCTGCCGCATACAGATGACTATCTAACGAATAACTAACTGTACACTGAGCCGTTCACCTCACTATCCGCGACGTGCTTAACTACTTTGAGCACTCTGAAGCAGGACTAAGGAAGGTGAAAAACGGAACACGAACGAAGGCAGCCTAGCGACCATTCTAACCATCAGAAAATGCATGCTGGAAGACTCCATATTTAACTGCAACACGTCGCGACGTCGCGACACAAGCGGCCGATCCACACCGCTTGCCGTCGACCTTTGAAAAGCGCAAGGCATTTGGCTATGTTTGATCTGGCTGCAAGTCGTTCTGTCCTCTAGCCAAGCAGCAAAAATGTCTCTTCGATATTATGCAGAAGCAGAATGACACAACGTGCGAATCAAAATGGAGCTTCAGCAGACGATGAAGGATACTTTCGAAGCAGATCACCAGAAAAGCATGTCTTCCGGAAAAGCTCTGTCTTCTAGAAAAGTATTTAAATGCACTTTTAGGCAAAAGGAGCAACCAAATGAACTCAAACAGATATCTACGTAGTGAAACCTGATCTGATCTTAGTTTCCTTCAAAAATATTGCACTGGTGAGATAGTCCCTTCCCTCGCGAAACGGAGGTAGATGACGCTTTTTAGATCTGACTTCCCAACCTAGAATGAGTGACCATTCGGTGACATCTCGTTATTAGCAAACGTGCTTATTTGTTTTGTCCACTTTCCAGAAGACTTATGCCCTTTCTGCTTGGTTTTTTCCACGACTCTACAATTGACAATTGTGCTAGGCACCTATCACCTGCGTCATCTGTCGCCCCTATGATCGTCGAGTTGCTTGACCAGGTGCCAGTTATGTTTTCATTCGTTTCTGTTGCGACCAAAAGTGTTCCAATGTATCCTCCTGGTTAGAGGGACACGAAGACCGTCATATTTTCCGCTGGTGGTCTTATCGGAAGTCCATAAACAACACGGTTGTGGGCGTCCCAATCATCAGGGATGTGCGGAAATTTTGAAAATTTTCCCAGAGAACAGAAAAGCCAAAAACGCCAGAAAAAAAAACAGAAAAGCCAAAAACGCCAGAAAAATCAGAAATTAGAAAATTTTAAAATTATCATATGACCTAATTATTCTATCCAAAGATCCTTTCTTCCAGTGGCAAATGCTTTTCTATGACTAGAAGTGTTGTCATGAAGCAGCGTTTTTACTTGCAAGAAGTCAAAAATATCTAATAGCACCCTTCAGTTTCAATAAAATCAGTAAATTGTAAATCTTGACTGATAGATGTTAGGAATCTCAACATTTGAAGTATGTAACACTACTGATCAGCTCCGTTTCACAGCTAATGCCCTAATGATTACATCATTAATCGCAACACTGCGGGCGTTTCTGTGAATACAAATGCTTCGGTTCTCCAAACGCTGTAACTAGAGAAAAGAGGTACAAAAAGTGACTTATAAATGATGAATTTAACCCATCACATTCATATTAAAATATATCGGTTTAAGGCTCACTGATACAATCCAAACGTAGATGGGATCACAAACAGACGACTCGCTAGATTAATGTTCCCACTAGTAAAAAACTGAGCCGAGTACGATGAAGGCTCATTAGAAACTGTTTATGTGTTTCATCTCCATTGCCTGAGTCAACAGACATACTCTCGCAGCATAATCTAAAGCTGTGCATGGATTCGTTGAGTATTACTAGCTGCGCCAGAATCAGTATTCCTAGTTTGTCTCGTTCTTTGAGAATATCTTTCCGTGTAAGTCGCCTAGTTTTCGCGTAGTTGAAAGTTTTCAGGTAATCTCAGCAATGCTCTTCGCGAGCTTGATATTTCACAGAACAACACGAGATTGTGCCTAAAGGGGCTGTCAGCACAGCAGTTTTTGAGTGAAAGTGCTTGAATGCTGTACACAAAATAATGGGGATCAACCATATGCCCTCTCCATCATCATAATCCAGAGGAGGAAGACATGGGAGTGAAACTCGACTGCAGGCAACTGCACCATCTTCACTTTGCGACATCGTGCTCATAACACCGAGCATCAGTCAGGCGGAGCGAATGCTGGCCGACTTCGATCGTGTAGATGGTAACTATGGACTGCAGCTGGACCTAACGAAGGCGACCTTCATGACGAAAGGACGAGTTTCTGATGCCCCATTCTCGCTCAATGGAAAGAACATCTCCCACTGCTCCATATACATGTATCTAGGTCAACAACCAACATGGCCAAGCTCCGGAGCTGGACAGGAGAAAACAAGGGCTTGGGGAGCTTTCAAGACTGTCGAAGAAGTCGTGAGACGAAGACGAAAAACGTCCGACTTAGTGGCCACCTATTCGACTCTACTGCTCTTCCTTCGTTAATATACACCTCAGAGATCTGGGCCATATGGAAATAGGATGAACACGCAATCACCGTCGCGCAGCGTGGAATCAGAGGACTACACATGTTTGAGGTGACACGACTTACGCAAGTGAGAGAAGGCCTCCGGAATTCCGAGCTTTGCCGACTTTCGAAGATCAGAGACGGTGTCGCATGGGCTAGGTCGTCGAAAAGTAGTCGAAAAGTATGTGTGCGGGCCACGTAATGCGCTTCACAGACGTCCGCTGGACGAAGGCCACCGGCTCAATTCAGAGAGGCCTCCAAAGAATACCAGGACGCTCACCAACGCGTTGGTCGGACTTCTTCAAGAAAGCTCAAAACGAGCGATATCGCGTCCGTCAGGAGAGGAGGATATATTGGAGCACTCTGGCACGCGACTGTAATGAATGGAGACGCTGCTGGCGCCCGCTCGAGCAGCCGATGATCAACGGGACGACATATGATACAGGTGACCACTACACTACTTTATCAATTCATCAGCGAAATCAGTGGTAACTATAACATTTCTGTCTCTCTCACCTGTATCTTACTAACTTTTGGCAACAAAAGCTGAACACGGCTTAGAGTTAGAAAAGCAGCTTCGCCATCATCAAGGATGATCGAACAAACATTTTCAATTTTCAAACCAGAGGTGGAGAATAGTCCTACGCACAGTAACTCTAGGACAAGCAGTTAGTTAACAGATAATTAAATGCCCCTCAAAACACTAGTTTCGTAGCCTTAATATAAAGTTGTAAGTAATCGTAGATGGTCCAAATTACAGTTAAAATCGAAAAGAGTACGAATCCAAATAATTAAAGTTAACAAATTCCCTATGAAGGAACTCCATGTCAGCAGCGCCTAGGCAATCAATCAAGCAAACGAAGCTGCACAGTTCTTAGTGTAAGGTGCAATTTCTACACGAGCATATCTCAAAACGCCATACTCCTTCAATTTAAAACATTCAGAAGTATAATTTTGGAATAAAACGCATCATTCTATGATACTTCTTGATTTCTTTTCATTGGATTTCCGTGATATAATTTTGTTCGCCCCTCCCCCGGGGGCAGACATAACTCAACGCCGCGCGAACCCCACTGGCATCGCGCACGGTGCGCGACGAAATTGGACGAGTTGTCGCGGTCCGATGCTTTCGACGGCTAGAAACGCTTCCTACAGGGACATGCGGCACACCTTTGCCTCATTTCAACGTTTCTTGGAGATGGTATATAAATGTGGTTTCAGTAGGACGATTAGCGACAGCCTATACAGGCATCCTGGTCATGTGAATAGTTTCTAGCGTCAGCGTCAATGGTCTCTTGCCATCTACAACTTCTTCGGTCAATTTTCACTCGCGATTATGGTTATACTACGGAAAAAGGTCACTATCACCCATTCTCGGATCAATTGTCCTACTGCAGACTGTTGCCTACCACATTCTGTTGAGTCTTAAGATTCTTGCTAGAAATTTGGTCTGGGAGCTTAAACACTGAGAACATTTCGAGCTCCGCGGCTAACCATGCGTCACCGAGCACACGTCCGCGTTTCAGCGCCGCAACGTCGCACGCGGCTAGCGCCCGACGTCGCGTTGGAGTTAGGTCCTGGAGCCCCCTCCCCTCCCCATTTTCTGTTTTCTGGCGAATTTTTGACCATTCTCCCAGAAGACAGAAAACAGAAATTCCGCCCATCCCTGGTACTAATGATCTCTTGACACCAATTGCACAGATCCGATAATTTGTCTTGCTTAGCAGCAGCCTGCGGTGTATTGTTGACTGAATTGTATTATAGGTTATTCAGTATTAAGAAACTGAATCGATATACTTCTCTTCTGGAGTAGAGCAGTTAAATACAAACCCAGATCTGAAGAGAAGAGCATGGTAAAACATCAAGCATGGGCTGCCTGAGTACTCACGTTACTCGCCGACCATTAGGGAGAACATGAGCAACGCTTAGCATGGTGAAATCGATCTGCCAAACTATTTTTTTGGAACAAGCAAGAGACAAAAATGGAACGGAAGTGCTCGAAACGACCGGAGCTCGGAAAGGTACGGAAAGAACACGCATTATTTGCCATTTCGAAACTGCATCTTGAACGGTGTCCGAAGTTGCTATTATTGCACTTTTTTGAGAAAACTTTAAGCAAAATCCTTTATTCCTTAGTAATCTAACCAATTTTAAGAATAGTAATACTAAAGTTGTTCTTCTTACAACTGTAGAGAGGTCAGCTTTTTTAGTGGATGTGCTGAGTACCATTCAAAACAAGGCAAGCGTTAAACAGCGTTCATTTCCGTTTCCATCCTCAACTCCAAACCATGATGGACATGGAACGAAGCGGAAAGGCTAAAAGTGGCTGAAGGCCGGGTTTCGGAATCCGGAAGCGCAAATTCCGCACATTTCTTATGGTGAAACGGCGAAGAGAAGCCTGTAAATAAACGGCTGAAACTATCCGCGATGACATCACATTTACCGATTTTTCTGCACAGGATGTCACATCATCTGATAGTCCGAATATTTCCTACGAAGCGGCTAAGCATGGCGACAACGGGTGTCTCCCAGAAACTGTGAGTCGGAGCATACATCGAAGCAGTGTAACGACGAACGCACACACCTACACAAATGAACGCCACCGGGTTGCGGTGACGTATCGTAGTTTCAACGGAACAAATTGGTTCTCTCCGGATGCCAAGCATTCTCGTCTATCCACTCATCTCCCCTGCATCGTTCTGCCAGAAGCAACAACAACGTTATCCCGCTCTACACGGCACGCCTCGGTTGAAGCTCACCGGCGCTCTGTGCCTTTCTGTGAGGTGAAGGAGCACGAAGAGTAGGCGGAGATGGATGAACGAGATGTGGGAAGAGGAGTAATGCTTGGCTTCTTTAGCTTCGCCAATTAACCTCCGAAAGTCCAGTAGGGTAGTGGGCTGCCTCAGTTCCCTGTCCGAAATGGTTTATTTCAAGCATTGAGCAACCAGCCTTCCTCCTCTTCTATGCCGCTAAATTCAGGAAAAAAGGCCTGAGATTCGGACTGATTGCAACAGGAGTCGTTTCTGTGCCACAGCTAGACCTTCTTATGTGTTTTTATCGTCCCCCTCCTTTTCAGTTCCTCTGCATGCATTTTTGTTATATATTTTTAAGGTGTATGGTGGTCCCGGAGAAATTCGTTGTTGCGTGTATCTCGAATCGTAACTGTTCGAACCAATGTTACCGGTCTATCTGAGAAAAAGCATTCTTATGTACCGGGTGATCACCAGAAGTGATTGTATAGGCCAAATGTTCAGCATTCACGATATCATGCAGAAGTGGAGTAGAACGCACGCCCAAGAGGAACCGTCCAAAGCCATCCCTGATCTTTGTCTTTTCAGATCGTCTACGCATAAAATAGATGCAAAACCAATTATATGTTTTATACTTGCATAGTCTTCAGAGACTTCTTCAATCTTAAAAGCACTGGGAAGAGTTGTGTACCAACATTTATTTATACCATTTTCAGGTCGAATTGGACACTTTTCACGTCAAATTGGACACTCTTCTAAGCTCGCCTAAGACTTTTCAAATCAAAGAGAACTTTCCGAATTGCAACAACTTTTATACAGGTTGAACTACAGGCAATAAAATGGTTAGAAAAAATTTTGTTCAAGGAAATTTAGAATACCTATTTTGAATTTTTTTTACTTTAGCTGCCCGAATAAGTGTAATGATTCTGTAAAATTTTTACTTCTGGAGAAAAAATAACAATTTGTATCTTGTATTAAAGTGCAGCAAAGCAACAATCAACACTAAAAGACCGGATTGTGCCATGCACGCGAAAAGCTCGTCGCGATTTTTAGTTGATTGATAGTGTAAATGCTGTTTAGGTGGAATTACGAGGTATGCGCGTTCCTAACAATTGTACTTGTTGCATTGTCTACAGTTTTTTGTTCGAAGAAAATTTCATGTTTTCTTCAAATCATTATTTCACTTACCCAATAAGTGAACACTATATTTGAAATTTTATAAAATTGTA
The DNA here is from genome assembly GCA_947396885.1 of Heligmosomoides polygyrus polygyrus. Taxonomy (NCBI): domain Eukaryota; kingdom Metazoa; phylum Nematoda; class Chromadorea; order Rhabditida; family Heligmosomidae; genus Heligmosomoides; species Heligmosomoides polygyrus. The sequence goes on from OX377202.1 coordinate 37,140,309, forward strand.
GTTCTTCGTGGAAATATAGTGCTCGATAGCATGTTTCGAACAACAGAAAGCCGAAAAACAACAGAAAGCCGGAAAGTGCCAAGAGATGAGATTACGCTATGCGCTTGTCCAAGATGACTGACTGATAGTGCAAATGCTGCTTACATAAAACCACAAGGTGGGATATGCCCGTTCTTCACAATTGTAATTGATGTATTTATTCACTTTGTATTACATTCTTTTACCTACACGGAATGGAAAAGAAGAATACTGCTTGCGCAGATTTATATTATGTATATGCTGATTATATTTATAATTATAGTTGATTTATACATACTTGTAGAGAATGCAACAAGTACAGTTGCTATGAAGCGCATACCTCGTAGTTCCATGTAAACGGCATTTACACTATCAATCAATTAAAAATAGCGACGAAATTTTCGAATGCATGGCGCAATCCGGTCTTTTAGTGCACTTTATGGTTGCTGGTTTGCTGCGCTTTAAAACAAAATTTAATATGTTATTTTTTCTCCAAAAGTAAAAATTTTATAAAATTATTATACTCATTCGGGCAGCTAAGGTAAAAAAATCAAAAAAAAGTTATTCTAAATTTTCGTTTAACAAAAATTCTTTTCTAGTCATTTTATTGAGTCTTGAGCATAAAGGTTGTTGCAATTCGGAAAGTTCTCTTTGATTTAAAAAGTCTTAGGCGAGCTTAGAAGAGTGTTCAATTTGACGTGAAAAGTGCCCAATTTGATTTGAAAAGTGTCCAATTTGGTATGAAAAGTGTCCAATTTGGTTTGAAAAGTGTCCAATTCGACCTGAAAATGGTATATATGTGTAGTGTCAATGTAGAATCCTATCCATGAGCCATGAGAAAATCAGCAGGCTATAGAAGATCAGACACTTTCCCTCTTCTAGTGTTCCTTTTGCTACACATAACATTAAAATCTCTTCGAGAAAGGATACGGTTTGTCAAAGGGAAATTTAGCATCGCTTTCAATTTTGTATTACTTGTTTGATAATATTTAATTCAGTGGGGACAAAAGTGAACACTCTGATTAAATTGATGATTAATTAGTTTATTGTAAAGGAATAGTAGTGAGTGAATAAAGCTTGTCTAGCTTGATTCAGAATAGGTTACACCGACGCGGGTGTATATTAAAGGCGTTTCCGTAGGTTAGTAATGCTGCAAGATCGCCCGAGACGCGCAAGTGCAAGACACGCCGTTAGGCGTGTCAGAGCACTTGTATTAAATAATTGAAAAGCGGTTTTGTCTTTTGAAAAATAATATATTCTATTTTTTTTTAAAGCGCAAAAAACAGCAATTATTTACTGTATTAAGAGACCAGATCGCGGAAATTTGTTTATTTGATCGATAGTGTAAATGTCGCCTGTGTTAAGATTAAAAGTGAGGACATGTGTGTTCTTTAAAATTGTTTCGTTAACAAGTGTGAAACACGAAGAAACGTGCATATAGAAATGTTGCTATCAATCAAATAGAAGTTGCACGTTTTGGTCGAGAAATGCTACCAGAGAAATTTTTTCAAAATAATAATTTGGTAACATTTCAATTTTCACTTATTGCGTAAGTAAATTAAAATTCCTCAGGAATCATGCAAAAATTTTCTTGAGCAAAAAAAATTATTTCACTCCTTTTGGAGAGCCTGTAGGAGACTCAGTTTGATTTGGAAGAGTTGATTTTTGTCTTGAAAAGAATCTTTTAAAAAATCTTGGAAGAGTGTCCGATTCGACGTGAAAATGGTGTATATATCATTGCGCTACTCAGAGATATCTGAGCCAAGCCATTTTGCCATCCACGCGTCTTCTAAATTTCGGATGGTTGCCTCCAATTGATGACCTTGATGACCTTTAAGAAAACGTAGACTCTCGTACTAAGTCAGTGCCAAGAAGTGGCTCACTACTTCTGCTTTCACAATTCTTGGTGTGCGAAGACTTCTTCAAAAAGCGCCGCTTGTTCCGAGCAGAGTGAACTTTTTTACACTTTAGAGCTCCACTTCAGAGCTCATTGATCTGACGATCATTCTCTGAACACTATGCAGTTTCCTGTGATCATGAGAGACTTTACAGTTGAGGCACTACACCTTGGAGACTAGGGGTGCGCCATTTCAGTTTGATGAGAAACAGCCGGGGCTAATTGGCGATCCTCCTCGTGGCTTATCTTTCTCGCTGACTTTGACTAACTGACGTGCCAAAGCACTCAGCGGATCAACCCGACGCATTATGCGCAAACATTCACGCCAACGAACTGTTTTTCTTCGGCTGTGTTACAGTCGGGGTGGCTCCTGAGAATTGACGCTACTGCGGAACTAATTAGGGCTTCTGAGCGAACATGAAGATAAGCGATTCAGTCAGTCAGTGCTATAGGCATGAGTTCTGGAAGCGGCTGTTGAGAAAGACTCAATAGATAAGGATAAAGGATATAGGACGGCGTTACTCGATCCCTTCTAGATGCGCCAGCGCATTCTATTTCTACGAGATGTCGTGGAGGCGACATGAATGCGTATTTGGCCATACAATAAATTGCGGTGGACAGCCGATGAACAAGTCAGCGCTCTATCCTTCCCAGACAAGTCTGGTACCAATTCACCGACTCCCGGATGGATGGAAAGCTTGGTTGGTCTGGGCGGAAAATCCGAACCAGGAAGCTGGTATCGGGTGCACGCGACTGTCGGCGCCTCCTCCGACTGCGCTACACGCACCCTAAAGACTCAAAATCACTTAAAATCATGAAAAATCTACGGTGTTTCCCAAACCATTGATTTTGCAAATGGGTTAATGTCATGAAATGACAGCGAATGTTATTGAATGCGTGTAAAAAGGAATGTGCAATCCATCTCAGAAAAAAATGCTATTAACTCGTACAGAAGGCAGAGGTACTTTTGCATCACTGGCTTGTTCAACAAATCCGGCAAAGCTGAAAAATATGTGTACAGGGCGCGGCAAAATTACCCGTGCACTGAAAATTCAACGGCATTTTGAAGTCAAACTTCGCAGATCAATTCTAACTATCAAGTTTATCTACTGCAAACATGACCATCAAAGCATGCTAACAGTTTTCGAAATGATCGCCCTCCGTCTCCACACAGTCCTTCAGACGTTCGGCAAACGCTACGCATGTGTAATGCAGGTACGGTTCATCAATTTCGTCCCAGGATTTCGAAAGCGCTTGTTTAAGAGAGTCTAAATTTGGGTGCCTGGTGGAGCAGGTTTTTTCTCTAAGACGGCCCACACAGAATAATCCATCGGGTTAAGGTGGGGAGAACTGGAAAGCCATTCGTCGTGTGTGATGAAGCCCACGGCTTGAGAACTTTTTCCAGTATATCCTTGTAGACCGCTGCGTTGGCTTTCGCGCCAGCTTCGACGAAAACAAGTGGAGTTTTTCCTGAAGATGCTTCTCCCCAAACCATAATGGATTGAGGCTTTTTCATATTTTCCTGAAGTCGTCTTTTGACGGTAGCATCAGCAAGCGAGTCCCCATTAACCTTCCCTTTTGGGAGTTGAAGGCTGGATTCAACGTGAAAATCTTTTCATCGCTAAAGACGATGTTTCGAGCGCGTGCCACCGTGAGTCGTTGCAGCAACCTTTTGCATCTTTCCAATCTCCTCTTCTTCATTGTGCCCGTTAGGATTTGGCATTCATGCAGACGATAAGGGAACTTCTCAAGCTTTCCCCTGACTATCCTACTTATTGACCTTTCGCTTATTCCTACGCCTTTTGCCATCTGGCGCATCGATCTCCCGGCGTTTCTCCGGATTTTTTCTCTCACGAGTTTTACATTTTTCCGGCTGGTAGCTGTAATAGGACGCCCTCTTACTTTTCTGTTCTCTTCGGTTTTCGATTCCTTGTAGCGTTTTACTCTATCCTGAATCGTGCTTCGGGACACGGAAAGGATCTTCACAATATCTCTCGTTTGCTTGCCGGCCTTACGAAGTTCGATAATAGCACCTCGATGGTTGGAACGCCCAACCAATTTGTACTCAAGTACGTATGAGTTCCAGTATGCTCAGTCGACATATTAGGCGAATGAGGCAGGAACATTTCAGGGAAAAAAGCGGGAAGAATTTAAAATGTTTAGGAGCACGGGTAATTTTGTCCGCACCCTGTATGCAGGTTTCATTCGGTCTTTTCCTGTTGCGTTACGTATGTGTTCTACTAAGCTGGTCAAAAATTGTGTTGCTTTCTCACCGTGGGTTGTCGCTACCCAGGAGGCAATACCAGGTTTACATCCCGTTCTTCTTCGAGCGGAATCTCCACTCCTCCGCCGACATCTTACTAGTGAAGCAGATACTGCATTCAACTATGGTTATGCTATCTAATGGGAAGGTCACTACTGAAACGTGGTCCATTTACAGTGGAATAGGGAGAACTTGCTCGATAACCAGTCAGATTTGATTGCTTCAACAACGTCCATGACTCTGCCTTACAGGATCTAGTCGAGAGCTGAGTGGGCGGGAATGAAGGCTAAGCTGGACTGGCAATAAAGGTGTGAGTTCTACGTTCTCATTCATGTACGTTCGAAGAGTCTTCTGGAAGCGGCCACAGCGGGAATGAAAGGTGTAGGGATATAGCATTTATCTGCTGTTTCTATTACCGTTAAGGGCGCGTGTAGCGCAGTCGGAGGAGGCGCGACTGTCGCGTGCACCCGATACCAGGTTCCTGGTTCGGATTTCCCGCCCAGGCCAACCAAGCCTTCCATCCCTCCGGGGTCGCTGAATTGGTACCAGACATGTCTGGAAAGGACAAAGCGCTGAATTGCATCGGCTGGCCACCGCAAGTCATTGTATGGCCAAATACGCATTCATGTCGCCTCCACGACATCCCGTAGAAGTAGAATGCGCTGGCGCATCCCAAAAAGGGATTGAGTAACGCCGTCCTTTATCCTTTTATTTATCTATTACCGTTTGACTGTTTGAATGAAATAGGGAATACGAGCCATATAAGAAGGATCTCCACCCAATATATAGAATTGGTTTTTGTTGAGTACACAAACTTTACTATGGACGCTGTCTTATAAACGGCACTCGTGGGTTTGTGTAAGTGACGTCAATCTGAATCTCGATGGGACATGGCTTTGCATTTTACTGCCTGCTTGATACTTGAGAATTTAGGTTCTATGGGTTCTATGACAAATGGCAAATGGATTTTTGACTGACCTAGAAACGAAGTCGAACTCAGATCTAATTCCTTCACCTTCAAGTTGCCTCTTCAACCGCCAGGTCTTGGCCATGCCTTGTGTGTTACCACCCTTCGCCCTAACCCTTGGGGTTCACTTCAAGCCGGCACATTTGCTTTTGATGGGTATTCTGCTATAGCTCGTGTGGGACGCTTCCATGAGGCCTCCGACTTTCGATTTTGACTTTCGGTTTTGCCTTTGACCTGTTCTGCCTAACAAAAAGCCAAGTGAATGAATAAAAAGAATCAATATTATTTACTATCCTATTGATCCTCCATGTCTACAGACGCTCTATTATCCTATTGTTGTTCTGGTTGTGTTGATGTGGTTTGGGTTCTGTATAACGTCTGCCTTAAACAGCGTAATAAATGAAATGAAATGAAATGAAATGAAATGAAATGAAATGAAATATCCCTCCATATTATAAATAAAAAGAAAAAGAATTACGTCACTCAGGTGTTCGAAGAAATAGTGGGCAACTAATGTCACTAGGCGAATGATAAGGAATTCGAACAGGTATCCGATTCCTTCCAATTTAAGTAGTCGAATTCGATGAAGAAATACAATTTTCCGAATGCACTCGATTTCGGCTGTTGACTCACATGCATTTCAAATCGAGTGCTCTAAAAAATATTAATACTCAAAATCGTTTTAATAATTCTAAAATTTTCCTACAACGCAACTCTACTGCCTCCTCTTTCCATTCAAGTGGTCAGAAAAAGGTAACTATTCATGAAAAACACAGGCGATTGTTGTAAAAACAGGATCTGCTCTTTCAACGAACGTGAAATTCCATCCGCACATGTTTCTCCTGAATTTTTCCTTCCGTTTACTTGTCGTCATCACTGTGCTATAATCGGAGCGTACCGGATGTAAGAAAACGAAAAAGCACACTAGAGAATCTTATCCGAGGAGCAGCCACAAGAATAAGTGAGCATTTTAGTCAAAATAAGAAAGCGTTTTACGCCGGATTAGGAAGTGTGGTAGTTCAAAGTACTTAAGCAGCTCTTCAGCGGGTTCACAACGAAGGTCTTGGCATTCCGCAACGACGCCCTTCCCGCTGACATGAATAACGTCAGCTAATTCCCCAATGCTTTGAGCGTCGCGAAGTAAGCCGGTCAAGATGACCTTATGCCCGATCTGTAGAGGTAGCAGATATGCCGACATGAATAAGAACGTCCGGCCCCTCGTCAACTTCTTTGACTACTCATTCTTCATGGTTTAAGATGCACCTCAGAAACCTGAATGTTGCGTAAACACGACGATGTAGGCAGCAACGTGGTCTACGCAAGTGCACTGGTCATGAATGGCAGGGCGCACAGGGACTTCTGTGAATATATTACCAGAATATATTACAAGACTTATCGATAGGCGTCAGTGCGCGGAACGTTTTAACTATAATAAAATAAAGCGTTCGGTCTTCTGGAAGCGAAGACACAGTTCTGTATTCTGATCCTGTCTGTTATGAACGATGAGACCACGTAGGCTTCTGAAGGCGTTCGGCAGCAACGGCACGGGAGAAAACCACAGCCTTACGTACATAGACAGAACTTGGATGTAGATAGAATGCTTCCTTCACATTTTCCCGTCAACTGTAGAGGCCTCGCAGTGTGTTTTGTCTTTCAGTGCTCCCCGTCTATTTCCAACTACCTCAAGATGAATTCTTATTTCTAGCGCGATGGCTTATTCAAACATACACTTTCAGGCATTTTCTTTCACTATTACTCCAGGGAAGGCGTAGACTATTACTCCAGGGAAGGCGTAGAAAACTCATGAAGCCAAAATGAAACTAGTTGCAAACACATTTCTAGGACTGCACGCACATTCCTTCTTGCTTGGACTCTTCCTTGAACGTCCCCATATCGCGCACCTTGCGCCTTTAATCTGCGATAACTTCTATATTTTTATCCTTTGCAATAGGGATAATACAACTTATAGCTACATTATAAAAAATAAAGCAGACAAAAAATTTGCTAGTATATTATTTTAGTGGACTTGCAAACAGAGCAATACGTCGAAAAAAAACTTCACAGGAGTTAAGATGCTCCCGTAGCCAAATACTCAAGCAGCACTGACTACTATCTAATCTACCGGAATTTTATTTTTTTACTTCATGGTACTAGTGTTTTCCTGGAACTAGTGGCTCCCTCGTGATGTCATGTTTTTTATTTGAAGTTCGACTTTTACAAATTTGGTAACCTGATAACGATAACGTAGGGAAATATTTTTTCATATCCCACGGCCGGCCGGGTTTTTTCTGTTGCAAAGACAATCTTTTTTCTTCGCCTCGATAATAACCAAAATGGCTACCAATAAAATTGAGCGGACTTTGTTATGATGGTGGTCGTGTTCCTGGCTCCACAGAATTTCGCTTGGAAGGTAAAGGAAGCATAATAAGGCGCTTATGCTCATTAGCCATGAAGCTTGAATAAAACAGGAACGCTACGCTTCACAAGAGCTCGCACACCCTCTCACCCCTATTACGGCATGCAGCACGGCATGAACACGGCATGAAGTAGATTTCACAAAATCAACGTCCACTTTTCTATAGGACGGCGAAGACGCCATCATCTTGGAGCAGAGATCAAACCAGACGGTCAAAGAATATCACGAGATTTGCTCAAGAATCGTTCGATAGCGGACGAAGGAATGTGTGGGAGGACAGGGAAGAGCAACGGCGACGACGTGAGGGGAAGGTTGGCTGTTGGCGGATCTCGAGCGACACTGAGCAGCTGCTCCAGCTCTCCCACACCCGTGCCGTCGCGATTTCTTGCGATTCATTCCGGGATCACGTGTCGTTAACCCGGGCGCGAGCCTCGCCACCGCCGCCTCGTCTCCTCGTCTACTTCGTCGCTCGGCTTGCGCTGTGGCCGCAGATGCGTTGTAATTCTTGGTCGCCGACTCGCTGGGCTTCCCCAGATTCCCTCAGATTTGGGAAAATTCCCTCCAAATAGGCCAAACTTTCTCTGACGGAGTCTTGACAGCGCTTGGTGACGGTAAAGAGATGAATTCAGAGCTGTTCTCATTACCTATGTAACTCAGTGGTCTATAAGCCTTTTGTCATGCCTCAATGGAAGTGAGTGGCAAAATGATCTTCAATGAAAACTACAGGAATTTTAGAATCAGATGATACGAATGGTAATCGATCCCGCTACAGACCTCTACGGAGCTTTTCATCATTTACTAACTTTGTCCTCGAAACGGAGGACGGAATAGAATACCGCGGAATTGAAAACAGCGGAATAGTTCCACTGGACCGGAAATAAGCGTGAACAGTTTATAGATTATCCACATTGTAGTTTTTAATTCGATTAACCTCAGCTTCGCTAAGCTGCCAATCGATGTTTTATGCTCTTCCTAAAAGATGGGCACAAAGTGTCTTATAATCCAACAAAATTTATAACACGTCGCCGCGAGTGAGCTGTTCTGCGAGCACGATTGGTTGAAATAGAAAAAAACACCGGTTGTGAGAATGCCTCTGAACTTTCTTGCGGGGGGGGGGGGAGGGCATTGAAGAGTTATCGAACGCTATATCTCTTTCTCCACTTCGGCCTATATTGACATCAGTTAGCTAGCAAGGTCAGTGGAATTGCTTCTCAGAGAATGGTGGATTGGACGAGCAGCTGATCTAATTACGCTTCTATGGAACATAGGAAAACGTGGAAACAGTGAACCGCTTTCTAAAATCAAGTGGCTAGAATTTGAACGAATAGATTAGAAATGCAACAGATTTATATTGCGAGGCGCCGTACAGAGTCTCACAGTCAAGAAACTTGCAGTCTTTCGACCCTTTGTCTAGAACAGTGAGTATGTACTGTCCAAGAATTTCGGCTGCTATTCTGAGAACAACCGCATTAAGAGCCTGTTGCTGCAGGAGTTTAACCGTTCTCCTTGGAATGCAATATCGACTTTCCTTTTTTTCAACATCGCAATTCCTTGGTGGCAAGCGAGAAAGTTTAAAATTTGGTGAGCAGGAGGTTATTGAATTGGGCTCTGTTGATGTGATAGCATGTTTCTAAAGTCGGAAACCTTTTTTGTTTTTTGTTTCTAAAGTGGTTAATCGATGTGCACTCTAGCAGAGATCGATACCATCCGATCTGATCTGAAAATCCGCGTTTGGCCAAGTTGTCGAACTTCGAGATAGCTCTGGTAAACATTGAGAAAAAGAATAATTTTCGATGTTTACACCTTGGAACAGGATTGCGTAGCACAGATATTGTATTGGTACTGTACTTAGGAATTGATACTATTTTTATAAATTGTCACAAAATTTTGCACACTACCTACATGTACTTAAATGCCGATTCATTGAATTCTATGTCTGAATCTGGATGCGTATCCGATTAAACATCGGATTTATGGGATCTCCCACTGTCATGTGAAATGGGTGTTTAGCTGTGCTATCCTTTCTGTGGTGTGTTACCAGTGGTTCCGAAACCGCCGGAGATTCGAGAAACGTGATGGGTAGAAAGCATGGTATTGATTCGATATCAGACAGTCAACCGATGCATGAGGAAATATGGCGAAAACGGTTAGTATCTGACAATGCCTCCTCGTTCCCAATTTTCCGTCGAGTTTTTTCCTGCCATTCCAATTTCCACGGCAGCTGATTCATGCCCATCATCCGGCAATCAAACGCTTAATTACCTTTCGGAAAGGGTAGAAGTTGGTCGTAATCAATCTCCCTTGTATTGTGTCACGTATTCGGCTTCTCCTTCTCATTTCATATAGTCGAGGCAGGTTAAAGGTAGACTCAGGGCCTAACCAGGCTACGCAAACTGTGAAGGACTAGGATGACGATCTGTACTTACAACGCCCGCACGCTCGCATCGAAAGCATCCGACGAGGACCTGATGATGCAAGCCAGGAAGATCAAGTACGACGTCATCGGACTGACCGAGACGAGAAGACACCACCCCTACACGCCGCCTACGACTCAGGAGAAGAACTGTTCCTCAGAACATGCGACAGCAGGGTAGTAGGCGGCGTTGGTGTCCTCGTCAACACGCACTTGGCCATGAACATCGATTCGTTCGAGTCTCTGACAAGCTGAATCGGACGTCTGCGACTGAAGCGATGTGGCTCCGTGCTAGCTTTGACTGTATTCGTCGCGTATGCCATAACATCCGTAGACGACGAAGAGGTCGAAGCCTTCTACGTGAAGCTGGAGAAGTTCTACAAGAAAGATCACACCTTCTACAAGGTGATCGTCGGCGACTTCAACGCCAAGATCGGGCCACGAAGGTCGCCGGAAGAACTTCACATCGAAACCCACGGTTAGGAGTGGAACGGGCAAGGTGAAAGGCTGTCTGAGTTTATCATGTCGACCAAGACCATCCATGGAAACCCGCAGTTCCAGAAGCCTCCTTCCCTACGATGGACCTGGGAATCCCCAGATGGCCAGTTCCACAATGAGATCGACCACATCATCTTCAATCGCAAGTGTTGCCTGACCGACGTTTCCGTTGCCCCAAGTTCTTCACGGGATCGGACCACCGCCTCCTTCGCGCAAAGTTCCACCTTTCACGTCAAGGAGAGAAGGCCGTGAAGTTCAAGAAGAGGAGTCCCAGAACGACCATCAACTGGTACCTCTACACCTTTCTTGCCGGCCATTGGCAAGATACCATCATGGACAACATCGACGAGGAATACGACCACTTCGTGCACCATCTCCGCGATAGTGCTAAGGGAGCCGAGAGCTTGAAGACCACCAAGAGACGCCTGTCTCCGGAAACTCTCGAGCTTATACGCCAGCGTCGAGCAGCACGAGCGTCAGGCAACTACCAGCTGACGTCCGAGCTTGCGAAGCTATGCAGAGCGGCGATAAAGGAAGATCTCAAGGAAAGAAGGGTGGAAGTGTTGACTCAAGCAGCAGAGGGCAGGGCTAAACATCCGCAATGCCCGCCGGAACTGACAGACCGGCCCCATCTTACGCCTTCCATGAAAATCTGCCACCACTTTCAGAAAGTCGATTGATATAATTGCAGAATTACGACTATATCGTTCGAGAGAGAAGAAGAAAAAAGTTGCGCTTTCTCACAGGTACGCCACGCAAACATCCTTCATCTGATGGATAAACGTGTAAGGGAGGGAGGTTAACAGAGCAAATTACCTGTTTCATTTTCATAGGTGAGAAGAGAAGCTAAAGCACGAAGTGCTACGTGACGTTACTCCATGTCTTATTTAGCCCGGTACATGTCGCGAAAGCGCACAACAGGAGTGCGGCAACAACTAGAGCACCGACCGTAATTGTACACGACGGCATGGCTAGGGTTCAGCCACCCAAGCACAGAAGCGACGTGCTAGACCGTTGCCGTGATTGGCTGCCGCGAGTACGGTAGGAGCAACGGCGCGTTCCCACAGCACCTTCTGTGCGCATTCGCGGCTGTACCTATAGACCAATGACGAGGCCACATGGCGTTGCGAGAGAGGATTCATCTTTGCTTTCTGGCGCAAAGGAGCTGCTTGGATAGCACCTTCAGTATTTGAATCGTATTTATAAAATTCACGATCATGGATAGACTTAAATATATCCGGCACACATTGAACTTTGAGTCGATGTACTCGGGTTCGTACGTTAGGTGTCTCCCCGAGTTACAGTAGCACGCCACCGCCGCCCTCCACAGCCCCGATTACGGTAGCGTGGCGGATCGTTGAGCCCGCCTTGGACGGAGAAACAGAGCAGACCTTGCGCCGTGTAGCAAACGTTCTGTCGTAGGGAAGTGATTGACGACTTTTTTGATTTGATGCTATTTTTTCTCTTTGCCCTTCTAGTTTTCATATGCTTTAGTCTCAGAGTAACTTCTGCTGGAGATGGTGAGAAGGGAATGTTCACCTTATTACGCACTTTAACGAAGGCAACAAAGATCGCGTACTCAAGACTGGACTGTACTCACTAACGAACTATGAAGAAAGTAAAAAAAAACACAGGAGAACTTGAAAAGGGAACATGGCCTGAACGAAAGCCACAAAGCTGTCGTACACTAAAGGAGTGTAAAAAGGAAGAAACCTGACGTGTTGCTCCTACTATCACTTCGACTTTGTAATCTCAGAGGCGGCATGTAGTCGGGCCAAAACTTGCAGAAAAGAAGAATACAGAGCAACAAATAAAAAGGAATCAGTTCCGGTATGATTCTGCACGGAAAGCAGCAATGCGCGCTCTGCTCAGCTCTTAGTGAAATCTTGTCCTTGGTGAGCGCGGCACCGGGTCTGCCTGCGGTAATCGAGCGCATCGCTCCACCCCTACAGTAATGGGAGACACCTAAGGTAACGCACCCGATGTACTTGTCCATATCTCATAACCGTAACGGTACTTGTGAAGCAGAGGGCCCGTGGTGCCATGGGATTGCCGGGAAACAAGTTAACGCGACAAAACCACGGCATCACGGGGCCGATACTTATGAAGCACCGGTCCCCGGGGTTGCCACATTTCTGTTGCCGTTGCCGCGTTGACATGTTTCCCGGCAACACCACGGGCCCTCTGCTTCATAAGTACCACCGTAACGATAGGACTGCGCTGGACCCACTCTTCGTTGTCTCATCACAGCTTATGACGTGGCGGGTATCCCCCATTAGATATAATTGGCAAATACCAAAACTTATAGCCAATACTCTTGGGTCAGGCTGAAGCCCCCTATCCAAGGTCAAGCGTGGGGTTCGATTTTTGCCAAAAATTTGCGGCTCCCCCCCCCCCTCCTAGGCTCCCCCCGACGCTTTGTGTAGGCCTGTAGGTTTTATTTCCTATCTGCATTGAATTTTTCAATTTTTTTTGCAATATTTCTACCCTTTAATAGGTTCTTCCTTCCAGGTGCAGCATCGACTGTGTCAGATTAGTTCAAGGAGATGTGCTACTGAGTAACTGTTTGATCTAGTAATTTGCTATAAAAAACGCTGATAAAGGTGGTGTGTATGTAATCTTTTGATAATAGTTTCTTGTTTGTTTACAGCTGAAAATAAAGCACTTTCACGAGCAGTTGTCGAACTAATCACAACGAGTTCATCTTCTCAGACTTTCTGAGCATATCAGGGAAACGCCACATTTTTGTAGCTGAAGGAGCAACATTCGCATTTGAAATTGTTCTCCATACAATGCCAAGTGTTAATTGCTGAAGCTGACTTAAATGCTCTCTTCACAAAATTTTTGAGACACTCTTCGAATCGATGATGGAGACGAAGCTGAAGAATGGACTTCTCACGGCAAAATTTTTTAGCTTTTGAAGGAGGAACATCAAAAAGCGAAAATTCCGATCGATCTTAAAGTTTAAAATGTGACTAATATACATACAACAAAAAACTAAACTCCTTCGCAGCGATCTTTGATATGATTAGGGTGGATCGTACTTAAATTTTCAGTTTTTTCAAGAAAAATTAATTATTTTTTACCTGAAGCAGATCAACCACACAGTTGAAATCTTGCCACAAAAATTTTAACTTTTGACTCATGCACAATGAAAGAATCATGGTTTTCTGAAATGAGCAGGTTGGATCGACTCCCCGTCGATATGGCTCTGACGTCATAGGAGCATGGAAATTCGATGTTCACAAAAATGACTATAACTCGGTAAATTTTTTTTAAATTTGAAAAAGTAAACGGCTTTTTTAGAAACTAGAAAAAAACTTTAACAAAGTATAAAAATTGGTTTTTAAAAACTAGATCTTTATATGGGGCGGAGGCCTTCGATTTTTGAATGAAAAAATTGAGGTGATTTTGTATAAATAATTCTATCTCGGTAAGTTTTTCGAATTTTAAAAAGCCAATAGCCTTTCAAAAAGTAGAGGAAAAGCCTTTTTTCCATAGAAAAACCGATCTTTAAAAAGAGGTTTTCATAGGGGGCGGTGGGGTTCTATTTCTGGTTCATTGCTGCAGAGATACGTGCCAAAAGTCAACCCCCTCCCCCCGCCCCGTATGAATTCCCCTTTTTAGAAAAACGATTTGTTTATGGTAAGTTAGCATATTTTTTATTTTTTAAGATATTATGAATTTTGAATTTCCAAAAATGATGGTGGCGAAGTCCGTTCCTCCACGTGGTGCCACTGGAAACTGCTTGCTTTTGCAAGCCGAGCCAAACACGGACATTCAAATGCAGGCAACAGGCCCTAGTGACAGGCCGGCCTACGAACATTTTGTGTCACATCATAAGGTTGATGGCGTTTCAGACTTCTCGAGATAATGCTATGGCGTCCGCGGGAGCCGACGCGCACTCGCAAAGCCCGGCGAGTGTGAAAAGTGTGCGAGGGTCCCTGATGCGAGGACGGCATCGGGGGGCAACTGAGCTAGTCCGAAAGTCCCGTAACGTAGGCAAGACCCGCGTAGCAACGTTGAATGTGGGTACGTTGACGGGCCGCTCGTGCGAGTTGGTAGAAGCACTGGAGCGAAGAAAGATAGATTTCTGTGCGGTGCAGGAGACGAGGTGGTCCTGCAGCAAGTCACGGGACATAGGACGTGGCTTCAAGGCCGTTCTATGTGGAAGTCCCAGGACCACCAGTGGTGTCGGTGTGATCGTCTCCGAGCGTTTCCGTGACGCGATTGCAAGAGTAGAACGTTTCGATGACCGCTTGATGAAGATTGTTGTTGCCGTAGAAGAGCGACGATGCCATTTCTTTTCTGCGTATGCTCCGCAGACAGGCTGTTCCGAGCAAACCAAGGACGAGTTCTGGTCCCTGCTTGATGAGAAGACAGCGGAAGTACCGTCACAAGATATGGTTGTTGTGGCAGGTGACCTTAATGGTCACGTTGGAGCAACGAAAGACGACTACAACTGTCATGGTGGTTTTGGATATGGGTCGCGCAACGCCGATGGTGAGCGTATACTTGAGTATGCAGACTCACATGACCTCACCATCGTGAACACCAAATTTCGAAAGCGTGACTCCCACCTCATCTCGTTTTATAGCGGGAATGCTAAAACGCAGATTGACTATGTCCTTGTTAGGCGTCGCGACCAAGGCCTTGTCACAGACGCGAAGACCGTGCCGTATGAGACGGTTGCCACGCAACACCGTCCACTGATCTGCTCGCTGAAGATCACACCTTCGAGGTGTAAACATGTCGAGCGATGTGGGGCGGCTAGAATCAAATGGCGGCGACTGAAAGAGAAGGAAGCGGCAGTTATTTCTCGCATTCGGTTGCCGACAGTGACAACTGTCGACGAAACCTGGAAGGACGCTACCGATGCGATAACTCGGGCTGCACGCCTTGAACTCAGTGAAACTACTCAATGAATCCTCCGTCACCCGCAATGACTGCCTCGATCCTTGGCCCGAAGCGCTCGCACGCTCTCTTCAAAAGAGCGCTGTCCATATTTGTGAATGCTGCTTCAATAGCGGTTCAAAGGGATGTGACACTAGCGTTAACACAGGCTACAACAACACGGGCAACCCGCTTACGAGGAAGGTCAAAGAGGTCACCGTGAAGTTTCTCAAAGCGACCTAAATAGGGTTGTAGGGCGTTGTCTGGGAAGCACCACAGTGGTTTCCAAATTTCCTGCGGACCTCTGGGTACTCAAAAATGGCAAAAAACTGTACCGCTTCAATGCGGGCCGATAACGCAAAACTGACGCTTGGAATACCCTTGTCGTGCCCACAAATAGTCCTGCAAAAGGTTTGGAGCTTCAATCATTGCTAGAACATAGGAATTGATTGATTCCTGATTGAAGCGATACGGCGCATTCACGGGAGGCGCGCGCTACCATTCCGCTAGCGGGTGTATGGTCGAGTGGTTATCGTGGCGGACTTGCGGGAGAGACGTCGAGGGTTTGATTCCGGCGATGTAGTTTCTGCATTGCTGGGCGCACATCTTGCATTTTTGCCACCGTAAAGTGCTTTTCTGCCTCGACTAGGTGTCATATTCGATTTCCAACCCTGATTTCAACCTTCTGTGATACGATTTTACTTCAAAACGCAAGTCACGCTAATGAATATGCAATGAAATGTTTAACAGTTGTGGTAACGTTCTATAAAACACACGAAGCAAAGCAGCTTCTGACACCAGCAGCAGCGGATAAATGCCAAGGAAGAACAGCCGGAAGCTTCCTGGCAGGAGGTGTCGACAGGCACTTCATCGAAGGCGTAGTCCGCCGGTGTTGAGAAGTGCCCCGGATCAGGGTCAAGCTTGAGGTTCGGGAATCGAAGGAGGGGTCGTAATGTGGCCTCGTCTGGAGGGGGGGGGTCGTGCTCTTCCGGTTTTAGCAGAGGATTCTCTCTTATTCTTCAGGTTTTTAGGTGATGTTTTTAATTCTTAATTTTTTTGTTTTGTTTTTTTTTTCAGGAATGCCTACGAAGGCGTGGAGTCTCTCATTCGTCCCGCAAAGTTGTAAAAATTAATATAAAAATGTTTCAAATAAAGATTGTATTACTTGTTAAAAATAAAGATTTTCTGTACACAGATTTGGAGTCAATGAGAAGTTTCCATTTTTCAGTGTTTTTTTCAGGAAGTCACAGACGCGACAGTTTTCTGCTTGAACGAGCGACATTTACGTCCTAAATTGTCGTCTATAAAATTTGAATTGTCAATTGCTAAGGAAAATTAAGTGCTTTTCCTACAAGATTTTTGGAAGCACTCTTCGAAGCGATGACCGAATGGCAACCGGAGGATGGACTTGTCACGGAACTAATTTTCTTTCTTCTGCAGGAAACAGCATCAGAAAGTGGAGTTGTACGCAATAAAGTTTTAATCCACAGTTTGGCAACGGTAATAAAACCTGTTTTTCTGAAAGGATCCACTGTATGAACAGACGCTCCGATTTGTATGATTTGCCGAAATTTTTCGACACCGTTAATTACATGGAGGCCGCTATTTTTACAGCCTGCTCTTTAAAGCGTAGATCCCACACTTCTTATTGTTTTAAAAGCTTAGTGAATTTTTCAGAGATGTCGCACAAACTCCGAAATATGGTAGGTTACGTGGAGCCATTGCGTTATCCGATATCACCGATCGCCACTGAAGGATGGACTTCTCGCGGCAAAAAATTTCTACATTCTGGAGGAAGAGCATCAGAGAGTGCCATCTTAGAGTTCAAGATGTGATTAATATACATTCAAAAAATAAGCTTCTTCGCAGTGATCTCCGATATGATCAGGGAAGATCGATTTGCAAATTCTCATGTTTCATGAAAAATAATTTTTTTTACCTGAATCAGATCGCGCACACAGTTGAAATCTTGCCACAAGAATTAGCAGGTCTTGTTCAATGCACAGTGTAAAAATCATGGTTTTCTGAAACGAATAGATTGGATCGACCACTGGTCGATATGGCACCGACGTCATGGGAGCGACGAAATTCGACGTTCACAAAAATGACTATAACTCGGTAAGTTTCCATAATTTGAAAAAAGCCAAAGCATTTTTAGAAACCAGAAGTAAAGAGCCTTTACATAGTATAAAAATCTGTTTTCAAGAAGTAGATCTTCATACGTGGCTGAGGCCTTCGATTTTTGAGCGAAAAAAATTGAAGTGATTTTGTATAAATAATTATATCCCGGTAAGTTTTTCGAATTTTAAAAGATTTAATAGCTTTTTGAAAACAAAACGAAAAGCGCTTTCAAACCATATGGAAATTAGTTTTCATCAGGGAAATCTTCATAGGGGGCGGGTGGGGTTCGAATTCTGGTCCATTGTTGCAAAAATACGTGCCAAAAATCGAACCCCCCTCGCCCCGTATGAAGATCCCTTTTTTGAAAGCTGGTTTCTATATGGTTAGAAAGAATCTTTTCCCTATTTTTCAAAAAGCAATTGGGATTTTTGAATTTCAAAAAGCGAACCGAGTTATGATCAAATTTGTGAAGAACTGCTCGTAGACTCTGCACCGTCCACACTGGAGTCATTTCATAAAAATGATCATAACTCGGTTCTTTTTTCGAAATTCAAAAATGCCAATTGCTTTTTGGAAAATAGAGGAAATATGCTAAGTGACCATGCATAAACCTTTTTTTAATAAGGAGGTCTTCATAGGGGGCAGGGGGGGGGTTCGATTTCTGGTCGATTTTTGGCAAAAATCGACCACAAATCGAACCCCACCCGCCCCCTATGAAGACCTCCATGTTGAAAAATAATTTCCATATAGTTCGAAAGCGTTTCTCCTCTAGTTTTTGAAAAGCAATTGGGATTTTTGAATTCTAAAAAAAAAGAACCGAGTTATGGACATTTTTTGTGAAACCGTGACCAGAGGAGTTGGTCGGTCCATCACCGGAGTCACTGGAGTGATTTCACAAAATTGATCATAACTCGATTTATTTTTTGAAATTCAAAAATCCCAATTGCTTTTTGAAAACGAGACAAACCCTGTAGGAATTAGTTTTCAACAGGGAGGTCTTCATAGGGGGCGGGTGGGGTTCGAATTCTGGTCCATTGTTGCAAAAATACGTGCCAAAAATCGAACCCCCCTCGCCCCGTATGAAGATCCCTTTTTTGAAAACTGGCTCCTATATGGTTAGAAAGAATCTTTTCCCTATTTTTCAAAAAGCAATTAGGATTTTTGAATTTCGAAAAAAGAACCTAGTTATGATCATTTTTATGAAATGACTCCAGTGTCGACGGTGCAGAGTCTACGAGCAGTTCTTCACAAATTTGATCATAACTCGGTTCGCTTTTTCTAAAAAAATTATTTTTCATGAAACATGAGAATTTGCAAATCGATCTTCCCTGATCATATCGGAGATCACTGCGAAGAAGCTTATTTTTTGAATGTATATTAATCACATCTTGAACTCTAAGATGGCACTCTCTGATGCTCTTCCTCCAGAATGTAGAAATTTTTTGCCGCGAGAAGTCCATCCTTCAGTGGCGATCGGTGATATCGGATAACGCAATGGCTCCACGTAACCTACCATATTTCGGAGTTTGTGCGACATCTCTGAAAAATTCACTAAGCTTTTAAAACAATAAGAAGTGTGGGATCTACGCTTTAAAGAGCAGGCTGTAAAAATAGCGGCCTCCATGTAATTAACGGTGTCGAAAAATTTCGGCAAATCATACAAATCGGAGCGTCTGTTCATACAGTGGATCCTTTCAGAAAAACAGGTTTTATTACCGTTGCCAAACTGTGGATTAAAACTTTATTGCGTACAACTCCACTTTCTGATGCTGTTTCCTGCAGAAGAAAGAAAATTAGTTCCGTGACAAGTCCATCCTCCGGTTGCCATTCGGTCATCGCTTCGAAGAGTGCTTCCAAAAATCTTGTAGGAAAAGCACTTAATTTTCCTTAGCAATTGACAATTCAAATTCTGTGACTTCCTGAAAAAAACACTGAAAAATGGAAACTTCTCATTGACTCCAAATCTGTGTACAGAAAATCTTTATTTTTAACAAGTAATACAATCTTTATTTGAAACATTTTTATATTAATTTTTACAACTTTGCGGGACGAATGAGAGACTCCACGCCTTCGTAGGCATTCCTGGAAAATCCATCCTACGGTTGCCGTTCCGTCATCGCTCCCGAGTGATTAAAAGAAATTTGTTGACAAAGCACTCAAGTCAGCTTTAGAAATTTACACTCGGCATTGTACAGAGTACAATTTCGAATGCAGATGTTGCTTCTTCACGTACAAAAATGTGCCATGTCCACGAGATGCTCGGAAAGCCTGAAAAGTTGAACTCGTTGTGATTAATTTGACAACTGCTCTCAAAAGTGCTTTACTTTCAACTGTAAACAAACAAAATATTATTATCAAAAGATTACATACACAAAACCTTTATCAGCGTTTTTTCTAACAAAATACTAAATTAAACAGTTACTTAGTAACACTCTTTCTTGAACTAATCTGACACAGTCGATGCTGCACCTGGAAAGAAGGACCTATTAAACGGTACAAAAACCGCATAAAAAATTTAAAAAATTGGTGCGGATAGGAAATAAAACGGTGGTTTACACAAGGGGGGGATCGTACCAGACCCACTCTGGGAAGGGGGGGGGTCGTAAATTTTCGGCAAAAATCGAACCCCACGCTTGACCCTGCCCCGGATGCGTGTCCACATATCGCTCTCTTCAGGACGCTGGCACCTATTGGAATGAAGCAAGTGTCTCGTGTTGTGCAATCCCTTTCGTCACTGACCCATTCGTACACTGCTGTTCCAGTACTATACGCCGACGGCCGACTTGGAGACAAGCTCTTTTTGATTTTACAGGAGGCTACTGGATCGTTTCCTCAACGCGGTCACTGGTTGGCACCAAACCTTATAGTGGCAGGAACGAGCTACATCATGACGAAGCAACAAGTCCCGCGTTTCTTTCGAGAATGCGTGGTTGGCTCTTCAGCAGCACCCCTAACCATTGTCCTCCTTGACAGCTGGCATGAGTTCAGGGATCACGAGGACCTCGTTTCCGAGGTGCCTGCTGGAAAAGAGCTTAATCTGATGACAATACCGCCAGGAGCGACGAGCCTTTACCAGCTTCTCTATGTATACTTCTTCGGACTTGTCAAACGGCTCATCCGGCGAATTCATAAACATGTGCTCCACTTCTGTCCGGGTTTCAACTGCTTCTCAAGAGACAATACTTTGAAGATAATCATGAGTCGCTTCGCACCAGCTCACTCGATGTTTAAATTTTTAAGGCAATTTTTAAGGCACCCATCCTTGCAGGTAGTCAGTCAGACCTATATGCAATTCTGTGCTCCGGTATTCCGAAGGTGCTTTGCGTACACGTGGGTGGCAGGTGGATATGTGGACACGCATCCGGGACACTTCTCAACACGGCGGAATACGCCGATGAAGTCGACACGTCCTGCCAGGAGCTTCCGGCTGCTCTTCCTTGGCATTTATCCGCTGCTGCTGGTGTCAGAAGCTGCTTTGCTTCGTGTGTTTTATAGAACGTTACAACTGTTAAACATTTCACTGCATATTCATTAGCCTGACTTGGGTTTTGAAGTAAAATCGTATCGCAGAAGGTTGAAATCAGGGTTGGAAATCGAATATGACACCTAGTCGTGACAGAAAAGCACTTTACAGTGGCAAAAATGCAAGATGTGCGCCCAGCAATGCAGAAACCACATCGCCGGAATCGAACCCTCGACGTCTCTCCCGCAAGTCCGCCACGCTAACCACTCGACCATACACCCGCTAGCGTAATGGTAGCGCGCGCCTCCCGTGAATGCGCCGTCTCGCTTCAATTAGGAATTAATCAATTCCTAGGTTCTAACAATGAATGATGTTTCAAATCAGGACTATTTGTGGACACGACAAGGGTATTCCAGGCGTCAGTTTTGCGTTATCGGCCCGCATTGAAGCGGAACAGTTTTTTGCCATTTTTGACCTACCCAGAGGTCCGCAGGAAATTTGGAAACTACTATGGTGCTTCCCAGACAACGCCCTACAACCCTATATAGGTCGCTTTGAGAAACTCCACGGTGACCTCTTTGACCTTCTCGTTAGTTCAGGTAGCTAGGTTTTTCCCCACTGCATTTGCGGAACCTTCCTCATACTCCTCAGAAGCATTGTACCCGGCCTCAACATCGTAAACGGTTGGTCTCTGATACCCAAAGAATCGAATTATTTCAGCTGACGAAAACCCGCGCGAATGCCTTGTTCTGTTGTTTTGTTTTTGCTTTTGTTTTTGTTTTTGCTTTTGCCAATCTTAAAAAAGCCAACTTTTGCTGCAATCTTTTGTGAATTTATTTTGTGTCTCTTTCAGCCTAATAAATGTTCTGTTCTGTTCTGTTCTGCCTCCAATAATCGCGGCTCTTCGGTTGTACTTTGCACTTGTATGCAATATCGAGGCCAATCTGAGGTTATGACTCTTTACTAGAGGCTTCAGTAAAAATATCAGCGTGAAATGGCGTGAAATTTGAATCTAAATTTGTCCGTATTTAAGCGCCGCACTCTAGACATATCGCAGTAAAA
Organism: Heligmosomoides polygyrus polygyrus; assembly: GCA_947396885.1. Lineage (NCBI taxonomy): Eukaryota > Metazoa > Nematoda > Chromadorea > Rhabditida > Heligmosomidae > Heligmosomoides > Heligmosomoides polygyrus. The sequence continues at coordinate 37,162,320 of OX377202.1, forward strand.
AAATGAGGCAATCTCGTTGGGAGCCATTCCTCATTTGCATTATTTATTTATTTAATGTGCACCAAAGTGCGCTTGAATAAAACAAAATAAAAATAAAAACGCAGTAACCATAAACTTATCTGTTGAACTTATTGATAGCAACATTAGCTCAGGAACACTCAGCAACAAACAAGACGTATACGACGATGCCGAGGTTTCAAGATAAGAGAACTTGGAATTTACCATGGTTGCAGTTCTTCCTATTAGAGCTTGTCATTTGAAACGACCAGCCATTAAATTTCTGAAGAGTCATCGCTGAGCATTCCGTATTTTGGTAGCGTATAGGGCACTTAATACCCTCCTCCAAAGCGAACATCCAGTTAAAGCGGCGTTTTGAATAAAAACGCTGTCAATTACCATTCGCCGACAGTGACATTGAAATGTAACAAATTCACTATTCAGCCCTGTACGTAACGTACCTCTTTGCAGTGTCCTAAAAATCTACAGGGGGAGCTCTACAAGACTATGAATGAAGCGAGAACTCAGCTACATATGAACACATATTTACAGAGGAAGGTAATATGTGGTAAATGATAAGGGACGGCGTCCATCTATTCCTTTTGGAGTGCGCCACACATTCTACTTTTACGGTATGTGCGGCATGCATTTTCAATGCGTTATTGGCTGAGAAATGCGGTGACCAGCCGATGAACAAGTGAGAGTTTATTCCTTCCCAACGAAGCCTAGTACCAATTCACTGACTCCAAAAGCATCGAAGGCTTGGTTAGCCTGGGCGGAAAATCCGAATCAAGAGCCTTTGATCACGTGTACGTGTACGGGATACCCGATGCCATCTGCGAATGCGCTATCACCCGCCCGACCAGAAGCAGAAGGAGAAGAAAGAAGGAAGGAAAACTGCATCCGCGTTGCTGTAGCGCGTCGTCCGAGCTGGCTTTCCTGCCACCGCCTGTTTATGCAAAATCTTTCCTAGCTGACCCATCCTAGAAAGATCAAGATAGCAGATTGTACAAGACTACTTCCGAAGGATCCGATGCCACTCGTAGATTGGCTGCACTTATAAGATGTTTGGATGCAAGTCTATGGAGAGTACACCCAGTATTTTTCCAATCTTACTTTCGCCGCAGCAAGCCCAAGTGTGTTCTACAACTGCAGTATATGCGTATCACTGCTGATAGCTTTCTATTCAAAAGCTTGTGTACACACACTCTGATTGGCGTAAGCGCAAAGAAGCGCATACCCCTCTCTAGACTTGTTTCAGTGTTCGCCTTCGACGATCTTCTGAGCATGTCTCTCCATACGTACACTAGGCTTCCGTGTATTGAGAGCGAAAATCAGTAAAAACCTTTCTTCGAAACGCACAACAATGCGACAGCATCCTTTTCAAACCAAACTACGCTTTTTGGAAAAAGACTGACATAACATAACATAACATAACACTAATCATAACCATAACATTCCAAGTGAGCGACGACTCGAAAGGAGAGAGCAAAAAGAAATGTCGTGGTAGCAGCTATCTACACATGTGCTCAATTTCGCATCTGCAGAACGATAGATACGAAATTCCTTCAGATTTAACTACTAACAATGTCTGGCAACTCTCATTAAGTCAGAGATGTGGCTTATGCTGCTTCTTTTGATCTCTAATGCATGAACATGTTTCAGAAATGTGTCGAATATGATTCATTTTTGCCTTTGCATGACCATGATTTTTTTGGAACTGCATCACGGTTCCATAGAGTTTTACTGGTTCCTTATTAATCTATCTTTATATTAAACATTAAATACACAATTTATTTTATATATATTTATTTCACTTAAACACGCAATACATCCAATCGATATTCTACGCAACCTACTACAATCGGCCAGTGCCCTTAATCTACCTGTTCCTTAAGGTCCGTTCCTTTTTTTCCTTTCTTACCAATTTCCTTTGCCATTACCATTTCCCTTTTCCTCCCGTATTTTCGCCTAGTGGGTCCGCCAAGGGGGAAAACCGTTGGAGTCTTCCGACGACCGTGGGCTTAGGAAACGGGCGGAGACTCGGCAACCAATGACAGGGAACGCAAAGAGACTGCTCGCTCGAAGTGAGACGACAATCTGCTCGCCCAAGGGGCCGGGGCCCCTCAGAGCCATATGTCCGCTTTTATCCTCCGCGAACTGGGCGGAGCAGCGACTGGCTATCGTGGTCCGAGGGATCACGACGATTTTGTTGCAGCGTTTATGGACCACCCTGTATAGGCCAAATACGCATTTAGATTGCACCATAGCCCGTAGATGTAGAATGCGCGGACAAAAGGACCGGATTCACACGGCCCTTTAATCTTCACTTCTGGTAAAACACCTAAAACTGGAACTGCAGCATTAAAAGGTGATGGAAAGCCTGGATGACAATTACCCAGTTTAGGCGACTGCATAAAAGAGAGCCGGAACGCCTTGATATTCTTCTCACACTCCAGAAATAGCATTTGGATTTCCGAATTCGCGTATTCGGTTGTTTTCACACAGTAGTAAAGAGATGCTCATTGAGCGAATTTCCGTGATCGGACGCTTTACCGGCGGCGATGTCAGTGGAAATGTTGGGTCTTGCCTTCTTGTGAAAAGAATGAATCATTCCAGGAGTTAGGAACGTACTGTAAAGGACAATTGACTTATACTATGACCAAACTGTTGAAAAACTTGGAAAAGAACCACTCGAACCAATTATACCATTCAGAAAGTGCCTCCTTGAAATTCTTGATGCATAACGATGTTTTGTTGCGATCAAAACTTCTAGCGCCAGGCGGGACTCGAACCCGCACCTCCCTCTAACCGGGCGGGAATGCTCTACGCCATTACACCACCGGCGCCGTTTGATCGAACGCAACATCCACACCTCGTGTGACCGATCAGCACCCACCCGTATCCGGGATGAGCTGGCCGCTGATATCAGCATGGAACCAGTGAAGCTGATGGTCTTGATAGAAACAATTCAAATCGGTTTGAATTGCTTCTTGATGCATATTTGACAGTTCAAATAATCAAACCTAATCCTATCTGGAGCCGGATTCATCAACGACTTACAGCAATTTAACATAGAAAATCACCTGTATCACCTGTCGTCCCGTTGATCATCGACTTGCTCGAGCGGGCGCCAGCAGCGTCTCCATTCGTCCCTGTCGCGTGCCAGAGTGGTCCAATGGATCCTCCTCGCTCGAGAGACACGAAGAGCGTCATATCGGTCGTTCAGGGCTTTCACGAAGAAGTCCGACCAACGCGTTGGTGGGCGTCCTGGTGTTCTTTTGACATCCCGCGGAATCCAATCTGTGACGAACATAGAAAATACAGCCGAAATTCCTTATATGCGGCTTATCAAGCGATATGGTGAAGCGTTTCGCCGCTCTATCACGGATTTCGGCTGCATTTTCTCTGTTAAGTTGCTGTAAGTCGTTGATGAATCTGGCCCCTGGTCTTTAGACATGGGCATGTCAAAATGTTTTAGTTCCTGCTTTTTTCAATGTTTCCTTGAGGGTAGAAGAGTCAGAAACTTTCGAGAGCAATGCATACTTTCAGACCATCGTGATACGGCATGCCGAACCATTACGTGTTGTGGTGGTGATGCCTGTTTGGCCAGTGGTCTAACAGGCAACACCAGAGAGAAATTTTGGAACAAAATATTCGCTGACATCTTGATCAGTTGCTCTACCTGGGTTCAGAACTCAACAGTGGCTTCATTTGTCATCCCTTCGAAATAACTTCGCCCCCTCTTGTCATATGTTTACCGCCCACCTCTTCATCCGCGCAACAAGACCGAGAAATCACGAGTCAAGCAGGTGCTAAGCAGCCTGTCTCACGGTCAGCTAGGTTGGCATCCGTGACGACTAGCGTTTGCAGCGATTCTTCGAACGTCTTGTGGACGCAGTGCAGCTCTTTCAGCCGGCGCAATCGTTGAAGTCTTGCTCTAGTAATTGCGCTGATGTATGCTTCTAGAAGGATAGCAATAACCAACAGCGTTCCCCTCGCACGTGGCAAAGCTTTCCCGGTGCGGTTAAAATCGGAGAACCACTTGGTCCGAGAATTCTGCAGGACCACAGCGGCGACGCTCTCTCCTCTTCTCCTGACGGCCCTGTGATGCCCTTCTGGTGTGCGATTCGACCGTCTGACTATGAAGGCATCGTTCTAGCGCTCCGCGCATGGTACGCACCTAAAGCCTCCCGATGTCTTCGCAACGTAGCGTTGAAGAGCGTAAGCAACAATCTCGAATGCGTTTAAGATCTTCATTTCTGAGAGCGTGTCAACACATACAGTGTAAACGACGCAGAAATTATTATTTACACAGCACGACATGAAGGCTGTTACTAAGGCCTTATCGAGAACGCGCATAAGAGAAGACTTTCCTCAGCAGCAATTTGTACAAAGTTCATCCCGTAACATATCAATACTAACATCACACTCAATTCGATTAGTCAACTAGACACAGCTATTTCGACAAACTTCTCGAAGTTTTCGACATACGGAGCCAGAGACGTGTGCTTGTAACCTGAACTGTGGAAGCGTAGATGACAAGAACACGACAACAGAATTGCAGGGTAACCACAAACCTAGAACTTTTCGATTTTCCTTAATGTCATCCTCAGCCAAATTCCTGGACAATTCGTTGACGAGCGAGCTGAAAAAAAATGAAAAGGTATGTCAGACGAGAAGGAAAGCAAATAAAGGCAAGGCTTCATCTATTGCTCTGTGACGTCCTTGCTTCATTCCAATCAGCATGATGCAAGAATGTGACTCTGGTCTGATCATAGATGCTTCGACACGAGGAATCAACTGGGAATAACTGGGGAACTAAGAGGCAGAGCACCATCTCACATGACGGCCCTCATCGCCTTTTGTCTGCTATCTCACTAGTCAGTGAATTCGTTAGCCACGGGAAAGCGCTGCAGCTATACGGTGTTCCAGCCCCCCAAGTCCAAAAGGAGTTAGAGCGCGAATGCAAACGAAGCTATGTAACAGCTCTCGGCTACTGAATTAGAACACACAACTGACAGTTTCTGTTGTATGTATATGTCAGCTGTGCGGAAGACCATGTTTCATCTCACTTCATTTATTGCACAAACTGTGGGCCATAAATAATAAACGACACAAATGCTGTAGATTAAGTCAGAACACATGGCATAAGCTCAGCCTGAGTGTCTCTCAATCGTTTTGTGAACAAATGAAGATTTCAGCTTGAAATTAGGAAATTTGAGGACTTTCTTTTTTGTTGTGGATTTTTATCTAGAACCGTTGTTTAGACTGAACCGTTTTTTCTAAAAAAAAAAAACTGGTGCAAGATTTTAAGCGGGAATCTACTTAACCAAACGCATCGACCCGATTAACGGTTCCAGCGTGGTTCCAGCGTTAGTAAGACTAGGACCGGCCCAAGAAACAAGAGTGACGGAAGACACTGTTAGAAACCACCATAATTGGGCGTCGCACCCGTCATCAATGTGCTAGCAAGGGCGATTCAACCATGATGTGTGCTCACTGTATAAGAGTTGTATGACATACGTATCGCCAATTGGTCAGTGTATAGCCCGCAATGTGAAACAGAAGGCCAAAACCCACTCGTAACGACCAAGCTTTCAGATTGTCTTGTGGGCTGTAAATGTCCCACCCATGTTCCCAATGCGCTTACTTGGGAAGGGTTTCGACCTCCCATGGAACTTCAAGTTGAGACTAGGATCATTAGAAGCAGATCGGGATGCTGATTACTAATATGGGTGTCAACATTGCAAAATGAAACTCCTGAGCGAGCCATAACCTGCCGAAGTTGGGTGGCCTGACCACAGGCTGGAGCTGGCGCGAGAGCAATGAGTCAGTCATAGGGGCTCCGTAAGAATGATCCGCCAGCTGAGGCGGTGGGCACCACTCGGCACGTGTGACGTCGTTGGTTCGGTTCCCGTTGCAGCCGGTTTTGTTGCAAATCATGATTTATCATCGAAATGACATTTTATTCTAAATTATGATACGTGTTTGATTAAATAGCAAGGAAAACAACCATACACGCCTGTAAAAATGCATAAAGGCATCAAAAGACTGCTATGTGACAATGGTGACATCTCTAGACGTTTTTCTTCCGCCCGATGAAAAACGTTGTGCAAAGGGTCAGGTCGTTTGCGACTGACAACTGCGTAAAGTTCAATACGACCCAGAGAGACAATCTACTGAACGCTCTATCGCAGATTTGCTGTTTGTTTTGTGCCCATAGGATTTCAAACTTTTGAAATACTCATGGCGTAAGGCAGGTTACATTGATGATTACCCAGCTGTGTTTGTCACCCTGGTAAATATTTGTTTGATCTTGCTACAATTGACTGTTTTTTTGTGCTGGTTGTTAAGAGGCTGCATGCATAAGATGTGCAGTGTGTGAGCAACACGATTGCTTCACGCTTTTTTTTTTCTGTGTTGCATGAATGCTAAGGTAGTTAGAAACACCTCCGATTGTTCAATATGTGATTTGGACTCTAAATGTGCAAAATTGTAAACAAAAGTGTCACCATAGCAGTTTTTGCCTTCAAACATTTGTACAAACGTGTATGGTTGTTTTACCGGCTATCAATCAAACACTTGTCATAATTTAGAATAAAAGGTCATTTCGAAGATAAATCATGATGTGCAAAAGAATCCCAGCAATGGGTACTGAACTAAGGACGTCACACGTCAAGAGCGGAAGCACTACCTCTGCGCCATCGCCTCAGATGGCAGTCTTCTCTCACGTGGCCCCTATGACTCTCGCTCTCGCGTCAGCTCCTTCGCACGGCCAGGCCACCCATCTTCGGCAGGCTTGCTCAGAGGTTTCATTTTGCAATTTTGACATCCATATTCGTAATCGGGATTCCGACCTCTTTCTAATGATCCTGGTCTTCTCAACTTGAAGTTCCATGGAAGGTCGAAACCCTTCCCTACTTAGAGGAACAAGCCAGATAACTGAATTCTTGGTTCATCTCTTGGATTAGAGCAACCGTCTGGCCATGTGGCAGCAAGCAGGAAGCACTGCTTGGCAGGAAGTCTATTTCAGAACAGCTGCCGTTTGATGCTATCATTAGGGATGTTTACTAAGTCAACCTCATTTTGCAGCTCAGTTCTTATAATATCCTTTGCTATGCAGTGGACCCAGAAGTAGGCGGGTTCGCTGCACACAGTAAGGTATCTTAAAACGGGTAAGCTAGATCAGCTAAACCCCGGAGTTCCTTCCCTTGCTTATCGTTAGCTCTTTCACGGAGGAGAGCACAGAAACTGGGTTTATGTGAGTGCTCCACGACCATGTGCAATCTCGTACTGTAGTGCCATTCTCTGAGGTAAGGAGTACAATTTGCATTAGCTGTGTGGCCTTTTGTTGCTATTCGTCGACGATTGAAGAGCTTGCTTGGAGCGCCTGCATAGGTATGATGGGTGTTTTCTGATTTCATGAGACATTTCGACAGATGGTATTTTAACAGATGAAAAACTAAACTCACTCAACACGCGGACACGTTGTAACATCAAACTCTCGGATTTTGCTGACATCCAGTGGCACTGCAACGTTGCCGGTTTTTGGGTGAATGCAGAACGGCGACTTCAGCAAGTGGTTCAAACCTGAATGAGCTTACTAATTTCTCTTGCTGCAGTTTCCAAAAAAAAATCATTACTTTCCGCTTCATGTCCGACAAAAGTAGCTATATCACCGAAAATTGTATATTAAAACTAAAAATATGATTCCAATTAACCACAAATACAAAAAATCATAATCAAAAAAGCAAACGAGCAGCAAGATACCACCACACGGAGATCGGGAATTTTTCTTTTTTCAGGCCAAAATATTGCAAACACTGAGTTTCAAAGCAATATTAAGCTTAGAATTTTCTCTCATCGTCTTGGCCTTTGAAAGGTTTTGCACTAGAATTTGATGTCAGCAGAGGCTGGTGCCAAAGTTAGTTTGAGCTCTAGGTTGCAATAGAACCACTCTTTCGCAACAGGTTACGTTTGCTTGTTTCGAGCCTAGGAGGCTAGAGCTTAGCTCCGGATAGGTATTCATCTGTCCGTCATTTTGTGTTGTTATCCAAAGCTATGATGTCTCGTTTTCGATTTATGGTATTGTGAGGTATAAACTACCGAGGCGAAGCCACTCACCTGTAGATACGTTGACATCCAACCTGGGATATGCATGCCAGAGCACGAACCATCGTAGGAAGTTCTTGCTAGGACCGCTTACTGGCTAAACAGAACGAGTTTTCCCTTTCGTACTTCATTCTAGACTTGCTGGGTCACAGTTAATTCTCGCAATTCAGCACTCGTTGAAGAAGCCCGCCGTTCAATGTCTTTGGGATCGAGTGATTTCCGCGAAGCAGATGAATGCGAAGATCCGAGACGATCATGTTTATTCCATGTTCCGCTCAATGTTAGCTGATAACTCACCTCGGGGACCACCTGATTGTTCTTCCTCATCTCCTGTCGGTACTGTTCATCAAACCGCCGCTTGAGCAGCTGCCATCGCATCGCAGGGCTGTCCAGCCTGAATGACACAGAAATGGTCCCATAGAGGCAAACATATGGGGAATCTAAATTAAACGAATGAAAATGGGTAACAGAAACCCTGCTTACTCCTCAAACTGAGTCCGCAGAGTAGCCTGCAGCTCAGGATCTTCGCAGTACTTCAACGAGGCCAGAGCTGGCTCCAGCTCTAGCCAACCTTGTTCGAGAACCTAAACTCAATATACAGTGATCTTAAATGCACAATTGTGACTTCGAGTAATCTCCATGCGAAAAGGATCTTCAGACTAAGCTAAGAGAAACTGACAAGGGAAGGATACTTAGTGACCATGGGGCTTTGAGATGAGACGCATATCACTGGATGCGGCTTCCAACACTGATTCCAAATATATGTTCCGTTTCTGCTATGCGCATCTCTGAACGGAGTTATGGACCATTTTCAGCATGGCTCCTAGCTCAAGTAGCCTGAAAACTGTGCTGCTGGCCGAGCAGTGGTGGCATGGGGGTACAGGAATGGCGTGGTGAGACAGGGTGGTTTATGGTTCGACTCCGCTGTGGTGTAGGATTTTTGCACTTCCTAAAAAAGATCTGCCACGACCAACTAGAGATCTCTATTTCAAATAGCGAAGTTTGGGCGAAATCGATTACTACTATCCCACCACCCATACTTACAACTGGGTGATCAGTGCCTTAAACAACCCTTTTGGGCGATTTTTTCGACGCACGGGGACGGTAAGGACAATAGTGACGACCGATCTTCCAAGCTATGTTCTCACCAGCTGTTGTGTTGGCGCGCCTTTTGGAGGAGTTCGGTCCTTCCGATACTTCACGCGTTCCTACAAGGCAAGAAAAAAAGATAGCCAACAGTTTCGCATACATTATGCGAGATGCACAATGCGGGAGCATCGAGTTAGAGGATGAAGGGTATCAGTGTGAAGGTACACTAGAAGGAGGTTGTGCGTAGTCCCTGGAAATAGGCAGCAAACGCTGCTCTTGGTCGACAGCTGGAAGCCATTCAAGGATCACGGGACCATTTCATCAGTTTTTGTAGATACTACTAGAGTGAGAGTGATGAACATTCCGGCAAGAACGACATCACAAACAAAATTATTAGAAGTAGACTTCTCCTTGCCATTCAAAAGCATGTACCATGTAGTGCATGCATCCAAAAGCATGTAGCACGTAGTGAGTCCTTTCTGGTGACCTTTTCCGTTGCGATTTGACATAAAGAGCTTTGATTGATCGTGCCAGATCTTTTATAGGAGGTGCAAAAATCCTGAACCACAAGGAAGTCGAACCATAAACCATCCCGCTCATCCACCCCTGCGCCACCACTGCTCGGCCAGCTGCGCAGTTTTCAGGCTACTTGAGCTGGAAGCCATGCTGAAAATGGTCTATAACTCCGTTCACAGATGCGCACAGCAGAAACGGAACACATATTTGGAATTAGCGTTCGAAGCCGCATCCAGTGATATACATCTCATCTCAAAGCCCCATGGTCACCTAGTATCCTTCCCTTGAGAGTATAATGGAATTTAAGACTCACCATGTCGTCGATTTCGCCACAGTCCATCGCCACCCGATATGCAGTCTCCACCATAGGATGGACAGGCATAGATTTCTTTGTCATGCTCGTCCGATTACCATACATATCCAATTTGTCACCCTTAACAATACCCTCAGATTAAGCGAAGATAGTTTCTGAAAATCCCTAATTCTGTGGAGGATTACTCTACGATTAGCGATGACGGAGAGAAAATATTAGGTTGATTGATAAGTAGTCGAACATTTGCAGGTGTTTGGACTCAAGATCAGTTTCCCCGCCAATATGGAAATCGGTCAAAACGAGTGAGGAATCAGTCGAGGAAGAGAAGCTCGAAGAAACGTCCACCGATTTTCGCTTCATTAGAGCTGCCGTCTGCTATTATAGCTCCAGAAATCATCCCCTCCGAATCACACATCTGCAACGTCATGCTGTTCCTCTTCCTACCTGCCCACAACAGCAACCTATCCTGAGAGCTTGACATAGGTTTATAGGGAAAGTGCTCCTTTTCGAAGCACAGTCTATGAATGGTCCTCGAAGATTAACAATGACGACCATTCCAGCGAGAACAAGGACAAGACAGGACGCCCGTCGGAGTTTGTTCTGGACGTGCAAGGGAACAAGGTGGAGGCAGATCCATATTAATTTGTCAGTCACTCTTGGTGTTGTTCAACTGCGGTTGGATTGCAGTCGATCGGTAGGATTAAAAAACTCGGTCGACGGATGCCTTATGCATTAGAGCGACAAGGATCGCAAGGCAGACGTAGCGCTGTTTCTCCTCACCCTTATGCACACCCACGCCTGGCTCAGCAATCTAGCCACTGGCGATAAGAATTGGATACTTTACGCTAACGACCGCCGCAGCGGGTAGACAGTATAGTTCTGCTTTCGATTTTTTTTCGAATATTCGAATGGTTTCAAATGTCCACAATTTTCGAATATTCGAATTCGAATATATGCCAAAAATATAGTTTTTTGAGTATTCGAATTCGAATACCTTCGAAAAACGCGATTTTTTGAATATTCGAATTCGAATGAAAATCATTCGAGAGACTATCCGAATAGGCCGTTCGAGCACAGTATAGTAGATAACAGTGGTAAAGCGAGGACATTCCGAAAGCTGACGTTCACGTGAAAAACATGATACTATGCATATGGTGGAGCATCCATTGCGTAGAGAGCTGGGGGCTGCTAGATGATGGGACGTTGGTGTCGGCAGAGGTCTACATTCGTCAGCTGCAGGAGCTGAAGGCCTGCACTTCCTTCACGACAATGCTACAGCGACGACGTCATAAAGGCACTCAGGACGTCTTCGGTACCCAGCTAGCTAGGTTTTGGAGCGAAGGCATCCGAGACCTATCATTATGTTGGCAGAAGACCACTGACGATAGTGGCGCTTACTTCGACTGTTTCACTATTTGTGGTTAGATATTGTGAAATAAATTATTTTGTGCACCGAAAGTCGATACTTCCAATCAACCTAATATAAAAAGATTTGGCCTTCGCAGCCACATGATCCGAAATGAATTAAGAATAGCTGTTCCCTACCATGATCAAGGAAAGGTACTCGGCCACGGCAGAGCGTCCAGCGTTTGTCAGCTTTCTCGCCTTCTCGTCACCAACCCAACAATGCACACCGCGTCGGCCGGAGAACACCCACATTCTGGCTTTGAACCCGAAATGCTCTGAATTCAATGTCCTGTAACATCTACAACAGGAAACACAATGGATGATCACTTAAAGCTTGAGGTCGCACTCGGTTTAGAAGTGGAATGCATGAAGAAGCCTAATCAAATTTTCGACACCGTAGGTAGCCATGAAACAATTACGGCTCAGATATGTTTCACTTAATACAATACCCTTTTTTGAAGTAAAAGTTAGAGCAAACCTTCGAGCAGCCTGTCAAGAACCTGCACTGCAAGAGATATAAACCGCCAGCACATTGAACACACCTTCGCTTCACTGAAATAGACACACACTTTCTTTTCTGTAGAAATTATGCCTTATGTAGCTTATATCTGTATATTTTAATCTGGGCGGAGGTACTGCAACCAAAAGCGTTGATCGGCCCGAGCTGAAGTTCTTGGTTGGGATACCGCCCAACGCAACCAAGTCTTCCATCATTCCGTAGTTGGTTAATGTTTGTGAGGAAAAAAGCACTGATTTGTCCATCGGCTAGCTACCACAACTGTACTTATTGAAACTGCCTCCACGATATGAACCAGAAGAGAGTGAGTGACATATCCCAGAGAAGGTGACTAACGCCGACCTTGTCCTTTTCACACTATATAATGTACTTTTTCAAGAAACTTAATGTTCATTGATGGTATATGAATTCAAAAAACCGCAACAAAATGGTACTATTAACACAGTTTTTGTTCCTGGGAAGAACTCGAAGTTAAGCGGCGAATCTATCGTAGCCGATGTATGGTTAGCTATATTTTCATTCAGGTGATCAAATTCTGCAGCAAAATAGCACAAATAAACATGTTAGCACTTAATGTTGGCCTAGAGTAACTTCTGAAGTGTGCACCAGCTCTTTTTATATGACTCTGGCTGAGAGAGGTCGATCCGGAGTTAACACGTCCAGAGAGAATTCCAGGATCATTTGCTTCCCTGGACAAAACATGACGTTAGAGGAAGGGATCGCCTTTGAAAGACCATCCATGTAGCGAGATAGGGACAGCGCGTTCATCGTAGATAGGCCCCCAAACCGCATTGCTGCACTTTCGTTAGAATGACATTACGGTGGTAGACTGTGCTCACGATGATGGGCCTTAGCGGCACACAGTGGGTGGTCAAAAAGGTTCAGAAAATGACGACGCACGGGAGGCTTCACCTACTTGGTTGTAAGGAGCACTCCTATTTCTCTTCTTTACCTCGATACATTAATGATAAACCGCTAAATCATGCTCAACAATGCAGCAAAGGGAAACTTGCTGCGTCCTAAGCCTTTCGCTCCTAGACTCCCTACACGCTGTCACACCGAAGAAACCTCAACACGGTCAATGATTACGATACTATTGGTCAAATCCTCCAGTGCTCCTTAACTTCGAGCTGCCCAAACGTTCCTTTAATGCTGTACGGATGCTTTTATAGTCGGATGTCATGATGAGAGTACAGCGATTTGGACACTCTCAAGGCGTAGTCGGTGATAAGATAACCTATCATTCATACGATGCGCATGCAAAAGAAGTTTTCCTTGTACAGCGAATACGACCAGTCGTAAACAAAGTGCAGATAGAAGCAGCCCCCCCCCCCCCTATGAAAGCGGGTATAGTTCTCATTCTCTTGGCAGCACTTCGGTCCAATTATCCCACGCATGCCTTCAAATTCAAGAGTGCGTCAAGCTGGAAGGGAATGTAGGAAAACGGAAGATGAACCTACGAGCAACATTTCCGCACGTTGTCGTAGTCAGTAAGATCGATGTCGAACACAAGCTCTCGTTCAAGCGCTTTGAAATCCGTGTGCTTTTTGTTTTCTTTCGGCTGAAATACTGCGTCATCATCATATGGCGAGCGTCCGATCAGTGTGATCAAGGATGGTAGAAGTTCACGATAAAAACTCCAACTGAGCTGAAAGTGACAGAGTACCTTGTGGGAGTAAACGGCCCCGATATCCAGCTTATGAGGATTAATCTTGCACAGTTCCTGCTCGAACTCGGCCTGATCAGCGAAGCAGCGGTACCGCAGATGTACGTCTTCGTCGAGAATAAACGCAAACTCACGTCTGGCGAAGTAGTCACCAGATTCTGAAGGAAACGCTGTTGATGCTTTGACGTGCTGTCAAACAACACTTGCTTTGGGAATCTCCTTTCATAAACAGGAATGGGTTTTCAGTCAATGAAGCACCAAAAACTGGAATATTTGCAAAAATGCTGTGCTTAAGAAGATGAAGAGGAATTTCAGCATCCCTTCGTTGGCGAATGAACATCTCTCAAACTTCGATCGCAGTGTAGAAGTTTTCCTTTTGAAGAGCTAAACTATGCCTTTGTGAGCTTGCTCGACCTATATCACGATATCCCGTAGAAGTTGGATACTACGCATCTCAAAAGGGATTGTTTAACGCCGCCCTTTATTCCTTAGTCTTTTCCTAACAGCAAATCTTCTAAAATATGGACCATCAACAACAGCAGCCTTAAATCTCAGAACCAGCGCCGTCGTGAAATGGGTTGGACAGAAGGATGTTGACCTGCCGCTACTTAGACCTATTGTTGATCGGAGAATAATAAGTGAGCAAATCGATTCTGGCAGTCACATAGATTCCATGGTATGAATTACTAGGTTCCGTGGGTTTTGAGTTTGTTATATCCATAGGTCTGTCTAGAGCTAAAGTTATAATTAGGCAATGTAAACTAAAGGGAAAGGAGATAGATTTTTGGAGCGCGGCAGGGCACCGTTTCCACATGTGGGCGCTTAACACCGACCAGGGGCCGTATGCTATTCTCGCCCGACCCGGGGACGGGGACGGCGCGAAAAATCGATGGTGCATGATGTGCATACCGGGGATGTGGGCGGAGACCGCCTCATACCCGGCCGGGGACGGTTGGGGAGAGAATAGCATACAGCCCCAGGGGCCGGATTCACCAACAGTTAAATCCGTGGGTATGCGGAGTATAAGACGTAAAGATAAGACAAGAGTCAGGTAGAGATAAGATAAGAGTCAGAGACGCAGGTTTCATCGTGGGTATCTCTATTCCCTATACCCGCGGGATAGTCGTTGATGAATCCGGCCCCAGGAGGCTACATATCTCCACCTCATGATCCTGAGCGCACTGAGCGCAGGATCAGACAAGGAAACGAGGGAAAGGCAAGGAACTCCGAAATGAGGTTCATCTAGCTACTGGTGCCAAGTGACTCCGGGAAGTAGTCACCTTGTGACTGCCAATAAACTCGTCCCTATGGGCGCGGCTTGGTCGAGCAAGCATGTACCCTGAGTTCAGCTTAGTCTCCTTAGCAATTTCGCTTATTTCCTACACTCACAGTGATTACAATAAACGTAGAAAAGATATCACGCCCTCAAGCCAAGAAAAGCAAAAAAGGGAGCGAAGGAATGAGAACCTACTTATATAACACTACTGCTGAAATGTAAAACTGGGGCCGGATTCATCAACGATAACCCACGGGTATAGGGGTAGAGATACCCACGATGAAGCCTGCGTCTATTACTCCCACCTTATCTCTACCTGACTCTTATCTCTACCCCTTCTACCCCGCATACCCACGGGTTTAATGTTGATGAATCCGGCTCTGGAACGCCGAGATACGCTCCTGAGATTGGAAAATGATCGAGAGCGGGAACTCACTTTGATTGTAGCACAACCACTTCACGTACGGCTTGAAGGGGAAGACCCGCTTGTAGTACTGCGGCAAAAACTGACTTAGCAGCGAGGACTCGTACGCAGACATCACGAAGCCTGAAAATACACCACGACAGTTCACCATTGGTGAAGTGCTCGTATTCGCGTAATAGCGAGCCATCTAAAGGAAAATGAAGCCCTGCTGGCTAGATTCTGCTGCAGGTCTAGACCAGAGGTCCATCTTCATCTCCCCCATAACATACAGAAAAACTCCCGAAATGAAAATGCTGAACTCGATTCACATCCATGGGAGCGCAGAAAGGCATACAGCTGCGGCTAGGGTGACGCGGCCGGAAATAAAAGAGATGCAGCGTGAGCCACAGAGTTCGACGCAAGTCCTTTGACTCAAGAAAGGCTTCAAAGGGATTCCAGGGCTAAGCTGCAAGCCTTGCAATTCAGCCAGTTCGATGCGGAAATTGAAATCCCCGCCTTCGCGCGCGTGAGTCGGCAGCCGTGGAGCGTGCCAGCTGCGAGGGCGGTCGTATTAAGTATCCCTCCTCCACTGTTCTGCACTTATGCAGGAAGGAGGCTGCAAGCGAATGTGAACAACCGAAACGTGAGGTTAGAGCTGTCATTGAAGCTGCAATGCCTTTGTGGTTGACTGCTTGGCAGTATCTCTGACATTCGCTCTCGAGGAGCCGTACAACCCCCTTCCTATTTGGGTGACAACCTGTTTCTATGTATATATATATATATATATATATATATATATTGTAGGTTTTGTATAGTAGGCTGTAGATTTGGGTTTTGGGAGATTTATCTCAAAAGTACAGCACAAAATATAAGAGAATAGGGACTTATTACAAGTCTAAGGCGAGTAGGATAAGATCTGGCGCTCGGCGACTGCGAGGATGGAGGAATAGCGATGCCGTTCCTCGTCTGGCACTTCAGAAGGCGGTACTAGAAGTACAAATGAGATACATACGGAAGTACGAGGTGCCAGACTGCGATACATTTTTGGGAGTCATAGCATACGGTAATCACAAGGAGTCAAGAGTATATCAACAGGAGTACGGTTAGTATCATGCACAATAGAGATGGTGAAACGGAGATCTGATCTCTACACGCCGCTCCTCGAGCGAGTCATCTCCTGATGACTCTTGTACGGACCGCGTCCTTTCTGCTTCATTTTCGGCGTTTGCTCCTCTCGTTTCTTCTTCGGATCTCGAAGGTACATTACGTCGGGACGCTTCAGTAGCTTCCTCTTCTTGGCTGTTGGCTCTGCGTCGTCGTTGGAGTGGGGTCGTTTGGCGTCCTTGCCGTTGTAGTCCTTCAGCTTCCTCGGCTTCAGCGTGAACTTCGGCAGCCGTAGGGTGTTCGACGCAGCGTCTCGGAGCTGCTCCAGGAACACCATTATTTGCCAACCGTGGAGTCGATCTTCTCCTTTGCGAGGACTCACACTCAAACTCAGCGCAGGGTGGAATTTCGGCACACTCTCAGCAAGAGGTCCGTAATGGTCGATGACTCGAGCATCGATTCCTCGATTAGGTTCGGTTAGCATTTGGACTAGTTCCAGGCATACCAGGCGCATCTGCTTCCAGTGTTCCTCACAGGCTTTTTCCAGTGGTGCCGGGAAGCAGTCCAGAGTCCCCCCACACTGGAGGCGTCTCTCTATCGGCTGCATACACACTCCCATGTGTTCCTGCTTGGGCATCCATTCAGGCCAGACTCACACCATGGCAGAGCTGATCGGGATCTTCTTCCACTAATCTGCCATGTCGGCCAGGTGGTTGTACACCACGAATTTAACCGTGGGTTCAGGCTCCAGATCAGTTGTCACTCTTGAGAATGATTTCGGCAGTGCCACAATAATTGAGTTCAGTGGCATATCGTCACTCTTGTAGAACTCGCTGATCTGCTCCTTGCGAGCCATAGCCTGCGCGTAGTACGCCGATATGTCATATCCGGGATGCTGACTGAAGATCGGCGGATCCAACAGGTTTACGCCTTCCTTTTCCGCGACTGCCGTTGCAAAACCGTGGCAGAAGTGTCGGTGTGCGGAGATGGCGCAGCTGAGTCCAACGACCGTCAGATGGTTTCGTGACGCGGGTGGCTGCTCCCCCGTCGAAGCATCGGCGGAGAGGGGGGAGCGCCGCCCACGCCTCGGCTAGAAGCCCTCTTAAATCCGCTGCTCGCTAAAGGGTGCCCACCCTAAGACAACGCGGTGTTGTTGCCCATAGGCCCTATGCGGATCCATTGCGCCGCGGTGTTAAGGCTTGATCCCAGTCCAACACACTTCCATGCAACACCCTGCAGTGAGCACTGGACTCGACACTCGCCCCCAGGGGTACCCCCTCGGTCGTGGCCACGACCTCAGGCGGCCCCCCTGGAATTAGACTGGCTCACACTTTTGCATACTTCGACCAGACATGGAACCGATAGACCAGTTTAGTTAAGCAGTCAGACTGTTAGCGTTATATGTTTATGGCAGTCTAAATTAATATGGTTAAGGATACACAACATTTACAAAGGACCTACGAGTTAGGGGAAGACCGCACCCACGACTACCAGGGGCCAAGCAAAGCCGACAACCCGCCGGCCATGGCCGGCCCTGCCCCTGTGGCGTGTGCCAAGTCAGGGGCAACGGGGCCGGTCAGAGGATCGGCGTTACCTGCGGGTCCCGGACGACGGACGAGGCGACGAGGGCTGGAGAAGTCGGGCACGTTGACGGCACTTCAAGACGGTGGCAGCTCCTCGTCGTCCTAAGCTGGACGGTTCCGGCGACCTCGGGCTAAGGCGTAGCCCTCCTCGACGACGGTTGGCGTTGGCGGACCACGGAGACCAGGAGACGACCGCTCAGCGGGAGCGGCGGAAGACGACTGACCGGTAGACGGGCTAGAGCGCTCACGGGCACGCTCCTCCTGCGTCTCTAGCCGCTTCCAGAAGCTTCCCTGCGCGGGAGACGCGTTGGCGCAGGCTTCGACGTGTCGATCGACGGGTTTTGACCTGTTGACCCTCGCGACGACCGTACAGTCGTACGGAAGTCACGACACTGGGGGCCGCGACGAAGAAGACAACCCACTAGGTAGTTGTGGTCTTGCTGCTTACCTACTAAGTTACAGACATGTTGAGCACCGAAGACTACGTGGTTGACTTGGGGCGGCGGCGTGGCAGGCGATGCCACGGTGCGTGCGCCGCAGTGTGACAGGTGCGGTCTAAGGTCGGGTTAGCATGACGAAACGTTGAGGGCCAATATGATTGCCTACGACTTAAAGATACATGATAATTGAGAAAGTAACTAACTATTTAAAAACATGACAAAAACACAACCAAAAAAGGAACCGGGTTAAAGCTTCAGGAGTATGGTGGGGAGATCTAACTATACCGGTGGGGTGAGGTGACGGGTTAAGTGAAGTGGGTGAAGTGAAGTGATGTTGACTGCTACGATGGACGAACTACGATGGACGAACTATGGACGACTACGATGGACGTTGAAGTGGAATTAATGTTGTCGACGATAACGTAGACGTTGGCGATATATACAGCTATGTACAGGATGGCGATGTTGTCGGAAGGCATTCAGGCGGATCAGCGGCTCGACGCACTAAGAGGAGCGACGGCTCGGCAAACGGACGCGAGGCACGAACGACACCACCAGACCTGAATACAAGGCTGGGGAGAACTGTGTTAAATTTGAGAGCATTGAAAATGAAAATGATATATCGATTGTATAATAAAGGTATTGAAATGAGAAAGAGATGTTTATATAAGAATAGTGTATGAAGATTATAAGGAGAATGAATTGTGATAAGAATATATAAAAAGGGATGAAAAAGGAAACAAAGAAGAAAGGGAATGGAAAAGGGAAGAAACATACCATATTGATCCTTAGCAAATGCCTCTTTCTTCGAGCTCCAGCCTGTAGGTATCGCAACCAGGCTTCTTCTTCCTCCTTAAGGCGGCGAGCGATGAACGCTCTGCGGCGTGTCCTACGCATATGCCTTAGCCAGCGCTCATTGCTAAGGTCCCGTATTGCCTGGCGGTTGTAAGCGCAGAACGCGATGTGGTGATCGTCCAAGCCGCACCCGAGACATCTCTTAGGAGGCTGTTCGCACTCATGGTCTAAGTGGTGGAGCAGGTACAGCAACAGCACGAATGATGGCATGTAGAGGACATTGCAAGAATGTGTCTAAAAGAGAATAGATGCAAGGTGAGATGAGAAGGGACTACACGCGAGACGGAGAGAGAACAAACTATCAAAAAAGGAATGACGATAGGACGCAATGAAATGAAACAGGAATAAATATAGATGATAGAGGAATGATGAAAGTGGATTGTGGAAGAGAAAAGATACAAAGGAAGGAGAGATGATGGCGGATGAATAAATGAAAAAAGTGAGGAAGGAAGTATGAATATGTATGTTTTTATTAGTTTTAGTTTCTTTAGATTGTATATTGTTAAAGTAAATAAAGCAACATGATTGAAGAAGTCGTTTTCTAAGAGAAAACTGAGCTCATAGAGGCTCGTTTCCGTCTTAAAAAGCGAACATTTTAAGAAAAACGGAAGTATAAAGAAACTAAGTAGTGTAATGTAATATAGTAAGTGTGAAAAATATGATTGAATAAAAGTGTGGGCTTATAAGAGAAAAAGAGATTTCGGCCGTGTGGAATGAAATGCACCTCGCGATTTACAAGAAAGAGAAAAATATGCCTTACGTGCAAGTTGACTTAAAAGTATAAAGCTTGTAGAAGATATGTACTAAAAAGGAGAATATATGTGTGGCAGTGATGCCGTAAGGCACCGTTACCAATGTAATTGAATTTAAAAACAAAATGATTTGAAAATGAATAGTTTTGATAGGAAAAGTGGAAATATGACGTAAAACGAAATTTAGCGACGTGTGCCTATTTTTGTTGCGAGTCCTTAAGAGAGTGAGGATGAGAGAGAATGGACTCGCTAAGCGGGCGTGAGAAGAGAGCGTGCGAGAATGACAAGATGAGGAATGAGAATAAAGACACAAGAATAGTGGTAAAGTGGGCTATCAAATCCTGACTGGAAGGAAGGAAAAGAGACGAACTAGGAAAAGAGTTGAATGGAATACACAAAAAATCTTGATGAAACAGTCGCTTGCGCCTTAAGGGCGCATTTAGAAGAAAAACATACATATACCTAGCGCAATCACACGTCTTAAACTTATTAAGAAAAGAGAACATACCTCTTCTGAGTCGATGACGCGTCCCGCGGTTGTTGCTGGAGCAGTTAGAGCGATAGACGAATAGAAATACGCCAAGATAAAGTCGAAAAGTCGGACGATGATGAGGAGTAATCGGCGTTGACCACTCTGGGCTAAGAACAGTCCAGAAATGATTCGCAGGCAGTCCAAAGCGGCGCTGTACTGTAATTCGCTCTAGGACCAGCCTCTTACGTCGACTTGCGCTAGGCGCGGCGCGTGTAAGCGCCCTTGCGCAACGGCTGAGCCGGCATGGAGCCGGAAACGGACCGAAGGGGTCAGCTGGCGATGGCATGCGCCATCGGACGGCTCGCTGAGACGGGCGTCGACCGCGCGATAAGCGCGGGACACGGAGCGAACACGACTAAAGGGTCAACGACACATGCAGTGAGCGATCTTAGCCTGCTGACCAAGCCACTTAGGGGCTAAGATGGGTCGAGCGGACCGCGGGAATGGGCGTGAGGCCGCCGCTGGTCCGAGCCAGGCGCGATGTTTTTAGCGCGAGCAGGCAAGTGCGCGTAATTGCTGCGAACCGTTTGAAGCGGCGCCTAGTGTTAGTGTTGAGCCTAGGGACGGTATTTAGGCACCTGAAAGGTATAGTTGAAGGAGATACACTTAGTCAGTGACGCCTTTATGATGGAGCAATGGCTAAGGAAAGTTCCTTAGCGACGGTTGAGCGTTTCAAGTCCTGATGAATAGGTGTCTAGTCTTAGGCCAATGTTATACTTCGGCGACGCGTCGGCCGACGTCGGCGACGCTGTGCTTTGCGGGCAGCTACGCAATGCGTGGCAGCCCGCCCAACACAGCGTCGCCGACGACGTCGCCTCCTCCTCTCGACGAGAGCTCCGCAGGGGGGTGTTATACTTCCGCCGCCGACGTCGGTGGCGACGTCGTCCGTGGGTCGGTCGCCGCGCTGTGCACGGCGACGGGCCGTCGCCGGCCTCATTCAAGGCTGGGAAAAAATGCGCTCAGAGGGAGTATTTTGTTTGTGGGTGGGTTCTTCGTTCCCGGCACTGTCAACATCCTCGGCGGACCTCGAATTACGAAATCGAACGTGCAAAAACGCCCATCTTGCGGGCACAAATGGTGCCTTTTTACTCTTCATGTCCATTTAGTCAGATGGCGTTCGCGCTCGGCATTCAAAGTCCGCCCGTTCCACGGCCGAGTGCCCGACGCTATCATCTGATGCGGACGTGAGCAGCGCCGCTATCGCCAATGCAGTCCCCAGCGACCGACGCTCTGAAACCGGTAACCCCCGCTGATCTTCTCCCACTTCCGAGTTGTGGTTTCCGAAAAAAACCCCGAAATAGGGCACTATTGCTCCGTTTGAGCATCGGACGGCTCGATTCGCTCTGTTGTTGACTGGCTGCGTGGTAGCGATGCCCTTCTTCAATTGAATCTCTGCTGCACTTATCACGCCCTTCAGAGCAAGTTCGAAACCCTGCTGCCAGGAGAAGGCTTGGTCCTAGTGATCGACACATTCGGCTTCGCTCTCCCTTCCCACACCATTGTGGACCGCCTCCCTCCATGAGGAGACGGTCCACAAGTCCTTTGATCTCGCTTTTTCTTTTCTGCAATCTCCCTCTTGTCTTGCAAACGCTATACAAAAAAAAACCTCAGCGTAATAGCTAGTCTGTGCATCGTTGACACAGGCGCTCTATGGGTGTGCATGTGCGACATACGGTGCGCGATCCTTGAATGTACTTCCGAAAACTCTGCCGGTGTCAACCTTGTGTAGTCGTGGAACTGACCCTCGTCCAGTCCGACCAAGTAGGAGTCGAACGATTTGAACCTCAGCTCCACACTAGCTGCGTGAGTGGGCCTCACGTAGCTGCTCCTAACTCTTCCTCTTTCATCGTTCAAGGCCAGCGTTACACAAAGGATAACAGCTTTGGAGCAGTACCTGCGCCTGGAAATCGTGTGGCTTTAGGTTAGCCCTCAATAGAGAGGAGAAGAAAGATAAAAGGAGATGACTCTGACCCTCTCATTCGACATCTCACGCATCTCTTTCTCAAGATCGCTTTGAAAACCTGCTTGTAATCACACTTATCCATCCTTCTAAAGCCAAAATTGGTTAGTAAGAGAACATTCGGAGATTAAGGTTCGGCAGATTATGGTTGAGCAGACTACCGTACATACAGAACAACAAATCATCATCAAGTCTTGAAACAAGAAGAATTAAGAATAAAAAATCCTTTTGAAGATTAAGAAAAGCACAAAATGTATGCAATCGGCAGACTGGTGGCCAAATGATGACATTGAAAGCGCGCTCCGATGCTAAAAATGCGCTCCGATGCTCTCCTGTCAACGACGTCCCCGACGCCGCCACAGAATCTGTTGACGACGTCGCCGACGTCGACCACGCGTCTGTGGCGACGTCGGCGGCGTCTGTGGCGACGTCGGCTGCGTCTGTGGCGACGTCGGCGACGTCGCTGGTGACGTCAGCGTCGGCCGACGTCGGTGACGGGCCGTCGCTGACGTGTCGCAGCGTCGGCGACGCGTCGCCGAAGTATAACATAGGCCTTAGCGCTGCGCTTAGGTTGAGTTCGCGCTGGCGATAGCGTTGTCGGTGAGTCCTGTCGAGATAGAGGAGAGTCCTGCGGCAGCGTTCTAAGTGAGTCCCGCGGCGGCGCATAGGTAGTAACAGCGCGAATTTCTAGCGGTTCAAGTGCGAAATGGATCGAGTTAAGCACTTGCCGCTTGCTGTTCGGACATCTGCTGCCCGAATGGCTCTGTCCTTGCCTGAAATAAGTGAAACAATCATACCGTAGTTCCATTGTCCTCGTGGGGATTTCTCATCCGTAATCAGTACGAATTCTCCGAGCTGTGGAGTGAGTGCAGCCGACCCTGGTTGTTTCGAACGAGCTTGGTGTCGCTCTCGCAAGGCTGCAAGATAGTCGGAGTGCCATAGTTCCTAGAAGTGATCTAAAACAGGCAAGCCCTCCTTGTACCAATGGGAAAGGTTATGTGATGCATCATAGATGTCGTCTATTTGGAACGGTAAAGGTGGTATTTGTAGGTCTACCTGAGGACGTAGGAAGTCAATAGACCTTAGAATGTGGACGAACGTTTCCCGTTCCCTGCAGGGTGTTATGGGACGGCAATTTAAAGTGGCCTCGACTTCTGTGACGACCGTTTGAAGTTGACTTAGCGATAAAATAGCACGACCAATGGACTTTTTGTAGGCTGACTTGAACAGACCGACTAAACGCTCGTAGAAGCCACCTTTCCATGGCGACAGCGGGGTAATAAACTTCCAGGTGATCTTCTGCGTGGAGCAGAAACTGGAGATGCTGTGCCATGAGGTGGGAGAGTAAATGAGCGATGCGATAGCGGTCTCTGCGCTACGGAACGTGGTCGAATTGTCGCTGTAGACGATACTTGGTGAACCTCTTCGCGCTATGAACCGGCGAAAGGCTAAGAGAAATTCCTGCGCGGTGAGGTCGAGTACGACCTCGAGATGAACTGCGCGTGTTGACATGCATGCTATGAAACAGATCCAGACTTTGCCGGAGATGGTACCAGTGCACGCGTGAGGACCGATATAATCGAGTCCGATGTTTTGAAAGGGTCTTGAGCATTTAGTCCTCTCCGGAGGCAGAAGAGGCACGTTAGGGTACCGGTAAGGTCTGCCATTGTTTTTGCGGCAAGTAACACAGGTACGCAGGGTCTTAGCGACACAAACCCGTATGGATGGAATATAGAAACGGGTACGCAAGTTAGCGATGGTGTGATAAACGCCAGAATGATGATTTTTGAGGTGATAATGCAGCGCTAAGAGGTGCGCTAGCCGACGTTGTGACAGTATTAGAATTGGAGCTGTTTCTAGAGGCCCGATCCGGTACGGACAGCGGTGTAACTCTTGTGCACCTTCGCGATAATGCGCTAAGATGAGCTGTTTTTCCGCTGCTTTGACGTCCGACGGCTGTACCGTACCCGAACGGGACACTGAAACTACTGAGGGCAATTTTGTTTGCATTACTGATTGAAGGTATGGAGGAAGCCGATCTAGGATCTGACGGCGGATAAATTTGAGAATGTACGCCGTGATTCTGACCAGCTTAAGGTAGTTGTTGGTCCTAGAGAACGGTAAGGCCGATTGAAAAATGCCTTTGATGATTGAATTAACGCTGGAATATACCAACTGCGCGTCGACCTTGTCCTGCGGGAGGATTTTGAAGTCGATGTTAGCGTGCGGTCATTGCTCCTAAGGAGCAGTTAAAAAGGACGGACCGCTTCACCACATATGGTAGTGGGCTTCCTTCGTGGCAAGACCGCGAGTGGCGCAGTCTGCTGGATTGTCCTCGGAAGCAACATAATGGAAGCGGACTGAGATGTTCGGAGCCGCTAGCGCAGTGATAGCGTTACGAATGACAGTTACACGATTGTGTACGAACACTTTGAGGGTTTTGGTGGTATGTACCTAATGTAGCGCGATAAGCGAGTACGAAAAGATGTGAACCGCGGATATTGGAAGACCAAGCTACCCAACGAGATATTGTGCTAGGTTAACGCTTATGAGCGTGGTCAACAGTTCCGAGCGCGGAACGGTGAGCGGTTTGATAGCATTGAGACGCAATTTTGCCATTAACAATGTGGAAAACGCGCATGTTGAGTTGCGGCAGAGTAGATATGCGCAACACGCGTATAGGTGTATAGCGACACCTGGGTCGCTATTACCAGTCATCTAGCTCCTAATAACTGTCACAATCCGCAAGTGTCCAATTGTTCGATCAATAGGCCGTATTGAGACTCTGGACGCCGCTCCCATGTTTTTCTATGTTGACCACGTAACGCTTTTTGTATGTTGATCAGCTCGCCCTCCTCACTGTAGCCGAAACTCCCAGCTGTTCCTTTGTGGGCCACGAAAATCTTCGGCTTTTTCTTTGTTTATCACGATGCTCCTCTCGTCCGCCCTCACTGTACCGTAAACAAAGCGAACCATTCGCCGGCACAGTCGCCTCCACGAGTGGTCTCTCGCCTAATTGTCGGCTCCGATTTCTTACATGTCTCGATCCCTTACATGTTTAAATTCCAGCCTGTTCTGTTCCTTGGCCTGTCAAAATTGCCTTAACATGCCATGCCTTGCCTGTAGAAATTGCCTTACCATGCCATGCTTTCCCTGTCAAATAGCCTCACTTGTCAAATAGCTTTTGACCGTCTAGCATACTCAGCCCATCCACTATATCTTGTTACTCGCTCGGTTTTAAATGTAGATCATTAACATAAAGGTTTAATTACCCAAGTTTGAGTTGAGGGACAACGTACGCCGTATCGCGCAAAGTCCACAAGGTCGAAATCCGCGTGGCACTCTACAAAAAGAGGAAGGCGAGCAGAGGATTCGAGAGGATCCTTAACCACCGACCAAAGGACCTCCAAGGCTACAACAGCCAGCCGCGATAAAATTGGTGCATCGGCCAAATCTTCAAAGGAAAAGTGAGTCCGACATTTCGCTTTCGTGCTGTCCTGTCTTGCATGGTACTTCTGTGAATCTGCACAACTACATCTCTGCACGACTACTATTTGCACCACTGCTAAGAGGACCGTCTAAAGAGGAATCTAGAGGACCTTCAGCCAAAATCTGAGGATTTGCCATGTCTTCCACAATCAAAGGAAAGCAGAGTTGGCTCACCAGACAGGGAACTCAGTTAGATGAATCGATAAATCATCTCAAAGAGTTTCTCAAGTCCGCGCCGGACCTTCCCGCTCGCGAAGCGCTCGTGCAAACGCAACAAGGGATAAAGGAGCTGGACTTTCGACAAACTGCTCTGGAAAAGGCGCTCGATCAGTACTCCAGCGCCGCGGATGCTGCCAATCTCACAGAGGAAAACCAGGCCAAAGCCGACTTGAACATATCCACGGCGCAGGCTCTCCTCTCCCAAGCTCAGAACCTCACCCTGAAGCTCACACTCTTTGTGCAGAAGACCAATGCCGACAGCGCGGACACGACACAACAGAGGCCTGCTATGGGAGTGGGACCAATTCTGGGGAATTTTCAGTGCTGCCGTCCACATCAGCAAAATCAGCAGCGGATCAGCAAAATCGAGAAGCTTCACTATCTTCTCGATTCCCTACAGGGCCCTGCGAGAGAAGCCGTTCAGGATCTACAGATCACAGACGAAAACTACGACCTCGCAGTGGACCTTCTGCAGAGCCGATATGGAAACGAAGAGGCCATCGTCGGCCGCCTTTTATCGACTCTCCAAGCCCTACGACCTCAAAGCAGCAGCCTGTCCGACCAAATACGACTGCTCGATAAAATAGTACCGCTCGTTTCGCAACTTAAACAGAAAGGAGAATCCGTCGAGACCCAGCATATGCGACGCGCAATCCTGGGAAAGTTCACGAACAAAATCCAGAGAGCGGTACTCAAACGAAGGGAGGCATCGTGGACAACCATCGACCTCTTACAAAGTCTGCACGACTATTTCGCAACAGAGGACGAAATCCAACACGCGAAAGGATTCTCAGATACTCCAGCGAAAAGGGAACCCGCAAGCGGGGAGCAACCGTTACCGACGAGGAATTATCAAGCTCCTTTTCGCAATCTTCGCGAGGGACCAACCCAGAATCTGAGGAAATTCCCGTGCTTTTACTGTCATAGAACGGATCACACTCCAATCACATGCACACAATACCCAACCTGTGCCCAGCGGATCAATCAAATGCAACAGAGGAACCTCTGCAGAAATTGCGGCTCTACGGCTCACAAAACGACAGACTGCACCCGAGGAGCATGCCGCCAATGCAATAGGAAAGGGCATCACACGTCAATTTGCAGGCAGACTGCGCAAAAGCAAGGAGGAACATTGCCGCCGCAACAACAGGACACACGGAACAGAGCCTCCGCCACGACGCCAGCGCCACGACGACTTGTCACTACTCAGAATTTCGCAGCCGTCGTTGCGCAACCGCAATCGATGAAATGCACACTCGGAGCAGACGTATTGTCTCGCAAGACATACGACAGGCAAATCGCAAGAGGGAACATCGATCTCCTAATAGGGCAAGCAAGGGTCTGGAACGCTCAGGAGGAACAATTTGAAGAGGTGCACATAATTCTAGACACAGGAGCGGATCAGTCTTTTATCACCTCAGACTACCCTACGCGTCTCGGATTAGAGACAACTGGCTCTCCCGCTTACCATACGCACCTTCGGCTCCGACTTACCGATGGAGAAAGCTTGTGAAACCACATTCGTTCAAATAGAGGATCGAAAGGGAAAACGACATCATCTCAAAGTCGCCAAAATCGACTTCATTGCGGGAGAAATTCACAGAACCCAATTAGATGAGAAGAACCGCAAACATCTCGCTGAACACGACATCCAACTGTCTGTCAGCTCAAAGGAGACAACGGTAACACCCCAAATTCTCCTAGGATTTGGGGACTTGTTCGAGTTCTTCGAGAACGGACTCGGAATTAGCCACAACCTCCCGTCAGGACTCAAATTGCTTCATTCAAAAATCGGATACCTCGTCACGGGAAAAAATGGCAACGAGACGTCGCGGCCGTCAGCTCGACTCAATACCGTCACAACGGACACGACCGAGGATCTCGATCGAGAACGCATCCTATGGGACCAATACTGGAGCCTCGAATCAGCAGGAATCGAAGAATTTATGGGTACTCAATCACAAGAGATAAAGGATAAAAATCGACGCATATGGGATCAATTCCATGCCACAGTGGAGCGTCATGACGATGGTTACCATGTATGACTTCCTTGGAAAGACGCCGCTGAAGACTTACCAGAAAATCAAACCATCGCCTACAATAGGCTTCGGAGCGTACTCTCGAAGCTAAGAAATCAGCCACAACTGCTATTTCTAAGATATTCTTGAACAAATTTGCGTCACAGATGGCATAATTTTATAACAGCCTTTGGAAACGACTCTTTGTCGGCGTCCTATAGATTTTTTAGAACCTTCTGTCCCATGATTATACACTCCCGTGTACACATTTCGAAGCCAAATTGTTTCTAGCGGTTTCTGAGGTGGGTCGCCCAAAACGTAGGCTGGAAGCCCACATAAGTATAAGGAGTACAAGTTAATTAAAAGGTCAGTTGTTTGTACTTAAGTCATCCATCTGACTGTCTGCATAGTAATCGGCTGCGTTTTTGGGCACATCTATGAGTACTGATTTACATTGTTGGTTCTACATTTAAAGAAACTTTATCGATTTAAAGGCACATCTGAAGCTGTGTAAAATTGCATTAAATAATAATGAGATCGTATTTGAATCTTCAGATTTTGACCATAGGCGACTCG
The DNA here is from genome assembly GCA_947396885.1 of Heligmosomoides polygyrus polygyrus. NCBI lineage: Eukaryota > Metazoa > Nematoda > Chromadorea > Rhabditida > Heligmosomidae > Heligmosomoides > Heligmosomoides polygyrus. Next base: position 37,191,147 of record OX377202.1, read on the forward strand.
GAGTACCTTCATTCTTCACTTGTTGAGCCCTCTTCTCTGTAGCCGTCGATCGTTTCCAGGGCCTGGACGAGGAGACGCCTGAGGTGGTCTGTGCGGCATGCGTCAAATGCCCATAGCTGCAATGAGGTCAAGGCACCCTGCAAGTTAGAAATCAACGACGAGGACATCTATGACAAGAAAAGTGCCGGAATCCTCCAGTGCGCGAGAGTCATCAGTTTTCGACTCATTCGAGCGGTCACTTTTTCCTGTCTGGGAATATCAGTGGATCCCTCTCCAGCTGGGGCATGAGAATGGCGTCGAGTGCAGGGCTTTACGATCATGTCAAACCATCACGCTAGTGGACGCCCTGATTTAAGATCTTACGAATCCTCGAAATCATAGTCGTCGAATCGCTCTAAGCGGCGCCCTTCCGATTCTTCGCTGTGCGACACTGATCGAGCTATTATCCCGCTTTTGTGATGGCCAGCCTTCTGAGGGGTGCTCTAGTCAAGCGGTGTGAATGCTAGCCGACTTTGGCGCTGTATTTGGGAACGTTGGACTACCGTCGAAGCCTAGGAAGGTAATGTTTATTGAAATTGTCAAGCGTCTGATGAATCTTTGGCATTCTCACCCAGTGGAAGGAACAACTCAGAATGCTTGATCTATGCGTATCTACGCAATGAAGTCAACATGTCTAACAAGCTGGTGTTGGAGCTGAAAAGACGGGTAGAATGGAGAACTCTCGAGTAGGTCGAAGAAACAGTAGAAAAGACGAAAAAGGTTCGGCTCAGCGCCAACCTATTCGACTGCACTGTTCTTCCTGCGATAACGTACACCTCATCATCAGACACCTGGGCTCTGCTCTAGGAAGCAAGGCGAACTTGCGATCAGCGTCGTGAGGTAGGAATCTAGAGGATAATGCTCGAAGTGACGCAATGCACTCAAGTGAGAGAAGGAGGACTCCGGAGTTCCACGCTTCGTGGGCGTTCCAGAATCTGAGAGAATGGAGAGAATGGTCGGACTTCTTCGTGAAAGCGCTGAACGAACGGTAAAATTCTCTTCACTGAGCCAGATGTCTTCTTTACTACTTTTTCAACGTTCGTAAAAGAATGTTTACCGCTCACTGATCTTTCCTAGTGGGAAGGGAACACTTCACTTAATCTTGTTGACAACAACGGGTGCATTGAGAATGAGCTGTCCGGTGACACACTGATCTGATCTACGAGGCGACAATTTCCTAGCCGGGACTGACTAACCTATCGGCAGTTTGGTTCGCTTTTCCAATGGTTTTCCGATGATTAGGACAGATCCCGCTCCGTTGCTTTTATCCAGCTCCACCACAATGTCACTGTCCATTTCAACCTGGACACACGTAGCTGGATCAGTTGAAAGCGTCCGCTCCCTTGATGGTCTATGCTTGACGTCATGCGGTCGATATTAGCCGTAAAAGTAGGAGATTTTATGGTGAGTACACAGATGTGCCCACTTTGTCGGATACATTGCGCCAGTCATCGGTTAACTTCTCACATTGAAAAGCCCATTCACACTAACCTCTCTCGCCCTGCTAAGTGAGCTGGCCGAGAATGTTGCGAGCAATATCATGAGGATAACACCAACAGTCAGCGTCAACATCATCGTCACCCTGAAAATCGCTAATGACTCAGGTCAGAACACTACTTTTGTAAGAAGTTGCAGCAAGGGCAGCTACTATCTCGTTGCTAGTAAAACGCTATCGCTAACCTGAATGGAATCACGGTGATCTGCTCCGGACTCGAGGTGACCATAGTGCAGAGCAACAGAGCGAATATTCCGATACTGATGCCACCAGCTTGAGCAGCGTGGCAGATGAGAAGAGGCCAACTGAGAATTTTTCAAACTTACACAGAGGAAGAGAGTGGGTGTTAGTCCATCCATTTGTGAAATAACCTACACACTCTACTTCTATGGAATATCGTGGAGGTAACAGAATGCGTATTTGGACCATAGGATGACTTGCGGAGGCCAGCTAATGGACAAGTCAATGTTTTCCCTTCCAGAAAAGTCTGACAACAATTCACCACTCCCGGAGGGATGGAAGTCTTGGTTGGCCTGGGAGAAAAATCCGAATCAAGAAAGGAGTCCACAGGCGATAGGTCCGATGGCTCCTACCACTTTCTCCTACGACACAGCAAAAATATAGTTCTGGAAACTCAAGAACGGAGAATTTTGCTTGGAGGATCAACCACGGTTAGGATTGCCAGCTACAGTGAATGAGGAGCGCCTTCTGGAGCTGGTTCAGGAGGATCCCCGGCGTTGCACCCCTGAACTGGCAGACCAACTGGAGTGCAATCACACCATCCCCCCATATATAAAATTATAGGTCAACATCTGCGCGGCCTTGGCAAGACATTTACTTGGATATGGTGCACGGATACCGCATGAACTTAGCGGCCACCAGCTATAGGTGCCCCAGAATGTGTGCATGAACTTCTTGACTTTACTGCGGAATTTTTGTTGGCTCGAGGTGCTGGACACCGGCGACAAAAAGCAGGTAGTCTACGTTAGCCACACGCGACAACGTTAGTGTCTCAGTCGCGGCGAAGCACGAATTCCCAGGCCAAGACCAAAAACTTCGCCCAAAAAGGTACTGTTCAGTGGTGAACCGCAAAGAAGTCATTCACTGGGAGCTACACCCTGCAAGCACCAAAACACCAGTGTTTCGGATGGCATATTCTGGCCCACCCACCGTATTCATAGGATCTTGCCCCAAGGGACCACCGTCTGTTTCTTTCGTTGTCGAACCATTTGCAGGAGAAACAATTTGACGACAGGGGCAAATTGAAAAGTGCCTCGCTGAATTTTTTTTTTGTCAAAACCCCAGAAATTCTAATTGCGAGATTCACAATTTACCTGACAAGGGGCAATGTGTTGTAGATAATAAAGGCGCGTATGTTCGTTAGTTGTTGCGTTACGGAACGAGAGAAATAATTTTGAAAAAATTACAGAAGTGGCGGGGTACTTTCCTTATAACCTATCATAACAGAAGCAATTTCTGCCTCAACTAACGTCTACCATTATGGGATAGGGTAATATCAACTCTCTGGGAACGTTGAGCTTGGTTTACCAACTTACACACCAAATATTTGAATTACTTGCGGGTTATTTTACCGCTTGATGAAGATTGTTGTCGCCGTAGAAGAGCGACGATGCCATTTCTTTTCTGCGTATGCTCCGCAGACGGGCTGTTCCGAGCAAACCAAGGACGAGTTCTGGTCCCTGCTTGATGAGGAGACAGCGGAAGTGCCGTCAGAAGATATGATTGTTGTGGCAGGTGACCTTAACGGTCACGTCGGAGCAAAGAAAGACGGCTACAGCTGTCATAGTGGTTTTGGCTATGGGTCGCGCAACGCCGATGGTGAGCGTATACTTGAGTATGCAGACTCACATGACCTCACAATCGTGAACACCAAATCTAGAAAGCGTGACTCCCACCTCATCTCGTTTTAGAGCGGGAACGCCAAAACGCAGATCGACTATGTCCTTGTTAGGCATCGCGACCAATGCCTTGTCACAGACGCGATACCGTGCCGTATGAGACGGTTGCCACCCAACACCATCTGCTTTGCTCGCTGAAGACCACACCTTCGAGGTGTAAACATTACGAGCGATGTGGGTCGGCTAGAATCAAATGGTGGCGACTGAAAAAGAAGGAAGCGGCAGTTATTTCTCGCATTCGGTTGCCGACGGTGACGACTGTCGACGAAACCTGGAAGGATGCTACCGATGCGATAACCATGGCTGCACGCCTCGAACTCGACACAACGAAGCCTGTACGACGCTGGGTCGACAAGCAGGCACGGCCGTGGAGTGATGATGTCAGGGAGAAATTCCGAGAAAAGAAACGGCTCCATCACGTATTCCTCGGTGATAAAACAGTCCATAATTGGCGGAATTATCGAGAAGCAAAGAAAGCGGCAAAGAAGGCAGTGGCCGCTGCTAAAGCCGCGTATTACGCTGATGTAAGCGAAAAATTGGAAACGCGCGATGGTGAGCGTTATCTTTACCAACTTGCGAAAGCTCGCCGTAGCCAAGCAGAAGACATCGAGAAGTTCTTTGGGATTAACGACGACAACGGACGTCTTCTGATGGATCGTAAGAGGGCTGTGAAGCGATGCATGACTACCTCGAGGAAATCTCGAATGTTGAATTTGACCATCCTGCTATTCCTTTTCCATCTTCTGTATACGGTCCCGTTCAGAAGGTCACAGTGAGCGATACCAAAGCAGCTCTGAAGAAGATGAAGTCAGGCAAAGCCACTGGTCCCGATGATCCACAAGCCGACCTGTGGAAGTCGAAGGGCTGGTGCCCTGCTGACTGGCTGACAAAGTTTTTCAATCAGGTTGTTTCTGAGAAGAAAGTGCCCGAGAGCTGGCAGCAAAGCACGACCATCCCGATCTGGAAGAAGGGCAGTCCTGCGGACTGCGCTAGTTACCGTCAAAATTCGCCTTCTTTCGAACACCATGAAAATCTTTGAGCGAATTGTCGATGGACGTATCCGGGATGTCGTCCAGCTTTCCACGAATCAGTGTGGTTTCGTCTCTTGCTGTGGCACTGTTGATGCCATTCACGCTGTTCGTCTTTTGCTAGAGAAGCACCGCGAGAAACACAAACCGGTTTGCCACTCCTGGACTTGGAGAACGCCTTCGACCGCGTTCCGCGAGATGTTATATGGTACGCGTTGCAAGAACATGGTGTTCCTGAAGAGCTTATTGAGTGGGTGCGCATTCTGTACTCTTGTCCAAGGAGTCGAGTGCGAGCGCCAGCGGGCACCTCGACGGAATTTACCCTCTTTGTAGGGGTGCACCAGGGATCTGCGCTATCTCCACTGCTCTTCGTCGTCGTGATGGATGCAATATCACGAGATCTCCAAATGGCGGCACCTTGGACGTTGCTGTATGCTGACGACGTCATGCTTGCATGTGAAGATAAAACCAAACTCGAGCGACAGGCACAGGCGTGGTGCAATCGCTTGGCAGTGTTCGGACTCAAGCTAAACGTCAAAAAGAAGGAATACTTGACAACAGATGTGAATGAGTATGGATCTATTAAGATCGATGGTACTGAGCTCTCACGAGTTACATCTTTCAAGTATCTCGGATCAGCAGTCACGTCCGATGGCAGTCTAAAGTTGTAGGTGGACGCGCGCGTGAGTGCAGCCTGGTCCAAATGGCGCTCACTGACTGGGGTGCTTTGCGACAGGACAATACCTGAGCACCTCAGATCGAAGGTTTATAGGAGTAGTCCACCCAGTAGCGACGTACGGTGCTGAGTGTTTTCCTGTGACAAAGGAAATTGAAAGCCGCTTCAGTGTAATGGAGACGAAAATGCTACGGGGGACGGCTGGAGTTACGCGTTTGGACCGTGTCCGCAACGACGCCATACAACAGAGGTTCGGTGTCGCCCCGATAGCCGAGAAGCTGCGCGAAGCTCATCTTCGATGGTACGTTCATGTCCTTCGCGCTAACGACGACACCGTCCGTAAGATTGGCCTGAACCTCGAGGTCCCTGGAAAGCGGCCCAGGAGATGCCTGAAGCAACGTTGGCTAGATACGTTTCACATGGACTCAAAGATGGCTGGTGTACACCCTGATCAAGCATTTGATCGGGAGAACTGGCGTCGCCACACCAGAAGAGCGGACCCCGCCACCAAGCGGGACGGACGCTAATGAAAATAATGATGATTTGCGGGTTATTTTAACAGCCTTCACCTATACTTGATCAGTTGCTGGCTCTTCACTCCCTGATTTATCGGGATGTCGGCAAAGGGCTCGACAGAAACAAATAGTTGATCTCACCAGTTATATACGACACCAAAGTGAAACTCCAGGAATAAGCAGAAGAAGATCAGCGAACCGCACAATAAGGAGATTCCTGAATTTACTGCAAGTTACGCTATGTGATTTAGTACAGCACTTTGGAAGCACTTTTGATGTTCTGCAGCTGGCAAGCGTGCAAAGCGGGTCGGAATGGCCCGCCTATGCCTCCTTCCGATTATTTTCAGTTTCCTTCATTACTCTCGTATCAGCGTCCGGTATCGAGCAGGGGAAGACTATATCGAATGACCGTATGGATGGGTCGAAGCCACCCTATCCCATAATTTGGGGAGAAATAGAAGGGTAGAAGTGGGCTGAATTCTAAATAACCTGTGCATTCTAGGACCAGAGAGCAAATGTTAGATTAAGAGTTTCAGCTACATAATTGGCCAAATGCTCGCCAGAAAGGTATTCCCGTAGGTGCCTTCGTCTTCCAACATACTGCTTGCAGAACGCTGGATGACGGAGGCACCTATGGGACACTCTCTCTACCGAATTTTATTTTTGGAAAACTGTTCTCGTACCTAGGGTTTCCTGATAAAGTTATGTGTTTTTCGCAGCTCAATTTGTGTTTTCTAACCATGTTCTGATTGCATTGAAGTTTTGTGTTGTTTTACTTTACTCCTAGTTATGGTGGACTACGTCGGCATGACGTACGTCTCAAAAAATAAAAATAAAGGTGTATGCAATTTTCTCATGTTCCTATTTCACGCGCTTGGCTGCTTTATCTAATACCCCATTCGCATGTGTTGAATCAGGCATCTATGGCATCTAATGAACATAGACCTGTCCTCATGAAGAGATTTATAGAAATCTGGGCAAGTCATGACAATGACGAGATTTCAACACTAGAGTCTATGCTAAACTCAATAATTTTGCTAAGGTGCCCTTTAAGTAGGAGTTTCTGGAATTTCTCCCTACACGGATTCTCTATGAACTGTTGTGATTTAATCCAAGGCCAACAACAGACGCTGCGCAAGTTCAGGGTATATCGTGCGCATAGGCGAGTATGTATGTATATGTATATGTATGTATGTATATGCTGTATGTATGTAGTATGTTTATGCTGCGTTTGCTGAATTATCATGCCTTTACGCTAAGGTAGTGCGGCGCTTTAACGCTTTCTGAGTATGATGTTGCACGCACTCAATATCTGTGGACTTACGATCCGCAACCAGTTGAAGATTACGCTCTACATTCGTCCGAATATATATGATCATCATCAAACTCCTTTCATGGCGCACGCCTGGCATTTTGAGCTTGAATTAAGCAGCAGATGCGAGTTCATAAGTAACGTGTCCTTCTTGACTACGGCAGCATGCTCGTCAGCTCCGATTACTGTAGGGTGACCGGCTACTGAGCCCGCCTGGTACGAGTTTTCCTAGACGAGTAGAGTTGAATGTGAGGCGTAGATCAGATTTTCGCTCCCGAACAGACTATGGGTTCGATTTAATGGTTCTTCGTTCTTCTTTCTTTCATTTTCACGCATTTTAATACCGTTAAACGGCCCAGGGAAGGATTACCTTATAAATTTTTTCAATGAAGGGTCTAAGCATCAGAATACGTTACGTAAACAATAGCAGAGACCATAAAAGCGAAAACCAATAGAAAAAAGGCGAAAAGGCAACATAAATCCGCCGACGAGGAAAGGTTATATCTTGCTTTATCCATTGAGGCTGCAGTTTGAATGTCATTTCCCGAGCTCATCTATTTCTTTTCCTCCCATCCTCGTTTTATATGTAGAGTTGGCTTTGTGATGTTTGTCTGTTTGTTTGTTTTTGTCTACATACGATGTTTGTCTGTAAACGAACCTAGCTTATAAATTTGTGGTAGTTCTAGTTCAAGTGCAAGGAACGACTGTTGTGAAAGCTTCGTCTTGCCGTTCCACAGTAGCTTTGCTCTGAAGCTCTGAAATCTCGTCCGATTTCACGGCGCGATTATCCAGACCGCAATGGAGCGCGTCGCTCCTCGTCCTATAGTAAGGGGGATACCCTACCTAGCGTATATAGTTGTGCTCTCCCAAAAATTTCGAGTAACCGACGATTTTCGATTATTCGAAAACCGAATACATTCAAAAATCGCATTTTTTCGAGCATATTCATTCGGGCACAACTATACAGCGCACCCAGCGGGCAATTCTGGTGTCTGTTGCCTGGTTCGAGCTGAAGACGCCCTACAACTCCACACTTTCAAAAGCGCTGCGCCAAAGATAGTTTGGGAAGGTCATCTTCTTTGCCTTAGTGTAGGGCAAAGGGATGGAAAGTGGGGAAAGTCAGCCCAACGAGAGTGTCACTGCTTTTGGTGGGTGTGGCGGGTAGTGAATGCCGATACCATATATAGAACGCGAGATGTACCTTGTATACCGTATGTGGTCGGAGGTTTGTAGCAGCTCGGCAACACAGTCATATTTGAAATTGTCGTTGAACGATGAGAAGAGAAATTTTGGCTCATTTCGCGAGTGAACACAGCAATAAAACAGCGACAACTTGTTCGGCGACTGTTCGTCGTGTACGATTTCCATTTCACACAGCGAAATCCATCATCAATGACAACTTGCTGTCCATCCTATGGTTGGACTTAGCAGAGTACCGTGCCGGCGTTTGACTAGGCTTCGTTGGACCACCGTTCACGCTTCCTACTCGATGTCGTCATCCAGTAGTGTCGGCTGTCGCTACTCGTTCATTTCACATATTGACCTTGTTCAATCCGGGAATAGCAGACGGTGGTCCACGAAGAGCTTTATGGTGGCACCCCTTCGGGCATCCCAGTGGAAGGGGTCGAGGGACGCTTCAGGAGCGAAGCCCTATCCCGGGAAGGAAGTTTCATAGAGAGGTCCTCTCGTAGAATAGCTCAATGTATAAATTATTCTATAAATTAATGCGTTTCAATATTGGCTTTTGTTGATACGAGGCTGGTTCAAGCTCTTCGCCGAGATAGATTGCAGCGTTATTCAGGCCTACTTTTCGGGGCTATCGCCGTCTTCAGAGCCTGGAAAAGTCGATCAAAAAATTAACCGCAAGGACGAGTGCATCGCGGCGACGCAGTGGGTGATACCCTTTCTCGAACTCTGCGGGTTCTAACCCGTGGTCATGCCTAAAGGAGTCCTTGAGGAATATAGTCGGCGAAGCCTAGCCACCCACTGAGGATAACCTTTCTCCAGCTAGTGCTGACTAGTGGACGTTTCGACCTCCAGTGAAAAGGTAAGCGCTACTTGTCGCTCTTAAGATCTGCTTTTGTCCACTTTCTCCCTTTCAGTTCCTTCCTGTAAAATGGTGGCGATGTACGTTCCTCCACGTGGTGCCACTGGGAACTACTCGCTGTGCGACCTAAGCTAATCAAGGACATTCGAATGCAGGCGACAGCCCATTGTGACAGGCCGGCTTACGAACAACCCAATGTCACATCACATGGTGTATGACAGTTCAAGTTCCTCGAGATAGCGCCACGTCGTCCGCGGGAGCCGACGCGCACTCGCAAAGCCCGGCGAGTGTGAGATGTATGCGAGGGTCCCTGATGCGAGGACGGCATCGGGGGGCAACTGAGCTAGTCCGAAAGTCCCGTAACGTAAGCAGGACCCGCGTGGCTACGCTGAATGTGGGTACGTTGACGGGTCGCTCGTGCGAGTTGGTTGAAGCACTGGAGCGTAGAAGAGTTGATTTCTGTGCGGTGCAGGAGACGAGGTGGTCCTACAGCAAGTGAAGGCATAGGACGTGGCTTCAAGGCCGTTCTATGTGGAAGTCCCAGTACCATCAGTGGTGTCGGAATAATCGTCTCCGAACGATTTCGTGGCTCGATTGTAAGTGTCGAGCGCTTTATCGATCGATTGATGAAGATCGTTGTCGCCGCTAAGGAGCGACTCTATCATTTCTTCTTCTTCTCTGCGTATTTTCCGCAGAGTGGCTGCTCCGATCAAACCAAGGAAAAGTTTTGGAGCCTTCTTGATGAGAAGACAGCAGAGGTACCGCCGAAAGATGTCATCATATTCGCTGGTGACCTTAATGGGCACGTAGGTCTGCGAAGGTCGGGTATAGCTGTCATGGTGGTTTCGGATACGGCTCTCGTAACGCCGATGGCCAACGTATTCTTAAGTATACGGAATTACATAGCCACACCATTGTGAACACCGCCTTCAAAGCACGACTCCCACCTTATCTCATACTATAGTGGGAGCTCCAATTCTCAGATAGACTTTGTGCTTGTGAAGGATCGCGACCGAAGTCTTGTTACAGACGTGAAGGTCGTGCCGTATGAGACGGTCGCCTCACAGCATCGGATATCAATCCTCGGAGGGTGAATCAGGTCGAGCGATGCGGCGCTGCAAGAATCAAGTGGTGCCGAATGAAAGAGAAGGAAGCAGTTGTGATTTTTCGCGTACGGCTACCGACAGTTACGACTGTCGACGAAACTTGGAAGAAAGAAACCGATGCGATACGCCAAGCTGCAAGATTGTAGCTCGGCACTACGAAGCCTGGACGACGCAAAGTCGACAAGCAGACATGGCTGTGGACGGACGATGTGAAAGCGAAGGTTCGAGAAAAGAAGTCGCTGTATCATGTGTTTCTCGGCGACAGAACAGCCGACAATGGTAGCAGTATCAGAAGGCGAAGAAGGCTGCAAAGAAAGCCGTGGCTGCTGCGAAAGCCACTCATTATGGTGATGTCTACCAAAAGCTCGAGTCGCACGATAGTGAGATGTATTTGTACCGACTTGCTAAGACCCGCCATCGCCAAACCGAGGATGTTGACAAGTTCTTTGGCATCAGTGATGAGAGCGGCCATCTTCTGACAGACCGCAAAAAGGTGCTGAAGCGCTGGCGTGATTACTTTGAGGGAATTTCCAGTATGGAATTTCCTCATCCGGCCATCCCTTCTATGGATTCTGTTCACGGTCCCGTTCACAAGATCACCGTGGAGGAAACAGAAGCCGCTCTGAAGGAAATGAAGCCATGCAAGGCGACAGGACCGGATGATTTGGCAGCCGATGTTTGGAAGTCGAAACTCTGGTATCCTGCTGAGTGGTTGGCTGAGCTCTCCAACCAGGTAGTAAAGGAGAAGAAAGTCCCGGAGTGTTGGCACAACAGTACGACGATTCAGATTTGGAAGAAGAAGGGCGGTCCTGCAGACTGCTCCAATTACCGTCCGATTCGCTTGCTTTCGCACAGCATGAAGATCTTCAAGCGAATCCTTGATAGGCGAAATCGTGAAATCGTCAAGCTCTCCGACAACAGTGCGGCTTTGTGTCTGGTTGTGGGACCGTTAATGCTATACACGCCGCCCGCCTCCTCGTAGAGAAGCATCGCGAGAGACAGAAGCCGGTGCATGTAGCCTTTTTCGACTTGGAGAAGGCCTTCGACCGCGTACCGCATGATTAGATGGTACGCCTTGCGACAACACAACGTACCTGAGGAACTCATAGAGTGGGTGCGGATGCTCTATTCTTGCCCAAAGAGTAGAGTACAAGCTGCAGCTGGAACCTCAATGGAGTTTCCCATCTCTGTTGGGGTGCACCAGGGTTCTGCGCTTTCTCCACTCCTCTTTGTTGTCGTCATGGATGCCATTACGCGAGATCTTCAGCAGCTTGTTCCGTGGACGCTGCTTTATGCTGATGAAGTGATGCTCGCTTGCGAAGACAAAGACAATCTCGAGTGGCAGGTGCAAGCTTGGTACGACCGTCCGGCGAGGTCCGGATTCAAATTGAATTCAAGAAGACCGAGTACCTAACGGCTGACGTGAACGAGTCCGGCTCCATTAAGATTAACGGTACTGAACTTGCACGCACTTCGGTGTTTACATACCTGGGATCAGCAATAGCTTCTGACGGCGGTCTGACGATTGAAGTGAACTCACGCGTGAGCGCAGCTTGGTCCAAGTGGCGTTCGCTAATTGGCGTGCTCTGCGATAGGAAGATATCAGAGCACCTGAAGTCGAAGAGCCGTCGTGCGGCCGGTAGCGATGTACGGCGCTAAGTGTTGGCCTGTGACCTAGGAAGTTGAAACACGCCTCAGCGTCATGGAGACGACGATGCTGCGCTGGACGGGTGGAGTCACGCGCATGGACCACATTCGAAACGATGCTATTCGGCAGAAGTTTGGTGTGGTCAAGCTGGTCAAGCGCAGGATCGGGAAAGGTGGTGTCGTAGCACCAGAAGAGCGGACCCCGCGACGAAGCGAGACAAACGCTGAAGAAGAAGAAGAAGATAAGCGGAATACATCTGTCTCTCCTCTCTTGGCGAACAGCTTGGATAAGCCTCGTATCAACAGAATTAATGACGCCAAAATTTTTCGAAAGTCGATTCTGTACATTACAGTGTCTTCCTTGTCAAAAGCCCTTGAAAGTGCAAATGTTGATCGTGAATGAAGTACCCCTCCCCACTAGGACAGATCCTGGATAACTTTTAAATATTGTCAAGTCGACCCTTTCTCATGAGCCTTTTTCGAACATTACAATGAACTGTGGTCGTCTGTCCGTTGCATCTGCTTACGCGTATTTAGCGTAGTGGTTCTAATGGCCGCCATTTCATACGGTGCAATCCTAGTTGTTAGTGACCGCTCTTTAACGATTTCGTAGGAACGGAATGTGTCTAGTATTGCTTATGTTAAACTCACTCATTCCATAGAAAACGACTACACTAACACGTTGACGACCAGAGCGATTTTCGCGCGTCTGTCATGTGGGACCATCCCGCGACCCAAACGTCACCCTAAAGGTTATTTGGGATGCGGAACATGAGTCCGAGGTTCATTTCCCCGAATACAGCCGAAGGCCACCCATATCGACAACTAAGGTGGTCGGGACAAAATCACCGACTTAGCTCAAACTTCGCCTGGTGTGGCTGCTTAGGGTCTTAATTATAGGTAAGAAGACTCTTCAGTGCGTTTATCATTGGTAACAGGCTTGCCCTGCATGTGGAAATCACGCATTGCGCGCGCGAGAAAGTTAGGTACAACATCGGCCTCAAAATTAACCAGTAACAATTGATCCATTATTTTTGCATTGTTGAACAGGTATTACCACCCATAAAAATTTGTGCTGAACACCATTATAAAATTAAGAGATTCGATGTGAGTGTGCTTTAATTATTACCTGTTATTTCGAGAACGAGACGTCTGATCACTGTCCTATACCTACCGCAGTGGGCCTTATTCCGTGAAAGGGGCGTCGCATTTGTGTTCAGCATCCCAAAAACCCTCCTAGGTGAAGTTTGAACCAAATCGATGGTTTTGAAATAATTCTATTAGAGGTGCGTCCCAAATTGGGACGCATTGTGGTCAACGCGTTAATGAAAACAATAAACAGCCCAAAAAAACGTGAGAATAAATAACATTAGTGAGCTAGTTCTGGAGGTCTGCAAGAGATTAAGACGTGAAGTACATTTTGCTGTCTTAGTTCACGGATCTAATATCATACTCAAAACTTTAATTAATTGATGGTGGTTTAACATAAGCATTTTTATTTCGTTGGTGCTATCTGTTTCAGCTAGAAAATGATCCGTTCTCGATGCAAATCTAGTAACGGGGCATGCTTTACTAGATTTGCACTGAGAACGGTCCGTTTTAGGTTTCCCTCCCGACTAGGAACTAGGAAACTGAGTCTGTCTCTAGGTTAGTGCTAACCTCCATATCTTGCTACACAATTGTTGTAATTCGTTATGTCGGAAATCGTTTAAGAGTGGTCACCACCAGCTAGGATGGCACCCTCGATACTCCAAATGTCAACGCTTCGCCTAACTGTAAATGCTCTCACCGCACACCCTCTGCTCCAGCCAGATCCATTCTATGAAGCCAAGAGCTAGAAACAGCACCACAAACAGCCCTTCCGTCATTACCGACAGCTCGGTTCTTCGACCTACAAATGAGTTAAACAAGCAACAAGCATCAAACTGCTCGCAGCAAGTGATACATACGTCAATGCAATTTCGAAGAGAGCAGCAACTCACAGTGATGGACGAATTTGTTCTCGGTGAGTTCATCTCGTTTCTCGGCCAGATCCGGCTTGAATTCACCTGAGTCAGAGCCTGACATCCACCGGCCGACAGCAACTGGGTGAACAGACAGGTGCTTACTTCTAAGGACCGCTTGTTGTTGTGAAAGCTAATCAGCTAGACGTCACTTCGTTCAAGCGGGAAGAGCGGTTATGTACTGTTCGTGTTAAACAGTAGAAAATCTTCTTCAGCGTTATCCCGCTTCGTCGCGGGGTCCGCGTTAGGCTGCACAGAACAGGAAGCACTTTCATATAGGATGGCTACTCGCATGCCATTTGCGTGCACAGGAGGAACCTCATCTCTGACAGCAGATCCCGCACCATTTCCTTGCATGCGTATGTGCTTCCACTGCTATTTTCCGCTGTTGCCATCCTGTTCTATACAACGCGCTCTGAACCGTGATAATCATGCGACCAGGGATGGGCGGAAATTTTGAAAATTTTCTCAGAAAACAGAAATCAGAAAACAGAAAGGCCAAAAACGCCAGAAAATCAGAAAACAGAAATCAGAAAACAGAAAATTTGGAAATTATCACACGATCTAATTATTTTACCTAAAGATTCATTTTTCCAGTAGCAAATGCTTTTGTATGACTAGAAATGTAGTCGTAGACCAGCGTTTTATTTTGTAAGCGTTTATAAAAATTTCTACTACATTCCAGTCTACTGCAATCAGCAAGTTGTAAATCTGGACTGATAGATCCTAGGAATCTCGACACGTGAAGTACACAACATTACTCATCAGCCCCGTTTCACCGCGAGCGCCTCAATCAGATAATGGTCCCACTAGTGAGAAACTTTTAGAGTACCGAACACGATGAATCAGTGACCACTGTTTCCATATTTCAACTCAATTGCTTGAGTTTGTAGACCCACTCTCGCAACATACTCTAAAGCTGTGCAGAGATTCGTTGGTATTACTGGCTCCGCCAGAATCTGTATTCCTAGTTCGTTTCGTTCTTGGTCATACCTTTCCTTGTAGTAGCCTAATTTCCGCGTAACTGAAAGTTCTCAGGCCAACTTACCAATGCTCTTTACAGCACCTAGTTACTGCTTAGCCGACTAAAGATGATGTGCAATGGCTTGATGCCTTACAGTACAGCATGAGATTTTGACTGAAGGGGCTGTCAGCACAACAGATCTTATGAGAAGGTGTTTTTTTGAATGCGTAGAACCATATAATGAAGACCGAGCATATACCCTCTTTATCACATTATTATTTCATCTCATATCTATATATCATATTTCATCTCAGTGGAAGACCAGCAGAACCGCCTTGCTGTACAGACGAGTGCACGACATTAGCAACAATCGCCTGGTCTGCCTGATGTACGTAGTCTATCAGCTGTTAACTCGAGTCCTCCTGAATAGGATCGGCAGAACGCTAGATGACGTACAGTCATGCGAACAAGCAGGATTTCAGAGAGGATTCAGTACGATCGACCACATACACATCATTACGAAGCTTATCGAAGTGTCGCGAGAGTACAAGCTGCCGCTGCACGTTCACCTGAAGAAGGCATTCGACTCTGTCGAAACTGAAGCGGTCGTCGAAGTCCTGCTCGTTCAGGGCGTTCCTACTGTGTACATCAGAGTCCTTCGAGAGCTGCAGAGTGGATTCACGACAAAGATCTCGCCATTCTACAACAATGTCCTTGCCAAAGTGAACAGAGAGGTTCGATGAGAGGGTACTATATCCCCGGTTCTCTTCTGCGCCACCCTTCAAAACGTCACTCGACAATTAGAATGGGAAGACATGAGAGTGAAAGACGACAGAAGGCACCTGCATCATCTAACACCGAGCGCTAGCCAGGCAGAGCAAATGCTTGCTGGCTTGGATCGTGTATGTGGAACATTGGACTGCAGCTGCATCTTACGAAGACGATGTTCATGAGGAACGGACAAGTTTCTGACGCCCCACGAAGAAGTCAACATGACCAACTAACTAGCGCCGGAGCTGGGAAGGAGGATGCGAGCGGCTTGAGAAGCTGTAAAGAGAGTCGTGGAGAAGACGCAGAACGTCGGGTTCCGTACCCACCTTTTCGACTTCACTGTTCTTCCTGCCCTAAAAGACGAATCAGAGACCTGGGCTCTACGAAAGCAGGATAAACAAGCGATCAGTGTCGCGTAGCGGGGAATCGAGGACAATGCTCGGAGTGATACGACTCACGCAAGTGAGAGAAGGCCTCGAGACTTCCGAGCTTCGCCGACGTTGGAAGACCAGGGACGCTGTCGCATAGGCCAAGTCGTCGAAAATTAGGCGGACCACGTAATGTGCTTCGCAGACACCGAGTGGACGAGAGCCATCACCGACTAGACTCCACGGGATGTCAAGAGAACACCAGGATGCCCACCTACGCGTTGGTTGGACTTCGTCAAAGCCCTGAATAAACAATATGACGCTCTTCGTGTCCCTCGTGCGAAAAGGATTCTTTAGATACCCTGGCACGTGGCATGGACGTGTTGAGACGCTGCTGGTGCCCGCTTGAACAACTCGATGATCAATGGGACGACAGATGATATAAGTGATAAGTGAGAAATTTCGTGTATCAGTACTGCATCATTACAGCAGCGAAATCGAAGGTAACTAAAACTTTTGTGTCTCTTACTAATTTGTGGCACCAAGGGGGAATCTTCAGAGTTAGAAAAGCAGCTTCGACGAAGGCTCCGCAGAAAGCGATATTGGGGATGACCGACTAACAGTGGTCAATTTTTAAACCGGAGGTGGAGAATAACCCTACCCACAGTAACTCTAGGACAAGCGGTTAGTTAGTACATAACTTAATGCCCTCAGAATACTAGTTTTAAAGTTTTAATATAAAATTTTTAGTGATAGTTCATGAGTATGCGGCGCAATTACTACACGAGCACATCCAAAAACGCCACATGCTTTCCATTTAAGATGCTCTAGAAATACTATTGTGGAATGAAGCTCACTATTCTATAATACTTTTTGGATTCCTTTCATTAGATTTCTGTGATAACATTTTGTTCGTAACTCTATTTTCTGTTTTCTGGCCAATTTTTGGCCATTTTCCCAAAAAACAGAAAACAGAAAAAATTTGTCAAAAATGGCCAGAAAATCAGAAAACAGAAGACAGAAAACAGAAATTCCGCCCATCCCTGCATGCGACCACCACTTCTCCTCTGTCACACAGAGGCCAGAAATTGATACGTCTTGGCTTTTACTTAATATCTGGAATTTATTTATTCAGAACAAACCTTGCATTAAGTGTTCGTATGCGCGACGAATTCATTAAGCTATTGTTGACACAGAACGTTCTGACAATGCTTCATAATCTCCATCTTCCGTCGCTATAGCGATTCAGAAGTTATGGTGCAACAGCATTGTAATTTGCAATTATTAATTAATAGTGTTGACCATATCAACTCTAGACTCAAACCAGAGGCCGGATTCATCAACGATTAACCCGCGGGTGCAGGGGGTAGAGCTACCCACGATGGAGCCTGCGTCTCTGACTCTTACCTTATCTCTACCTTATCTTATCTCTACCCCTTATACCCCGCATACCCACGGATTTAATTGTTGATGAATCCGGCCCCAGGATGTGTTGACGATGTTCCTAAACGGGTCAATTTTCTGCATTAATTACATTGAGCCTGCGCACAATCGTTTTTATTAGCCGTAATGTAACGAAGCGAACAACAGCAAAATCATATTCAGTACAAACACCTCGTGATTAAGTGAAGGATAGATTACCCGATCGCCAAAAAGAACCCGCGAAGAGCTAAGATAGGAACATGGACAGAAGACAAAAACTTATTCGAAAAACAGCGAAAACGCCGTCTTGCTACTCAATACCCATGAGTCGTTGGCGTGCTCGGAGAACCTTGCTAGTTGAGCAGTGTCCGGCCCTTGTGAGGAACCACAGGCCGCTTATAGCCTGAAAGCGAGTCAACATTCCCTTCGTGGACTATGAGCGCTGCCAAGCACGTACATAAGTGCTCGTGCTGCTAGTCTAACAGTCGCTAGCGGTGTTACTTACCTGTCGTGCTTCCTTATTCTTCAGTCCGACGTAGAAATTGTTGTTGACTATGTAGGGCTGCATTAGGTTCTTGTCTTTGTCGTTGAGGTAGAACCTTCAAAGGACACACAATTATGGCGGAATTTCTGCCACTTCGAATTTTATTAAATTCTAAAGCACGACAAAGGAGCCAAGGAAGCCGCGGTCGTTTCGTGCATCTCGAATTGAAGTTCCCGGTTCGAGTCCTAGCAAGCCAACCTGTGCTTCATACCTATGCGTTCGGCTAATTAGTAGTAACAGATATAACTGGAAGATCACTAAATAAAACACTGGGTCCCACCCCCTAAGGGATTAATTAGCTAGTTTTAGGAGAACTCTGATCTTTCCTAATTTGAGCCCTAATTAGTTCAGTTTGCGTAGGTTTCATTTGGTATCAGTGCAAAATTCACATTTGTTTCTTGATGCAAAAAGGACACGCAATTATGGCGGAATTTTTGCACCTTTGAAGCACTCCTTTAAGTGTATTATTATTAAATATAGACTTAGTGCACCTTTTCTCCTTATCAAACTCTATAGCATGCTCAGGGGTGATAGTGCATCTACGAACTCCCACAATGGAGACGCAATCGACCACCTACAAACCGCAGAAGGATAGAAAGCAGGGTTAACCTGGGAGTCCTACAGTCGATTCCCGTTCATGTGAAGACCAGTCTTACAGTCAGTTACAGAGCCGGAGTAGTATAAGGATCTTAGGACATGTTTGCAGTATGTTATGGGCATAGTTAATATGCATTCTTCGTATGACAATCTGATTTTTCCGTCGGCTCAAGGACCTTGAATTCATTAGTCCAGTAAGGACAAGTTTGTGAGGGCTTAGGTGCAGCCACTACTACAGCTCCAACAACTTTATTCTAGAACTGAAAAAAAATTAGTACAAAAAAAGCTAAAAAATTATGTGAATTAATTATTGTATTAAAACAAGTCAATTCAGTTTTATTAAGCCCCAAATGTCTGGTGTAGAGGTTGCAAGCTTATAACGATGCTTTGTTGCGATCAAAACTCGAGCGGAAGGAGGGACTCGAACTCGCACCCCCTGTTAACAATAAGTGGGCGAGAATACTCTGCGCCGTCACCGCACCCGTCCTGTTTGATTGAACGCAGCATCCAGTTCAAGTTGCAAGGAATGCTGCAACTGGAACTATTTTGGGCAAATTTGGCATCAAGCCGATCGCAATGACGTGACTAAGCCTAAAATTAGCATGAGACGCATTTTTAAAAGCGACTAATTTTTTTCAAATTCAAGTAGCAAGGTTCATTTCTGCCAGTGGGCATAACTAAAAGAGACTCACCTGAAAATGTGAGTTAGGTCAGAGTAATTAAGAGCTTTCCTAATTTCTTTGAAGCTTCTCAGGGCCCCGACGATTTGTGAGTGGCAGACGCATGCTAAATAAGAGAAGGGTGATACCAAAGCTATTATAAATTCTTGTGGGGAAAAGTTCGATTTGAAAAAAGTTATAGTGAGGCGACGCAAAACACCCGTTTTTCGTCGCAAAGGCCGTTTGGTTGAATGTTTAGCGGCGGTACTGTACTGCAGCCCGCTTCTGAGCCAGAATTCCGTGTGTTCAGAACCAGAAATACTTGAATATCCAGGTGAAAGTTGTTATTCGAGAAATTAGTTTCTGAAATCTTGCATTTCCCGCCTCTGCTGCGAATCGAACTCGCGCGTCGCGGTCGCCCCTGCTTCCCGGTAGTTCATGAAAACCAATCGGGTTGCGGGAAGCCGGGATCGGGATGCGGCGGGAGGGGACCGCATCGGCTACCTTCCCGCTCCCGTGGGTTCATGAATACGCCCACTGGTCAGCAGGAGGTGCGGGTTCAGGCTCCTTCTGGCGCTAGAGATTCGCAACAAAACATCGTTGTTATGTTAGAAACTGCTATTTAAATCATTTAAATATTATGATAAAATTATTATTTAATTTATTTCATTCAGCGTTCACTCTATAAGTGTATTGAAGAGTGAATATTCACTGTTATTCCACCGTATGAGCTTCTTTAAGAAGCTCTTCTTAATGTTGTTTTTAGTCTTTTTGCCGATCTGTTAGCAAAAATTGCATCTTCCAGAATGGCTGGTTCCTGGACATTCTTTCGTAAGCTATAACTCTAGGCAAAATTTCATGGAACTCAGATATGCACCGCTTCCTGCAACTAGGGTACTAACCACTTTCCGTCAGCTATTTCCTTGTACTCGAAGTTCCGACAGACGGCGCCATTGTGCTGAGTCTGACACAGCTCGTTCAGGACGTCCTGAATTACGTTCTGAATTTCTATTATCCCAGTTTTCTGTCCACTATCACGTGGTTTTGTTAAGCTGTCGACTAGGATTGTTAACAGTCTTTCTACGGCCCGCTTGGTAGTGACCTCCTCTGGAGCTTGAAAAGGTCAGGGAGCGTTCACAAAGCCACTAAGCAAACGTCGCTCTATTGTGTTTTAGTCTTCCTATTGAGTCGTCGAACTATGTGCCTCATCTAAAAATTCATGCATGGAAAGGCGAGACTACGCAATAGTTGTTAGATGTCGCTTCAGCTATATGTTATCACCACTAGCGCCAAAGCTAATTCATGACGTGAAATGCTCGCCTCCCTGCTTTCGTTGTCAGGAGGGAACCCACCTGGTCGTACAGCGAACTGTTGCTTTGGACGCGTTTTGTTATCTCGTTGATCAGGACGATCGATGTGTTTGTCGGCTCCACCAGCATAGGGCTGAACGCCAGAGAGTCACCCTGGAAGGATCGAGTTCCATACGCACAAATAGCAATAGCACTGAGGTCGCTTCCTCAAACTTCCCGTCAAAAATATCCAGGGTGACAGGATGATTTTCTCGCCACGAAACCAAGAACCGGCATCGCATACGAACCATTGTTTTCTGCGCTGACTCAGGCTTTGAAGGAGGTGGACAGCCGGCAACATTGGGTAATGGAGAATTCCCCTTGGCGTGCGATTTTCATCACAAGAACAACTATGCCTGACATGACCACACATAGTCTCAGCCATGGATTTCACAGAGTGCTCTTGAGAGGATCAGCCACTGAATCGTCTTAAAATCGACCCCTGGGTCATACTACAGGAAGTGCAATGGCGATGCCGATGCCATCATTTTTGGAGAACTTCGCATACATAACTCCTCATACGGGGGGGGGGCAGAAAGGCAGTCTTAATGAATTTCAGAGTCGCTCCCACTCTTCGATAGAATAGAGTGGAGATTTCTCATAGTAGGTATCTCATTGCCGAGTACAGTACCATTCACAAACTACGTCGCTGTTCTTTAGCACACGACTAGAAAGTTTTACTGCCTACAAGACCTACGAGTTGTAGCCGAAACGATTCGGACTTGACAGAGTTATTGCGCTCCGAACACGGCCGCGCGTGCAATTTGCAAGCAGTCGCTCCCATTCGATTAATAGGTTCGATACTATATGCATTGTGCACGGCGCACTCCAAGGGCTTGCTGGACAGTCTTAGAGCAATTTCTGAGTAGGGCGGCTGCAAATTTGTGATAAAACTCCTCACACGCTCACTCTTCAAGCTGTCGCTCGATCGCGCCCACTCGATTGATTCTGTCGGGCCTATATGCTTTGTTCAACTCCACCGAGATCTATAGATCATAAGATAGAGCTTGAGCTGCTGAGCTCAAATATATGTTTTCTTTTACAAGTACTTGATTTTTAAAAAAGTTATTTAAAAAGGCCGCTTTGGACCGTTCCAAAGCAGCCTATGTTTACCTTTCCGGGATTTCCGGCTAATTAACGGAGGAACATGTCCGGTACTATAAAAGGGGCTACATTGCTGACCCTCGCTCGATCTACTGAAAAAGGAAAGTAAAATTTGTGGGAAATCCTTATGTAACATCCCAATGCACTTGCATTGCTCCGACTCAAAAGTATGAAGTGTATTTCTCCACTTCATTTCTCTCCGCTGGCCTCCAGAGCCATTATTTTCAGAGCACATCTCCTAGATCCAAAGCTTGGCGAATTTGGTGTCGCGGATGCAAAAAGAATATTAGGGGGTTTCGCACTTCGCTGATAGTAAGATGGAGGGTGCTGAAGTGGAATTAGTCGGATTAGAGCAGAGAGCATAGATCCTCAAATCCTTCTGCGGGCGTATAAGGCATATGTGAGACCCATGGTAGAGTGTGGAACCACAGTTTTCAATCCTTCGAAGAGAAAAAACATTCTTCTTCTAGAAAATGTTCAGAATAGTTTCACTCGTAAGCTGATGATGAGGTGCTACGGGAATAACTATTATCAGATGCCAAATGGTGCCGAAAGAGCGGAAATGTTAGGATTACCAAGCCTTTTCATAAGAAGGAAAAGAGCTGACCTCCTCATGATGTTTAAGATACTCACTGGTAGGGTTTCTATAAACCCACTCAACTTTTTTGGCACTAGGCTGACAAGAAACATAAGAGGTAAACTCAGACTTAATGTTTCGGTGGCGAAATCACGAGCCCGAGCAAGCCTTTTCACCTACAGAAATTTAAAGGAGTTTAACCACATTTTGAGCACAAATGAGGAAGTCTTAGGTCTATTCTTCCACGGTTTCAAGAAGCTGCTTTTGCGTATTTTGCGTATGCAATGAGTGCCTTCGGTTGTATTCTGTATTCTGTATTCTGTATTTTTGTTTGTTCTTGATTGAGTTTATGCGTTTTTATTCTAATATTGTATTTTTACGTGTGGCCTTAGCTCACGTCATGAATAAACAAATAAATAAATAAAATAGTCCAGATCAGTAGGCTGGCTTGCCCACGAACAATGGAACACTCGCCTGCTTCTTGAAGGGGAAGGTCGTTGCACAGTCAATGTATCCCTTTTCCCTTATAATAGTTGATCGGAAAATCTTAACAGGGTTTTCCTTAAAAGTCAGAACTTCCGACTTTCGATTGATATCCATCTACCATGTGGTAGTCGTAGAACATTCTCGAAGCTTCTCTGCAAAAAGTACAATACCGCCCGCGCCGCGCGATCAAAAAGGCGGTTTTCAACGGATTAATCCATCGCAAACCGCCAATCGTGTATACAACTTTACCAGACCACCGCATTCTCGCCGTGGGTGGCCAAAAAAAATGACTGGTGCGGGCTTTTGGAGCGGGCTTCTTTCCTAGGGCATGCAGATTTTCGGAGTATCTCAAGCATGGCTTACGCTGCCAGTGCACTGTCATGCCAGGGATGCTCTAAGAGTGTGCCGTACACAATGCATGTAGAATCGAACCTATCAATCGAGTGGACGAATGCATGTTCACTCCGCTTCTCTATTATCTTACTGGAAATGTAAAGCCTTCAAGACTATTTCGAAGCGTTTAAAGAATTTTTTAAGCATTTTCTAGCTGTCCTATTTAGGATTTGCTCCAATCTGTCTCGCGAGCCTTCGGAGTGCATACAGGATCGAACCTATCAATCGCCTGTGCGAAAGTATATCCACTGCTCCTCCATCTTTTCTTACTGGCTAAACTGAAGTACAATACCGGGCACGCCACTCCGCCCAACAAGCATGAGTGGTGTGCATGAGTAATAGCGGCGCCCTTTTGCGCCGCAAAGCGCCGTTTTTTTAGTAGCTTCTCTGGAATTCCATATTTTAAAATAAGAAACATATATTTCGGTGCACCAGGCGGGGCTGCTCTCTCTTGGGTTTTAGTGTGATGTTAACTTCGCAAGAGCATCTTCGAGCAATCACCTTCTACGAGTGACGCCGCGACAATGAAGAGAGGCAGCAGTCCGGAACATCAACAGCGCATTCCTCATCCATACACAAGAAATAAGTACGGACCAAACCAGTGCTGCGATCATTTGCTCTGATGACGATCATGCATTTATCGACCTTCCAGGGAGTAGTAACTACCTTCATGGACTTCCTATTACGAAGAAAAGCGCTCGACGTTCTTTTCAATTGCTATTTTCAACCGGAAATGATGTATGCGACATCTTGCTTGCCGCCTGATATTTCGATCACCTGATCTGCGCCAATCCACGACGTTGGAGCACGTCAGGTCCCAAAAAACAATTCGATCGACATGGGAGGCGACATTAACCATTTTCTTCAGAACTATGTCACGATGTTGCCTGTGCACGATAGTGGATAAGTGCTGAATCCCGTTGCTTCCCTTCCTGTGTATGTAGCTAAAGCGACCCACCAAAAAATGGAGGAGCTGGGCTGGTATACCGCACACATTTGACATAGCCCCTCAGATTACCATTGCTCCACTCCCTAAAGGCTTAGTTGGTTAAGTAAAGTTTCAAAAAGTCTGAAGACTAAATCGGGAGGTCGTCGACTTTTCCAACTCCAGGTCTCCCCAGTTTTGGGAAATAAGAGAATCGCTTACCTGACCTAGATGGACCATTGCGGTGAAACTGACTGGTGACTGACGGTGACTAACAGTGGTGATTATATTGTTGATGGATTTGCACTGTACGCCGAATAACCAAATAAGGAGGAAAAATGAAAACCCTTTCAAGACTTTCTGATAACCTAATACATTTAAAAATGGAACGTACATAGGACATCTCGAGGCGTTCGTTGACCCCAACGTTTATCCGCTGCTCTTTCTCACACGTATGCAGAACACATTACCTTCTGCACCTTACAGAATGTTATCACTATGGTTCGGAAGAATAACGAAACTAAAAGTGAGAAATGAACATTAGGGCGCAAACACACACACACACACACACAGACACGCACACAACAGGACACTAATGAGGTTTGCGATGAGCAACTCCTTCGGCACTCGATATTGTACTTCCTACAGTTCCTTCCTGTCCAGCGTAAACTCTTCCTCAAATGATTAACTCCGCTGCTTTCTCTCACTAATGCGAAGGCTTCAGTCTCAGCACGCATCCCTATTGGGAATGAGGATAATTAAAGCTTACTTTATGGGTCAATCCCTTGAGCGGCACCACAATATCAGCATCATCAATAAGAGTGGTGTTGAGGAACAGTTCAAGCGGATCTCGAAACCATGTTGAGTCTGTCTCAATCAGCACATATCGAACTGACTTCTGCAAAAATCACCTATTGGAGTGCTTCAATTTTTATTAAGCAAGTTTTTCAAACTTTTCCTGAAGACAAGAATGGGATGCAATAGAAGCAAAGCGATCACAAAACTCACCAGTAAAATCCTAAATAAATAATCCTAAGTAATAAACACTTCCTGGTTTTTCTGAGTAGAAGACGCAGCAGGTTGAGCGATTCTTCCCGCATCAGTTGGCTTGAAAGGCTAGAATTTCATAGGAGGAAAACCATTTGATGCTCACCTCTGTCAGTGCCTTCATCATCTGAGCTCTAATCACAAGAAAATCGATGTACTTCTGCTCACCCCAGTCGAGGTCCTCTTCAAAACCGGGTAGACTGACGGCAAGGCAATGCATCTTCTGGAATTTAAATTTATAGTGTCAGTTTCGAGCACGACTAAATCGGGTAACCGAGACGTGCGATGCGACTACGGTGCTAGACTTAGGTACCCTTCTGCTGGATCGATGCTCCCGCATCATAGCCATCCAACCATCGCAGAGAGAACCGCCTGTGCTCCGTAGCTAGGGTGGGGCTTACCTCTCCATATTCCCGTTGCACGCTGTCGCACAGCTTCTTGGAGGTAGAAACGATCATTACCATCTCGTGGGAGCCCTGAAAGCTATGTCAATTCTCCCAAGAAGTAGATGACGAATAGTACGACGCCTCCGTTGCAACTCTTGTTAGCGATCTTACTGACAATATGAGATCTGCAGCCGAATACTTGCTCTCCGAGAACAATCTGAATTCTTAACTGATTTTTAGTTTTTTTTCAACTGAACTGTTCTGCCGCACTACCCTGTGCAGTGCTTCCGGTGATCCGAGGAATAACCGGAATGTGAAGACTGTCAACTACTTATTTCAAGCAAGTCAATGCTGGCTTTGTCAGACTTCCCTATGTTTCCAAGCGTAGCTGCGCCGTTTATCGGAAATTGTCTATGTATAAGCTCACATGTGGTTTGGAACCGTCCACAGGCTTTCGTCGAATTCGATACCAAGCTCTGTGGAAATAATCATATGGCACCTTCTAGAGGGCCATTTTGCTTACGACCACAAGATCAGTTTAATCAAAGTTCCTGCTATATCGAATTTTAATTTCAAGTAACCAAAATGTGGTTAGTAATCACAACCTGGGCATCGTAATGAATAGTAGCTCTGTCCTAGCCAAAAAAACGTTATGAGATTGGACGTACTGGGAATAGATGCCTACGCACATATTAAAAGTATATCAAAGGTGTTTTCTACTTATGAAAACTGGAGCCGGTTGCGCTCATTAGCTGTCTGAAGTCACTTGTGACATCAGCTTGAATATGGTTGGATTTCTCATCGAGGGACTTTCAGAAAAATCTGAAGATACAACGCTGCGTAGGTAACAGACATGTCTGGAAATTGCAGAGTACCAAATAGGTCTCTACCCAAAGCTCTGTTCCTTAATCACCATTGGGTTTTCGCTGAATCGTTCGCCTTTAGGGTTTTATGTTTAGCTGTCCAGCAAATGCAAAACATGAAGTAAGGAGTAATTAACTTCAGACTTGATGTGGAAGCCCCGGTGAAATCTGATGATCGTCAAAGATTGCTGAAGAGCGATGGAGCAGTAAGGAGCTGACTAGTCCGATATACACCGAAAATCTTCGGATAATTACATGATTCGGATAACGTTAGTTTCGAGGGCCCCGAAATTTCGGATAATTCGGATATGTTCCCCGAAATTTTAAGGACCCCGAATTTTCGGAACCCCTTA
This sequence comes from Heligmosomoides polygyrus polygyrus, assembly GCA_947396885.1. NCBI lineage: Eukaryota > Metazoa > Nematoda > Chromadorea > Rhabditida > Heligmosomidae > Heligmosomoides > Heligmosomoides polygyrus. The sequence goes on from OX377202.1 coordinate 37,217,742, forward strand.
TTTTACAAAAGGATCCATTCGGTATTGGATTCGATTGAAAATCTTTGGATAAATGAATTATTAGGATAAAGGCGATTTTGCGGATCCCGGATTTTTGGATGATTCGGCTCGAATGTCCGAAAATAATTCACTCGGATCCTATGTATACAGTTTGAGGCGTCGACTGCGAACCAAATGAAGACGTGAGGAGGATGGAGCTTCTATCAATCTTCTGAAAGCGATGTTGTCAACTGTCGAGATTAAGTTCCGGTGCAAAAGCTTTCGTGTAGTTCCATCGGATTATTCACTAAGCTTACCGAGGTCAGCGGCCTGCTGTCACGATACCACCACTCCTTCTTGGAGTGCTTTCAAATTAGACGGGAAGTAACAATTTAGTTCGATTCGTGCCAGAAATGTCGATTTTAGTTTCGTTTGTGGATGTTGGTGATTACTTTAAAAAATTGAAGCCTTTTCTGTTTGAACAACTCGTTTTGTAATAAAGAAATGTATAAGACGTGGTATCTGTCTACTCAGAGTATTGACAAAAAAATGAAAAAATAAATAAAAGAGGAATTTTTGAACAGTACCAGACAACATCTAAGGAAATGGGTACGAACCTTAAATATTGCAATGTTACAGAGCCAGTTCAGTGTTAGACGCTCGAAAGCACCATTCACGACGGTGAAGTAGATCAGGTCCCGCGACTCCGTCATTTGTTTCGCTTCCTCAGTGAGATTCTTAAGAGTGTAAGATAACTGAGGGTAATGGGGTTGAATAAGTAATAGTTGATTGGATAATGTGTGAATAGGGAGAGAGCAGTTTTTAAGAAGGATTTTAAGGTGCGCTTTATCCGGAGCGAGATCCGAAGTCTTTGTCTGGTCGCCTCCAGAGCCTTTTTCAACTCCACAGAGGCGGCGGTACGATCGAGGCAGGTAGAGTGAAATTCACCAAATCTGCCTCCATCCGAAGGCACCTTACTAGCCTGAGGACAGCTGAACAAAATTGACAGTTTGGCGAACATCCGCAGCCTAAAGTCAACTCTGCGAAGATAGAAAATCTTGAATAACGCGCTAACCAATAGACTCCAAACCGCTCCGCGGGACAAATTTTTGCAACCTTCAGAATGGAGATCTTCTTGCCAACTCCTGCGGCAGCGCGTCAGGAGGTAACCCTCCTCCTGCTGGGGACGTGGCGTCAGGAGGTACAGCCGCTGCTCTGCGGACCGAGAAATTTTGTTTTGCGTCAAAGGTTTCGTAAGGCCGCCGTTAGACTCTCGGTGAAGCCTAGGAGGTTGCGGGGGGGGGAGGGGAGCGAGGGGGATGAGAGGAGGATCGCGTTCTCCCGGCGGGGGTGGTGACTGTTCCCCACCTCCTGCCGGTGCGAGCGAATTTCTTTTTCTCAGGAGACATGAGTTTTCTAAGACTGGAGTTCTTAACTTAATTTCGATACTCACGACTATTATTGTGACCCTTTGCGAGAAGTTCACGAGCTCGGTCCCTGTACTATATATTTATCACAGCACTTATGTATCAAAAGTATATTTCCGTACTCTCAGCAAAATTAAGAATCAAACAAAACACTGAATCTGCGTTTACTGAAGCGTTCCACTAATGCATAAATACCAGCAGTTGTGTTAGAACTATGTCCATTCGACGGTACATTCGAACAGATTGCCAGATAGCACAGGTATCTGTAGTGTTTCGCTGAAGTTTTATGAGATCTATGCCAGCAAAAGTAGCAACACATTCATTATCTATGGTGATCTATTTCTTCTTCTTTTATGCAATAGTAATCTTATACTGAATACCGTACTAAAGCTGTCTCGAGCAAAATAGGCGCTAGAAACAACGCTCAGTACTACGCAACTTGGATCTCTGAAGGAAAACATCGTATTGAAAGCAATCTTATCAAATACCAACTAACCTATGGCATAACAGCCTGGAAATGTGGCTCGGATTTTCGCATTCAGTCAAACTCTCTAACGTTTTCTTTTATAGAGATCTATACTGCACCCATTTTACATAAACTACTCAAAAGCTTCAACAAGAGCATTGATTGCGCTCCCATTGGGGCTCCATGTACCTCCTCCTCAAATGATGTCGTGCAGAATGGTTCTCCAACGTGCTTATTGCAGAGCTCCTTCTAAAGGGTTTTCACGCCATGCTTCGTTTGCCTTTTTTCGAGAACAACGGGTTCGAAAACCGCCGCTCCGACATAAAGAAAATGAACATTCTTTAGAACATTACTCCTTCAGACGCGACGCGAAAAGGGCTAATAACCCCCTCAACAAATAAGTTATAGAAACTGCAATTTTTTTTTGGGGGGGGGAAGGGAGAGAGAGACTTGAAAACTCTGCAGGGAGAAATCTCCAACTTCTCCCTTCTTCAAAACTCGGCATTGTAAGTTTTAGTCAGTTTAACTTTCTCTGCCAACACGAGGTTTTAGGTGGATCTTTATTTAGCAGGGCCTGACGTTTCGACTTCTTGTCGTCTTCGGAGGCCTGAATATGGTGCATAAGTTTTCATTTGCGCTCTACCCCACCAAGCGGCTTGGCTACCCTAGCATTTCGGACTTTCCCCACGAACACAAGGGAGGGACCAAGTGGGAGAAACGAACTCACCAATTGGATCCACCGCAAGGGCTGATGTTCGCCCAGGTCAGTAAGCCAGTAGGGACGAATGGGGCATACTGCACACCGCTGTCGCAGACCGGTCCTTCTGCAGTTCACAATGGGGCACAAACGGCAGAAAGTCACTCGTAACAGAAAGACACTCATTCCGGTTGTTCATTACTGGATTTGTTGTGAAAATCCAGAATGCCTCCAACGCTCTCATTGCCGAAATGTCTCCTACAACGGCTAAGATGGTACATTTCACCTCAAAGTCATTCCCGTTATGTCAATCCTATGCTTTCCAAGTGGGCTGGTTAGCAATCCACGTCGTTTACTTGATAGGTGTTCCCTCACACGTACTGCAAGAGCTCTTCCCGTTTCTCCGATGTATTTGGCGTTACAAGCATCGCAACCGCCTAATCTTCCACTTGGGCAAATAACGCAATTTTCAGAAAGACACTACTGATCGTAGAGTTTCGGAGCATGTTGCTGACAACAGCCCTCTTCACAGCGGTGGGGTGTGCTGACCTTGCGTGAATCAAGATGTTTTTCGAGCTTGGTTTCCGGTACCATTTCACGCCAACCATTCCCTCACCGGACACCTTAACTTGCGTGTTTAGATAAGCGAGCTAACCATTATTCGGAGTTTCTCTGGTAAGTCTAATGTACTGAGATTGCTCGTTCATTAACCTGAAACACTCATCCATTTCGGACTGTGTCGATGTAACGATACAGCAATCATCTATGTATGTATCTGCACTATGTATCTTTTGTCGATACCGGCAGACATTCTAGTTGTCATCCAAGTACGATTAAGACGCCTGCACTGCGACTTGAAGTCTTTCTCACTAACGCGATGATATATGGAGGTATCGCTAAGATGGAGTTCGGTTATACTCGATCTAAAGTTTGCGGCATAACAACGAACTCTCCCCCTTTATCGCTAACGGAGATTCGCAGCGTGCCATTGGATCTGAGCTCAAGTAACTCTCTGATTCCTTGCCATTGAGCACGATTCAAGTTAGAATCGTGGTTTTGCTTGTGGCGGTTGAGAACCTCCAACACACCAGACGACAGAATTCTGAACTTGGAATCCGCGTCAGGCACAGGAACAGGTTCTTTATAGAACGTACATGCAAATGGCATAGCTGGTAATCGTCCATTGGAATTCAAGGGAATTTCTTGGCGTACCTCGCTCCTACCTCTTTTCGCATTAGGTCTCTAAGCCTATGTAAACCTCCCACCACTTTACGGAATGTCCCTAAGTGATTTCGCTTCGTCAGAAGGTGTGCTTATCCGCCAGAGCCTGCTGTTCCTCCAACGCTGCAGAACGACCGGTGTCCTGCCGAATTTCATAAGGAATAAAAAGATTGGAGCGACATGCAATCTTGCCGAAGATCACCCGGGCGTTATCAGAATATACCGCTCGATGTTGAAAGCCGTTATCAAAGAAAAACAGCATGAACTGTATTTGTCGCTGCTGAAATGTAGAACGAAGTAGCATGCGTGCCAACGTCTTCTGAAGGAACAGACTTGGAGGAGGGTTGAGGGTGGGTCAAGGTTGATTTGTGACTCTATCCGATCTAGGGCTAAAGCTGCTCTTTGTGCAAAATACGACAGACTTCTGCGATCATTGAGCGAGAGATCCCTAAGTGATGAGAACAGCTTATCAAACGGCCACCGCCCCAATACCAACGAAGTTCAGAATGGCCAATCGGCGAGAGTCACCGTTCTAGGAAGCACTCAAATTTCGTCTAACGCTCTAAGCGTTCTAAGTTTGGGGCCATCATTTTCGCCTTACCAAAGTATCAATGCATCAACATTCGGTAAAGTGGTGGGAGGCTTGCATAGGCTTAGAGACCTAATGCAAAACAGAGGTAGGAGCGAGGTACGCCAAGAAATTCCCTTGAATTCCAATGGACGATTACCAGCTATGCCATTTCCACGTACGTTCTACAAAGAACCTGTTCCTCTGCCTGACGCGGATTCCAAGTTCAGAATTCTGTCGTCTGGTGTGTTGGAGGTTCTCAACCGCCACAAGCGAAACCACGATTCTAACTTGAATCGTGCTCAATGGCAAGGACTCAGAGAGTTACGTGAGCTCAGATCCAATGGCACGTTGAGAATCTCCGTTAGCGATAAAGGGGGAGAGTTCGTTGTTATGCCGCAAACTTTAGATCGAGCTATAACCGAACTCCATCTTAGCGATACCTCCATATATCATCGCGTTAGTGAGAAATACTTCAAGTCGCAGTGCAGGCGTCTTGGACTTGGATGACAACTGGAATGTCTGCCGGTATCGACAAAAGGTTTCTCAGAGATCTCAGGTTGGATAACCCGAGTTGTCCAGTTTTTTACAGCCTAGTAAAAACGCACAAGCTCTCCCAGGAATATATGCATTCCACGTCACCGGCCACTTATAAAATAGGACCTATCATTAGTTGTGTTGGCAGACCAACCGATCGGATTTCCTGGTTCCTGAATAGCATTGTGAGCCAGTTGTTGACCAAAGTTCCTACTCATTTGACCAACACAAGCAAATTTCTTGAAATACTATGCAACTCTAACTTTGGTGAGAGCTGTGTAATAGAGTCATTTGATGTGACGTCACTTTACACCAACGTCCAAAACGATGAAGCCCTACAGGCTCTATCTGAAATGTTGGATTTGCATGTGGGGAACATAAACACCTTTGGATTGTCGAAAGCGCACATCATGATTCTAGTCAAAGAATGTTTGCACTGCAATGTCTTCAAATGGTCAGGTTCGTATTATTCCCAAGTAAGAGGATTGGCTATGGGTCAACGATTAGCACCGGTCCTTGCCGTATGCTTTATGAGTAGGATAGAACAACCGGTGCTTGACCGCTCACCGCTAATGTACTGCAGATACATAGATGATTGCTGTATCGTTACATCGACACAGTCCGAAATGGATGAGTGTTTCAGGTTAATGAACGAGCAATCTCAGTACATTAGACTTACCAGAGAAACTCCGAATAGTGGTTAGCTCGCTTATCTAAACACGCAAGTTAAGGTGTCCGGTGAGGGAATGGTTAGCGTGAAATGGTACCGGAAACCAAGCTCGAAATACATCTTGATTCGCGCAAGGTCAGCACACCCCACCGCTGTGAAGAGGGCTGTTGTCAGCAACATGTTCCGAATGGCAGTTGGTATGTGTACGGGCCCCAGCGAACGTCAAGAATCTTTACGATTGGCTTCAGATATAGCCACTTCAAACGGCTATAGGGTTTCAAGTGACCATAGAAGATCTCACGCTAACTTCCATGATAGATCCCGTGTAGACAAGATACCTCTCATCCTACCGTTCATCTCCGATAGAGTCACTGCTGAACTTCAAAGCACTATTGTAAGGGCACCACTGCAGGACGACGCCGTCTTAGTGAACATTCCTAACGACAACATTAAGCGGCAGTTAGTTCGGAATGGACTCTACGATCAGCAGTGTCTTTTTGAAAATTGCGTTATTTGCCCAAGTGGAAGATTGCGATGCTTGGCATGTAACGCCAAATACATCGAAGAAACGGGAAGAGCTCTTGCAGTACGTGTGAGGGAACACCTATCAAGTAAACGACGTGGATTGCTAACCAGCCCACTTGGAAAGCATAGGATTGATGCGCATAACGGGATTGACTTTGAGGTGAAATGTACCATCTTAGCCGTTGTAGGAGACATTTCGGCAATGAGAGCGTTGGAGGCATTCTGGATTTTCACAACAAATCCAGTAATGAACAACCGGAATGAGTGTCTTTCTGTTACGAGTGACTTTCTGCCGTTTGTGCCCCATTGTGAACTGCAGAAGGACCGGTCTGCGACAGCGGTGTGCAGTATGCCCAATTCGTCCCTACTGGCTTACTGACGTGGGCGAACATCAGCCCTTGCGGTAGATCCAATTGGTGAGTTCGTTTCTCCCACTTGGTCCCTCCCTTGTGTTCGTGGGGAAAGTCCGAAATGCTAGGGTAGCCAAGGCGCTTGGTGGGGTAGAGCAAATGAAAACTTATGCACCACATTCAGGCGTCCGAAGACGACGAGAGGTCGAAACGTCAGGCCCTGCTAAATAAAGATCCACCTAAAACCTCGTGTTGACACAGAAAGTTAAACTGTCTACAGGGAGAAATATGATTCCTTACCTTAAGGAAATCAGCTTCCAACAATGGAGGCTTTCTCATAGACTGCAAGGTGGCGTGTGTTTTGCCCGACTTCATTGACTTGGCTGCCTTGCGGTTTTTCATGTCTAAAAAACGAATTTCTTTATAAAACAGTTATCGCATGCCAAAACCTCAAACGGCTCACCCCCAGAATGCTTGCCGCTTTTAGCCAGCTTTTGCATGGCCTTTTTGCTTAAAGCTGTAATTTTCGTCTTGCCGACGAGCACACCGTCTTTGAGGACGAGTGGACCATCAGATAACTCCTAAAAGCATAGGCCTGCAATCTACTCTCTGCTCCAATCAAGGAAGTTGATTACCGTTCACTTACCCGCTTCGAGAGCTCTCTTCTTGTGTAGGGCACCTGAGCAAGGGAGTAGATGAAGAAGACTGAGTGGGCTACGACGTAGGTGCCTAGGCCTATCGCCACGATCTTCCGCATATGCCTGAATTTTCTAACATTCGCCATACGATAAGCCACGTTGTGTGTAGACTCTCGACGGGTGTCATCGGCAGGGTACCGATTGTTTTGAAGATACGAGAATCGACAGGACTGATTTTGTGCGGTGCCGCAAACGAATTATACTTCGTCTCCTCTGGCAAATAACCAGCTACATTCCTCGTCCCTTGCTCTTACGGTGCAGGAAGCACTCGCTGTCTACTCAGCTCTCAATCTTTCCTAATCCCGTTGTCTATTTATTTATTTATTTATTTATTTATTTATTTATTTATTTATTACACGAATATGTTTGGGTGCTAAAATTAAAACAGAAATACAGCACAATATACTATACCGTCAACAATGTCTAATGAAGAGTTCGCAACATCTGAAGCACCTTACTGTAGGAACGTATATGCTCGCGAAGAAATTTTTTGAAAGCGTTACAGTTTGACGGCAAGAAATGCTTTCTGCAAAACTTCTCATTTAACGAGAGTGTCCTATGAGTGAAGAAGAAACGACTACAGTTATGTTTGGCAGTATCAATATGATGCCTAATGACACCAACTCTGGCGTTAAATGCTCTTATCGACATAGATATGCAATTTGGACTCGCTGACAATTTGCTGATGTGCAATTTTATCAAATAGTAACGGGTCATTTCGCTTTCTTCTAAGAGCAAGAGGCATCAATCCAAAGTTCTTGTTTCGCACACTGCTTAGGCTATTTGATCGCAATGATATCCCGGCTTACGTATCACGAGCTTCCTAGTAAAGCTGTTCTGCATGCCTTCTAACGTAGCGACACCTTTGCGCGTGAAAGGATTACAAAATGATGTGCCGTATTCAAGAATTGGTCTGATAAATGTTTTATATACTTGGAGAAGTAAGTTACTATCGTTAGATGATACAGCACTGAACACGTTGTACATTGCTCTCGTGGCTTTGTTGGAGACCAGTGTGCAGTGCTTGTCAAAATTTATATAACTCGTGATTAGTAACCCCAAGTCTCTAATCTTGTCTGCACAACTGAGTGGTAAGTAATTGGTTGTGTATTGGTGTAACTGACCTCTAGACCCTAGATGGAGCACTTCACACTTTTCTTCCGAAAGTGTAACTGCCATTCTGAAGACCACTTCTGAACAATATCGATAACGCTTTGAAGCTGTGCGGCATCCGCGTCACAGATATTGGCCGACAAAATTTTGATATCGTCGGCAAACGCACAAAATTTTACTCCACTATCTTCCAAAATGTTCAACAATTCGTATGCGTAAATGTTGAACAGTATAGGAGAGAGAACTCCTCCCTGAGGATCTCCACTATTTATACATCTGTAACTTGCGAATGTAGTGTTACCCCAAACAGTAAATTTTCTATCAGTCAGGAACGAGCTGATCCAAGAAGCGATGCGTGAGTGGGCACCAGTTTTCCTCGTCTTATGCAACAGATGGGCGTGCGATACTCGGCGAAAAGCTTTACTAAAATCGAAATAGACAACGTCCACCTTATTCTCCTCATCTAGATATTTTATGCAGGCGTTCAGAGATTGAATCATTTCCGTTACCGTTGATTTTGCCTCCTGGGGCCGGATTAATCAACGACTTATGTAACTTTAACGGAGAATTGTAAGCTTATCAAACGATATGGTGAGCGATAAGCCGCGTTAAAAGCTCAGGTAACGCGGCTTATGGCTCACCATATCGCTTGACAAGCTTACAATTCTCCGTTAAAGTCACGTAAGTCGTTTATGCATTCGCCCCTGAAAACGGCGCTGATTGCGTGATATTACGTCATACATGCGAAGATGATCTACGATGACTCGCTTCGAAACTTTTTCGAAAAGTCGTGCAAATGTCGATGTGATGCTAACTGGTCTAAGGTTGCCTGGAACATCTAGTGATGTTTTCTTAGGTATTGGAGTGACAATAGACTGAACCCATCTTTTGGGCACCTCTCCCTTCATAAGACTACGATTAAAAATGTGTTCTGGTGGGACCATATCACAGGAGTAGTTTTCTTAATGAATTGTAATAACTGAATACGTGAAGAATTTTCATATTGGAGACATGCATAAAGAAGTTTAAACTTCATGAATCAAATGGATGAATAGCGAGCTAGACCTGAAACATATTCATTAGGTTATCAGTATCATATTGCTGTAAGCTATGAAAAGATAAGGTATATCGTAAAAACTAAATACGTATCGCCACCTGTTCCATTTCTAAGTAACGTTGAATCAATCGGAATGAGGGCACGACGTCTTTAGGGCAACGATGGAAGAATTTTTGCCGTCTTTTTCCCCAGTTCGTCTACCAGCTTGTCTCCAGAGAATTACTTACTCTGTTCCCGAACAAATCTTAAATCGTGGGCATGCGTAAAAGTGGTGCTAACATGAAGCGAAAACTCGATACAGTTCGTGGTTCAATCGATATATTAAGTCGAATGATGCTAACCCAGTGGGGTAATCGGAAAGACTGTTTAGTGATCTAAAAAGCGATGTTTCACAGATTTTTAAAGTCTTGAATATTTGTTCGTGTACTTCTGCGGCGAACTTTTACATAAAGCTATTTCATGACCACGAAACTCTAGAATTTTTAGAGTCCACAAATTTGTAGGGGTCAATTTCATCACAGGCTCAGTAAGAAAGTTTCCTTAAAAGAAAGATCCAGACCTAATAGTAGACCTGAATGAACACTTGATGAAATGGTTTGAAACTCTAGAACTGCCTGCAGAGCATGACAGATGCACAACTTTCTTTTATATTTCTAACCGGTCTAGTCACAGAGCAGTCCATTCCTTAACGTATGCTGGAACCCCACTGAACACCACCCCATCGCAGAAGATTTTCTTGCCCATGGAACAACCTCTCACAGCATCAACAGCTGCCAAGAGTCTTTCACAAATGTAGGGTGCTCTACACGGCTTTAATTCATTTAATGGATTAAGGGAATCCGAGAATATAGAACATTTCCTAGTCTGCGACTCCCTGATGCCCTAGCGGAGAAATGCTTTAAGAAAGCGACCACAAACCATGTCTGTGATAGACATATATTCGTCTCCGAAATCTACTTATGACACCTTACGTAAACATATTGCAAACAATGATTCCTAAGTTGTAAAAGGTCCAATTATTATCTCAGGCGACATTATAGGATAAGGCTAAAGGACGGCTTCAATCAATTCCCATTTGGTATGCACCACGTCTATTTCTACATATCGTGGAGGAGATTTGAATTTGTATTTCCCCATACGATGACTTGACATAGCCAGTAATTGGACAGATCAGCGGTTTGCCTCTCCCAGACAAGTCCGATACCAATTAACGAGCCCCGGTAAGATGGAAGACGATAAACTTGGGCGGAAGTCGGGCCAAGATCCTTGATTCGGAGTGCACGCGACAGCCGAGCTTTCCTTCGACCTCTCTTCTACGTGCCCTGAGGACGATATTGCAGTTGAGAAATTGCTTCATGCAGATGAGTGAAGTAACTCGAATTTTCCGTCCATCAAAGTGTTCTTCTGCTTATCAGACAAACTAAGGGTGCTCGATTGTACACCCTTCCCCATTCCATCCTAATGTAAATGTTTGAAAAACTGCACTGCAACAGTACTGGAGCAATTTGTTCCGAATTCCATTTGGCTTTCTCGCCTTGTTCCCGTAGTTATAGCTCCTATTATGCAATTGTAAGCGAACACGCCGTATATCCTACATTGTACGTCCAAAAAACTTCCCAAAAATTACAGAAATTTTGGATATTATTTAATGTAGTGTAACGGTGTGGTAAAGCATATACTGAGCTTTCAAGCGCTCGTGTGCACAGAAAGTTTTCAACATTCGTGCCATGAGCTGCAGAGCATAGAAAGCAAAAGCCGATACTATTTTTGAACGAACCTAGTAATTATCCAAAGCAAACTAAACCAACAAATTAGTACAAATTAGTTGATTCTTCTAGACATTCAACATTTCGCCTCTAATCAAATTACAAGCGACATGCCTCCAGCATCGTAGTGCACTGTATTATTGTTATATCTGAATGGAAACGCCTCAAGCCCTGGAATGTTCAATGAACAAGAAATGCTGTCGCGGGTGCCAATAGAGGATAAAAACCCAATTATTAAAAGCACATTCAGCTCACATTGAAGGTAAGGCAAGCAGTGAGAGTGGCTTGTGAAAAAATCATGTCGTACGCTATCAAACGTGTTTTGATGAGCTGTCGACTGCTTAGCAAGCGGTTCCACTTTCTTCCTGTTAGTTCAACACTGCCCCGTTTCCAGTCACAAGGAAAACCTATAGTGAATTGCGAAAACGGTATAGCCATAATGTAAGGGGTAAAAAAAGAAAAAAGTCCAGACATTCCCGATACCCTAAACGTTTGCATAAAACTGGTCGTAAGGGGTCAATTTTTCATCTTCTGTTTTTTAACGGATGGTGACGCTCAATAGGAGCAGCTGAACTGCGGGCAAGCCCGGTCAGATTCAAGATTCGACTACTCCCGCACAGGACAACCATGCTTTCCATCGCCAGGGTCGCTAAAATAGTGCTAGACTAATCTGGGAAAGAAAAGCATTGGCGTGCCGTCGGCTGACAACGGCGAGCCATTCTGTATGCGAAGATATCCAGCGCTCTAATATTAGGTTGGAAAAAAGTCTTTTCATTTTTTTCAAAGATTTATTACTTCACAACTACAGAGTCAAATCAACTGAGATAAACTCCATTTTGTTCCACTACACTTCTCCAAAGAGTGGGTAATTTTCCAATTCTTCTCGCTTAGAAGACTGCAGTTCTGGAGTCGAACCATTGCTGAATCCAATTTTTGAGGTCTTCGTCCGTTTCAAAATATTTCTCTCTAATTTCTCGCTTGAGAGCATGGAAGAGATGGTAGTCGCTAGGGGCGAGATCAGGGCTATACGGTGGATGTGGCATTACCTCCCAGCCCATCTCCTTTATTGTTTCTCTTGTGAGTCTTGCAACATGTGGTTTTGCATCGTCATGCAGGATCATCACCTTTGATCTCTCCGGCCTGTTTTCTTGGAGAGTTGCGGCGACTTTGTGGAGTTGACCACAGTATGTGGCAGCAGTAAGTGTCTCTCCACTTCTGAGAGTTTCCCAGTAAATCACTCCTCAAGATGGTGTACTTCACTGTCGTTCAATCCAGTTGGCCTTCCTGACCATGCTTTGCCCTCAGTGAATAATCTCCCTTTAAAGACTTTCCGAACCACTCAGAACAGGCGCGATGAGTAGTAGATCCCAAGTCATATATATGGTTAATTTGGTCGGCTGCCTGACATGTTGTAGATCCTTCAATGAATTCATGAAGAATGCCGTGCTGAAAATGGCCATGAGGTGGATCTGGCATTGAGTCTGGAAGATTGGATAGAAAACGAAGTACAAGAAGGGTCTTGACCTAGGTCTGGGTGCAAACGGTAGGCAAGTGTGATAGGATTACGAAATCAGCTATCAATATTGACTAGTGCGTTTGCAAGGAGAACGGTAGAAAACTTTTCGAAGTGTGAAGAGACTTTTTTTCCAACCTAATATATCCAACGAGGGCTCCGATACGCCTAACGGCGTCTCTCGCACTTGCAATATCACAACCCTGCAGAAAAACGTTTGGTATACTCCCGCGTCGCGCAGGCGAAGGGCTGTGAGTACCAACTTTATTTTTATTAGTAAAACCTAAAATCCTGCTGCGTACTTTTGCATGAATCTGTTCTTCACTTCCGTAAGTTTATCATAGGCCTGGATCATCTAAAAGGGCAACGTGTTCGGCACGTCTGCTGAGTCGCCAGGCACGTTACACAACTATGTACAATCCCCCATCTCCACACTTCCCCCAACACACTCCTCCAGCACCGCATCTCCAGGCGCATTTGGCGACATGTTCGGCACGTCTACTGAATCGCCAGGAGCGTTGCACAATTGCAACCCCTCTATTCCCACACTTCCCCAACACACTCCTCCAGCAACGCATCTCCAGGCGCGTTTGGCGACATGTTCGGCACGTCTACTGAGTCGCCAGGCACGTTGCACAACTACAACCCCCCCCCCCCTCCATCCTCACACTTCCCCCAACACACTCCTCCAGCACTTCTGTGCAAACAAACGAACTCACAAACAGACAAACGACAGTTCTCGCTTATATGAAACCAATTGTAGTAGAATGTGTCTAAAATAATAAAAATAATGAATAAATATTCCAACTTTTATTTCAGAATCTTCATTCTTAGTCCCCTTCAAGATGCTATCAGAGCCAGTAAGGATGAGCTTTCTTTTATTTGAGGGAAAGAGGGCATGTACATTCTACAAGGTGCGTAAAAAGTATTGACGCACTAAACATAAACGTTAGAAATAGCAACACATCATAAAATTTAATAAGTTTATATATAAAATGTCAATAATGATCTAGCGTTCAGAATAGCATCACTTGTATTTTATATGGGCTTCTTTGCTGCGCATGCAGGGGCGAAGACGACGAGAAAAGGCATTGACGGTGCGCCGCAAGTAGTCCACGTCGATTTCGTTCTATGCCTCGACCATCAGTGACTTGATGCTTTTGTGCATTCAACATATAAAAGTGTTACATGCTCTTCAAGGACTTCCAAAGTGCTAATTCTGGAGGGGGGCTCACTGCAAGGAAGGCGTAGTATCATGATTTGTGCATTCATCACAAGCGTTTCTCGTTTTAGTGGATACAGGAGTGAAGATGAATCAGTAGAACCACATGTATTGATGTCCTAAAGAAGCAACTGGTTCCCTGGATCGAATCCCACCTCGAGAGTAAGCCGCATGTTTTCCAGCAGGATTAGACTCCTTCGCAGAGTCGAGGATTGTTCAGGACTGGTGCCGCGCCAGCTTGGAAGACTTCATTTCGGCAGAGGAATGAACTCTGTATAGACCGGATTTGAATCCGCTGAATTACCCTATATGGGAAGTTTTGGAGAACAAGGCCTGCGCTACTTCCTACAAAAGTATGAAGTCAGTGAAGGATGATCTGGTCAAAGCACGGAACGAAATCGACGTGGACTACTTGTGGCTCACCGTCGATGCCTTTCCTCGTATTCTTCGCCCCTGCATTCGCATCAAAGAAGCCCACATAAAGTATAAGTGCTGCTTTTCTGATCGCCAGATCATTGTTGACGTTTTGCATATGAACGTGTTAAATTTTATGATGTGCCCTTATTTCTAACGTTTGCGTTTAGTGCGTCAATACTTTTTACACACCCTGTATGTAGCCGAGAGCTTGCTCAGTCAAAATGCTGAGAGGATCTAGTGCGGATATTTTCACATTCCACCAATCCGCCTTCCATACAGTACGTCGGAGAGCTATTTACCTTAGGTTACATAAATCGGTCATTGTTTCCGAACCATCTTTAGAAGAAGATTAGGTGCTTGAACAATTCGGCTTCCGCCCAATTCTATCGGGCAGTATCTCGAATAAATCTCAAGCGGAAAACCCCCACTGGAATTGGTGCATGAGCCCAGTTCGGATAACATCCATACCGGACAGACCATAAACATAGGTATCTACCATCTCGTTTTGCAATCCAGCGCACGTTCTATGTCTGCGGGAGCTCCAGCACAACGAACGCCCAGTTGACAAACACAGTAATCTGTAGTGGTTAGAAGATGGACAATGAGCGCTGATCAGTCTTCTAAACCACACAGATGCGCCAGCACACCATTTTGTAGGGTAAAGGATCGGATTAGTAAATTCCTTTCTGGGAAGCGCCGCGCATTTTACTTTGACCTGATTGGCGTGGAGAGAAACCCGAACCGAGAACCTGGATTCGGATGCACACGAGAGCCACCGTCTCCTCCGACTGTGCTATTACACACCCTAACTCGTATGTAATGCACTGCTTTTACCCTAGGCCATATGTCGAACAGAAAAAGATTACCCAATCGCCTTTCAGACCTAACTCTGGTTAAGATGTTCTGGTTAGCGTACAGATTTGAGATTTTAGCACAGACGTAACCATTCACAACAAGACCGACGTTTTGACAATACAATATAAAACGTGTAAAAACATTATATTAGCAAAAACTTCAAAGCTGGACAGCTAAGAATAGACAACGAGGAACAGTTCTTTTCCTTTTTTAAAACTATTTTAAGAAGGAATTCTCTCGTCATAGCTGTTGTAGCTTATTTGACAAAAGCACGTTCTATATAGAATGGTAAGGATAATAAAACATCAGGTTTGGATCAATTCCTATTTGTGCTTGGCACCATAGTTATTTTCAGACCTCATATATTGCCTACCAGCTAAAAGACTCCAAGATCATTGATTGTAAGTGCACAGCTTAACGTAGCCCTATCATCGTTGCGGCTATTTGTATTCTTCAATAATGTTCCTTCCTCCAACTTTTTTCATCAAATAAACAAGGGAAAATTACTCGTTCAAAGCTCATTACAAATGTGCCCACTTATTTCAAGTTTATTGCTTATGTATTTGCTATTTGGAGAGTTTTATTTTTTAAGGAGTGAATCACAAGCAACTTCGCCCGCGGGAAAAGAAAGCACAAAAAAGTCAAAGGTATAAAGCTGAAACCTTCTTAAAAGTTGCCTACAGGCTAGGAGACACCTAGACTGAGGTGAGGCACAACAGTCAAACAGAGCTTTCAGTTTTGCCTGTAAGCAGGATGTTCCTTAAGATTATGGAAGTAAGAACTAACTTGCGGCCTTGAACATTTGGATAGAACCCAAGTCTTCCTTTTCTAAATGTGTAGTGTTATCTGGATGTCGGAAACTCCAAAACAAAAGAAAAGGGAAATCCCTTTATAAGATTTTTAAAAACGTGAGTCTGCCTTTTTCCTTCTGCTTTGTACCCAAGGTAAGCGAAGTTACTTGTCTATTTCAGCTTCCGTAGAAATGCTGGCATATCTTTCCTTAAAGCTCTTTAAAAACGGATAACATGCGTAATTATTTTGAACACTATTTCGGTAGATTGTAGGAGTTTCTTCAGAGAAGGGTTAAAAAGTGCTTAATTCCATTATGTACGTGTACCCACACAGAAGGGCCAGCGAATCTTTCGTTTTCAAGGTTCATAACAAATTATAAGCCCGATAGCATGCTGAGGTTAGAAGCCACTGCGGTATAAATCGGATTTCATACAGCTGGATGAATGAAAACCAAAGAGTCGAGTCTCCAAAATCTACTGCAGATCAATTCCTGTAAGTTCTTAGATTGGAAAATGGAGCTGTTGTTAAGAATGAACTCATTGTTTCCTCAGTCGCATGGAATGTTCCCAGTCTTCTGCCCATTTTCGACATAGTCAATTGTGTCTTGAAAGTCTTAAACTCGTGCAATTCTTCGCAAATTTTAGTGTCATCGGAAACCGCTTACATTTGACTCTAAAGGTGCAACAGAAGCAGCAGTGATAAAAAACGCCTCCTTAGGGCACACTCCACACTCATGGTCATAATCGAATCTCGGAGTAATCGGCCCAAACTTTGGGTTGAGATGTTCTGCCTGGGAGAAGGCGGCTTGTTCTCTCTACAAACACAGGATGTGTTCCAATCTCATTCATGTTGAATAATAGCGAACTCAGTGAGACCTTGTCGAAAGCCTTCTTGTTAGAAAACTCGAAATAGACTATACCATGTCGGTTTTTTCATTATATAGTGTAGTGGGCTGTGTAACCGTGCAAAAAAAAATAGATAGTGTGGTCTCTAATCATCATTCCCTCAGTAATCCATCCTCTTCGTTGTACAAATCATTTTTTTGTAGGATCATAACTTCACGAGCGCAAAGGTGGCAATTTTAAGCGCAGTGGAGTTGATCTTGGATAATCCATAGGCTGAATAATGCCTATAACTATTTTTTACTCTTCAAGGCTGCTTTTTTGTTCCCACATATAAGGATAAATTTGCTACCGCAATATTGAGCTGAAGATTGATGATAGACATCGGATGGAAATATGTGTGTGTGTGCGTTTGTGTGTATGTATGTATGTATGTATGTATGTATGTATGTATGTATGTATGTATGTATGTATGTGTGTGGTGTGTGTGTGTGTGTGTGTGTGTGTGTGTGTGTGTGTGTGTGTGTGTGTGTGTGTGTGTGTGTGTGTGTGTGTGTGTGTGTGTGTGTGTGTGTGAAAGAGAGAGCAAACCAGAGGATAGTATGAAGTGCTAACCATTAAAAATCGTGAAACATGAATAGCATTGAACGAATGGAAAGAATATGAGCATACAAAATTTAAGAATTTATGGAAGCCTAATGAAATTTTATTCATGAAGGCTTCCATAATTCTACTAAGATCGACTACGCTATGAGCAAATCGGGCAAGGACAGTGGGCGACGGGCGACATCACAGGTGGTAGTCGACGAGATGGTGAAGACAACCAACGCGGTCGAGAGACGGCGAACAGGTCAATGTGAGCGAGGAGAAAGTGAAACCAGGTCGTCGGAAAGAAGCGAAGGGAGAGGTGCAGTGCTGAGGAGCGCTGAAGGATGGCTGGAAGGCCTTCGCCGCTTAGAAATCCTGCACCTTGTGTTGTGAGAGCGAGTAATATTCAGTCGATTAGGTGACCTTCAACTATTTTAGGGCGACACACTCTCGTTCGGGAACTCGTTTCGGAACGTCTCGGCAGCGCCCAGCAATCCCTATCGAGTAGGTGGGCAGAGCATTAAGGTGCTAAGGATCGAGATAAATGTCTGGTAAAACCAATACCCCAGACAATGGTTACCACCTTCAAGGTCAGATTATTTGGTCGAAGAAATGCAAAGGCAAGCTGCCTACTCTGACTTAAAGAATGTCAGACCGCGCAAGATGCTTCTGAGCGCCAATAATGACTATTTTTGATCTAGAATAAGGTAACTAAAAATTACTCGAATCGTAGAGTTTTTCATTGCAGCGCATACCGGAAAAAAAGTTGCTTTGAGTGCACATTTAGCACATTCCTCTTCCTCTGTAGTGTAAGACTCCTTAATTCAAACTGAACACGCTCCCTGTCAAAATGGACGGCGCCAGTCAAACGCATACACTTTTATAGAGTGATAAAAAACTTTCGATTGGAACCGTTTCTTTCCATTCTTTCAAAAAGTGATTATTCGCATATCCGAGGTGTCAAAACTGGTTTAGCTGTCACAATTTTACATAAATTCTTGACAATTCCATTAAAATAAATTTATGTTTACTCAGAATGTACAATGCTAAAAATTTCCAGAGTGTCAAGCGGCCATCACTACGACGTGGTTTTATTTGTGTGACTTGCGGCCAAAATTCTCTCGTATGAAGGTGCGTATAAATCAGCCCTGCACCACAGAGGATCGCAAAAATCGGTCGGTCCCTAACCGGGCGGCTGCATGCATCAGCATCTGCTTCATCAGCAAGCTAAGCACGGTAGCGCAATAGCGCACTTGACGAGTTCGTGACTCCTTGCTTTTAACTCCGTTACATTTCTGCAGTACAGAGGAACTTTATCAGCGTTCCTGTTAGTCAAGTCTAAAAAGAATTCTGTTCTCGCTCAAGCAGCACGTAATGGTCCACGTCCAACTCCCCCCAATCTTGGAATTGCTCGTATTCGCAATAATGAAGACTTTAAGATACCACTGTGATATTTTTGGACTCTCTGATCTCACACGTATGATTAGGAATAGGTGAGATTGGAGACATCAGTATCAGTGTAATCCACTAGTTATCTTCAGAATACCCACTGAAAATATGTTGTCTCTGCTCTATACTTCTCATAATGGCGGAAAATTCCTAAAAAGTCAGGATATCCAAGTATTTGAAAATTCCGGTCAAATATAATAGAATGACATGTTTTCCATCAAGTGAAGCGTGTCTGAAAGCTAAAGTAAACTAACAACTTATTAATCTTCATCTGTTATTGTACAATACCGGACTTAATGCTTGGCTTTGGGCGGAAAAATCGAAAAAAACGCTTTTTCCGCCGCTTTTGTATAGCGCTCTTCAAATTGCATGCTTTGAAAAATAAATAGGATATTTGGAATAATCTAATATAATATAATCTATCGAATAATCTATCCGATAAAGAACAAATTGCCCATAATATATTAAAAATGCAGATTTCATGACCTCGGTTCCGGTCAGCGCGGCGGACCCCTCCCTAGCGAGAGATAATTACACCCTAATTCTATAGTTATACTCCCACGGGAGCATCCGCGGATGGGCGGGAATCGCGCCGGGGTCCTTCACCTGGCCAATCGCCGCGCCCCGCCACGCCCGCCGTTCGCAGTGCACCGATGCCGATTCCAAACATCGAATTTATTTTTCAAAACACGCCATTTGAAGAGCTCTATCAAAAAGCGGCGAAAATTCGTTTTTTTTTTGTCTTTTTCCGCCCAGTGATCAAACTGATGTGCGCATTGCCAATGTGATGAAGTTAGGAAAAGTGCTGAATTTTCAACCAGTGGCAAACATGAGAGGCTTCTTTCTAAGCGAATCTGTAGTTCTCAAAGTGAAAATAAAAGGCTTACTATTTTAAACAACATGATCCTTGTCCTATCATTATTAGGAGAAGACCAGCACATAGAAGCTTTGTGTCAACGTTTCAGAAAAATAACTGACGCGACCATAGTTTAAGATTAGCATGAGACGCCCTACGATTCTTGTTTTATATAACACTTGATCGCTCAAGCCCACTTCAGGACCATCGAGTATTCCATGTTCGACGGCTGTTAAATGTTGACGTTTGATGAACAGCAACAGGTAGCTTCGAGGTCAAAAACCTGGATGTTAACCAGACTTAATTCAGCTATTACTCCAACTTGACCGCCTTCTTCAGAGCCTTGAAAAGACAGGAAGGGGTTAAAAAGCCTACTCGTCCAAGGACCATTTTAAGCCGTAGCAGTTTCAGAAGGTAATGGGAAAATGAGGAGAAAGGGAAGCGAGCTAACACGGCCAACCATATGAAAACAGCCGAGCCCCTGGGTAACACCCTCGGATGAATTCAGATCAGGTGAATGGGTCTCTCCTCTTCGGATCAACCTTCAACGACCCCGGGTTGTTGCCTTCCAGACTCAACTTTGCCAAGGTCGCCAAGCGGGGCAGCTTAGGGTTGCGGCCTCTCGCTCCTCAATGCAAAGTGTGTGTTTGATGATTACATAAAAATATAAAAAAAAATATTAGCAAACAGAAAAATTGTTTGGCCTTGCAAGATAAGAGATCAAAGAGATTGCTGAATGTTCTGACAAGGGAAACTACCTCTGTCTGCCCCAACGACGAAAGCTGTTCACCTTGGTAGTTCGAAGTCAGCTAGGTTCACCTACATGCTTGGTGGAACAGTCAGCGCCGATACATTACCAGACCTGGGATGTACTGTAGATAAGAAACGCACTTTTCTCACAATGAGAAGGCATTGCAAAGAACGCTGAGAGAGCAAGCATAGTTAGATGCTTGTCTATAAAATCACTACCCCACATTTTGATACCAGACAAATCACTTTCGCTCCATATCAGAATTAGCCCGGTATTATAGCCCTTAGCCCTCACTTGAAAACTAGTGCACCGCGCTTGAAACAGCTCAGAAGTGGTTTATCAGAGTGCTCTGTACACGTCTACATGGTTATGATTACACCACCATACCTTCGGCCCAGGGTCAAGCGTGGGGTTCGATTTTTGCTGGAAATTTACGACCCCCCCCCCTCAGAAGCGGAATTTGTACGATCCCCTCCCTCTCTCTTCCACTGTTCTATTTCTTGTATTTCTTGATTTTTTTTTCAAGGTTTCTTGTGCAGTTTGAACTCTCTAATAGATTCTTCTTTTCAGGTGCGGCTTCGGCACTGAAGAGGACGATGAAACGAGTTCTCTGAACAACAATGTTTTCAAAACAGAATAAAATTCTTTAAAATTTTGAACGCTATTTTCGACACTTCAAAATAAAGATCTTCTGGTAGCAGTTTCCAATCATCACTGTTCAATTTATGGAGTTTTTTTTTCAGGACACCATGGACACGGAACATTCTTCTACCTGAAGTAGCGACGTTTGCATCTGAAATTGTGCTCCGAAATTGTGTTATATAAAAATCTGAGTATAACTTTCTGACGACGACTCAAGTGCTTTCCTTATAAATTTTTTGAAGCGTTCCTCGAATCGATTATGGAGCGGAAAAAGGAAGGATGGACGATGGACTTCTCTATGGAAATAATGTTCTCCCATCCTAAGAAAACGTCATAAAAAACGAAAATGGAGCTTAAAAAACCCAGCTCTGTACATGATACAGCAAAAAAACAAGATTCTCCGCAGCGATGACGGAACTGCGATGACGATATGATTAGGATGGGTCGTAAGCAAAATTCTCGTTTTTCATGAAAAAAAATATTTTTTAGCCGAAGCAGACCACACATACAAATAAAATTTTGCCACAAAAACTTTCAAGTCATGGTCAATGCACAGTGAAAAAATCATGATTATCTGGATCGAACAGGATGAACTGACCTCAGGTCGACTTTGCACCAACGTCATCGGAGCATAAAATTGAACGTTCACAAAAAGGTTTATAACTCGGTAAGTTTTTCGTATTTTGAAAATTCTTCTAGCCTGTCAAGAAGAAGATAAAACGCTCTTTCTCACAGTGTAAAAGTCTTTTCCAGAAAAGGAGTCGTCACGCATGGCTGCTGGTTCGATTTTTGAGCGAAAAAAATTGAAGTGGCTTCACAAAATATTCATTACTTGACCAATTCTTCGAAGTTCCAAAATCCCGCTAGTTTTTCAGAAACTAGAGTAAGAGCCCTTTCTTGCTATGTGAGAATTAATGTCCAAAAATTCCGTCTTCATGCGCGGCAGGGGAGGTTCAATTTCGGCTCCATGTCGCGAAAATACGTACCGGAAATCGAACCCCCCCCCCGCCCTGCATGAAGACCTCTTTCTTGGAAAGCGGTTCTTGTATGGTTAGAAAGCATATTTGCTCTATTTTTTGATGAGCGAGCGGGATTTTTGATTTTGGAAAAAATAGCCGAGAAATGATCAATTTTTGCAAGTCGTGAACTGAATCGCGGATCGACTCTTCGCCGTCGTCATCGGGGTGATCTCACAAAAATATTCATAACTCGACTAATTTTTAGAAATTCAAAAATCCCGCTAGCTTTCTGAAAAGTAGATAAAATGCGCTTCTTCATGGTTACAAACACTTTCAGCAAAAAAGGGATCTTCATGCGGGGCGGGGGGGGGGGTCGATTTCTGGTCGATTTTTGCCGAAAATAGTAGTAAGATGTTCAGCAAAAACAAAAAAACAACAAAACCAAAAACAAGAATTGATTTATTTAAATTTTCCACAAAAAGAGCATTTATTCAGGTAGCATGCAAAACCAACGCACAACGCCACCTTAGCATCAGCAGAATTTCGCTACCATACTCTTTCAAGTAGATTCTAAAAAATTCGAAATAAATATAATTCGCCTGCTCCATAAAATGAATGCATCAACGAATTTTTATAAACACCTTATTCCTTTTTTTAAAGAATAGTTCTAGTAGCATAGTGCGCCCAAACATTTTTTTTAATTTTGCAAAAAGGGATCGCGCCAAACATTTAACTAGCACGTTGAAATTTTCTATTTATTGATTGCACAAAATTCTGTTTACGCGTATTTACGTAGTGGTAACGGTGTAGCAAAAACAATGGAAAATGAAACAATGAACAATGAAAACACGTACACCTCCTTTGCGCACAGCTCTGAACCTCAAATAAGCTCTTATTAAGGATAATGAACAGCGTTATCTAACCCCTTTTGGGATGTGCCTCTCATTCTACTTCTACGAGATGTCGCGGAAGTGATTTGAATGCGTATTTGGCCACAAACTCACTTGTGATGGCCAGCCGATGAACAAGTCAACGCTTCGTCCTGACACAGACAAGTTTGGTGCAAATTCACCGACCCTGCAAGGATGGAAAGTTCGGTTGGCCTGGGCGGAAATTAGGTACCATGAATCCTGGAATGGGCTGCATGCGATAGCCTGCACTTTCTGCGACTGCTCTACCAGAGCCCAAGCTCAAATTATTCTCATTTAATCAGAATACAATTTCTACGAAAACTTTCCTCTCTCCTTGGGGTAGGCGAAATACAAAAATTCCAGAAAAGCAATATTAAAACATCCCAATCGAAAAATTATTCCAACTTTCCTTGATGATCTCTGGCTTGAAGAAAAACCTTTTCGTTTTTGATAGTGTTCGGTTTGATTCCAAATGTACCCAGTTTGACCTAAATATAGACTATTTCATTTTCAAAGAACGGACACATTCTCTGGTCTACACCAATACTCTCTAACTAGCTACGTAACTTGTAGAAAATGGCTTACGTACCTTTAATGACTGGATCCTGATGAAGATTCTGTCATTTGCATTGTGAAGTTAATCACCCTGCCACAAAATTTTGACTTCTTTTAGCAGAGATGCAAACCGTATAAGAGTTCTCTGAGACATTGCGTAGGTAGTTGAAGCGGGGGGGGGGGGGGAAGAAAAATCGAGGACCGCTCAGCCAACATCAGCTCGTTGGTATGCTTTCACGGTACCAGCGGTCCCAATGAAACATACAAAAACTTATATTCTCCAGTAGACATACTTGCCATTTTACTTTGGATCCCTTTATCACTGCAGGAAGATAGAGTGGACTAGAAAACATTGTTGCAAGTTGTGCTCTGCGCTCAAAACAGGCAAGCAACTTTTTCAATTCAACTTATTAGAAGCTCCTGCCCAGAACAGTGCCTTTTTCACATTCCCTCCTTTAAAATGTATAACTTATTCACCTTAAACACCGCAAGCTGGAGCGTTTGCGGTGCAAATGCCCCACTGCAATCGCTTTTCCTTGCACAGTCTCCTGATATACCGATATCTGCAGAACCATGTTACAAGTAGGGTCTACTACTCAAAAGTTGAGAACGTGGAGAATCACTATTTGCCTGTCTTTTTTGATGGGGCCGAATGAGAATGAGGGGCTACATAACTGCCATCTTGGCTGAGATATGTATTGAACTTGCACACTGCCTGAGCGATGCTTCAGTAGTACATCATTTTGATGTTTGGATTCGAAAATATTATGTTCTTAATGTTCTATTTCGATGGATGTTCGAACAACACAGAATTGCTAGTCATTGAACAAAAAATTAATAAAATTGTCCGAGCAATCATTCGAAGACGTTCGAGCTCAACTCTAGAATAAAGAACCTGGAGGAAGGATCCTTGCCAAAACCTATTTCTAAAATGTTATATTCATATGTTATCAACGTTTAGCCATAAAATTCTAAGCTTCTGTGATAGTAAAATATTAGGTTGTCTCATACGTCCCCACCGTTTTTTCAACGAATCACTGCAGATTTCGCCGGCGATCTCTTGCATAGTGCTTGCATAGCTTTCGAAAGAGAATGATTTGCTCTATCAGAGCATGTATTGCATTTCTTTCTTCATCATGAAATTTGTCAATTTTTAGATCGTTGAAGTGAAAAGTGAAAAAGTAGCCATTTGCGCACTTGTTCTCTCCGCTTAGGTTTGTAATTTTTTGCGCAGTTTTCTATAGCATTTGGAAGACAATGTTCTGTACTACAAGAATATGTGTTGGTCCTATTTTCTCATATGCCTTTATTGATTTTTAGGCCATCAAATTGGGAATTCCGACTTTTCCGTCCGAATTTTTACCAAAACTCTGGTTCTGTGGTTGGACTTTTTTGCTTGGTGTTATATGTCGTTTGGAAGAGGATGTCTTGCTCAGTAAGAATTTGTGTCGCGTTTATTTGCTCACGCTGATTTCTGTCGAATATCAACAACTGAAGAAGGAGAAGGAGTTGTTGGTGAAGACGATTTTTCTCTTTGTGGTATTTTGTTGATATTCAATAAAAAATCTAAAAAATCATAGAAATCAATAAACTCAACACATACTCTTATAGAGCAGGACATTCTCTTTCGAATGACATATAACACCAACCCAAAAAGCCCAACCACAGAGCAGGAGCTGTCGGCAAAGGTAACCATCCTCCTTCGGACGTCCCAATTCGATGACCTAAAAATCAATAAAGGACAAATGAGCAATTAGCGCTAACACATATTCTTATAGTACAGATCATTGCCTTCCAATGTGCCTTAAAAAGATTTAATAGGTGATTTTCACGAAACGATGAACCCATTGCTAACACAGGTGTTCACAGCTCGAGCCATGTGTGGTCAAAAAACATATGTGGACGTCGCTGTAATTTTTCCAGCCGATCTTTTTCGAGGCTCCGTGAAATCATGAACCGACGCGACTATCGAGTCATCATCCTTCATGAATTCAAATTGGGACATTCTGCGGCAAAGGCACTCCGTAACCTTAGAGCATATTTGGGACGGACTGTCCTTGCGAACGCACGGTGAGGCTGTGCTTCGAAAATTTTCCTTTTGGCGATTTTGATCTCGAAAGAAAACCGAATCGCGAGCGCAGGTCGTCGTTTGACGATGAAGACTTGAAGTGAACCATCGAAGCAAATCCGGAGACGAATACACACCCGTTAGCAGAGGGTCTCTGCGTGTATTATATAGTACGGTAGCAAAGGATTAGGCGAGAATCGGGTAGGTGAAGAAGATGTCGAAGTGGGTGCCTCATGAGCTGACCGATGAGCAGCGTCGGCACGTTTCGATACTTGCTCCAACCTGCTAGTTCGCTTTAAAATGAGCCTTCTGTAAGCCGTATGGCAACTGTAGATGAAAAATGAGTCGCTTTCGATAACAGGAAGCGGGGATTTCTTTGGGTAGATAAGGATGCTCCTCCAACAGCCTTCACCCTAAAAGGTTATGCTTACTTTGTGGTGGTGCTGTAAGGGTGTAATCCATTACAGCTTTTTGCCACATGGTCATGCAGTCACAGCAGAGTCCTACTACTGTCATTTAGACCAAACGTATGAGAAGTTGCAAAAATTGTGGCCGGCAGTGGTGAATAGAGGGCCGCTGCAGTTAGGACAACGCAAGGCCATACACCTCACAAATCACTCGACAATTGACCCATTTAGGTATCAAAGTTATCCCTCACTCACCGTTTTCTACCGACCTTTCCCCCACTGACTATCTCTGTCTCCAAGCTCTAGGTTTTCATTTGCGTCGGAAACAATTCCCCAATTTGGCCGATGTTGAATGTGCCATACTTGGTTTCGTTAATTCCTGTGATCTCATCTTTTACTATAAAGGACTGAATTCATTTCCTAGACCGTGTAACACTTCCTCAGCAAAAAAGTGGCGGTGATGCGAGAAAATGCTGATATGCTGTTAGTGAATAGAACTTTCTGGTATTTTACGGTCACAACAGGTCAACATGGAGCGGATTCAAATGCTCGGCCTTGCGCCTAGAAGTCCACCACCCTGCCGAGTAGGCCGCTGATCACCGGCGGGAAGAGAAAATCCAACCCGTAATCGCTACAGGCTAGTGCATTCTATTCCTAATCGAAAGTAATTCTGCTTAGTACAGGACTCGGCCCGAAATATTTAGATTTTGGAATTCAGAAGCAGAGCCGCTTCGGCGCATACACATTTTGGGTGTTCAGATCCAGGATATGGCATTCGTCACGTACCTTACCAACCTAGTCGCGGACATTACAGTGGGTATGTCCACGAGTTCGTATTTTTAGCATCTACCCCGTATAATGCCGTACAGCGACGTCCACTGATTGCATCAAATTCTGGACACACCTTGTTGACGGTACCTTCTTTCCCATAAGAATCGTCGCCGAGCCATAGCAGGTGAGAGGTGAACTGTATGCAACTCAGCTCTTAGGACAACATCGAGGGTCTGCCGAACAGCACCACTCCGAATGAGTCCATGTGAGTAAAACCAACGCAGCATCTTCGAGCTGACTGTCTGACGTGGACTTCAACTTCCAGAGTGCAGGCTACTCCTCAGCACCGTTCCGGCCAAGTAATGCTGCTCTACTCCACAACGATCCTCTGGTTCGGCGGATGGCCCAGCCTCCGCTACTGATACGCAGCAACATTTCGTTCAGGAAGCGAGCAGCAACAAAGTGGTGAAATGCTTTATCTTCATATTTTCACTACTATGCAAATATATTTAAATGACGGATCTACGAAATTTTCAGTTACTCGTGCCCAGCCCCGTAGGCTGCATACAGGGCGGCACTTCCAGCAGCATAAGTACTTCAAATCCTCTGCAAGCGTATGTCCATCAGCCGATTGTAATGCTGCGGTAGCTTCTCGGTGACCTGAAACGCGTAATTTCAGAGAAATGGCAATTTCGGAACTAATAGTAAGGGGTTACCGTTAGGGCTCGACCACCACAGTCACCAAAGAACATGTTCCCGCACAACCCATGATATCTATGACAGCTGAAAGCTCCTTGAATACTACCAGCCGTGTTCTAGCTTCCGACACGGGAAACAAGACACACAGGCGTCACCATCAAACATGGGGTGTGCATGAAACCGCGGGTGTTAAAGTTTAAAATCATTGTTTTAAAGAACACTTCTGGCAGAATTTTCGGTAGTGGGTCAAAATGTTGACAATCTATAATATAACCTTGCTGATCTTGAAGCTGCTTAAGAAAGTTAAGCTGCATATTGAAGCGCAGGAAAATGAGTACATCTTGACGCCCACATTTTATAAACCGCATCACGCACCTATCTGAAGCATAAATGTTAGACATTGTTCATTGTGCATGGGTTAAATGCTTGTCGGGATCCTGCCGTGAACTGACTACTGCTATTACCGTTTAGGATTTAGAACTGAATAGAAACGCATGAGAAATTGCTGCAGAACCGGTGCTGTCAAATGCCCTACGACTGATCAGGGAAGCACAAAATTGCTGGTGAAGGTGGTGGAGCAAAAGACTAAAACCCTGTGCTCTAACATATCACTCTTGCGAAATCAATTCTGGTGTGAATGATGTTGGCCTCTCTGATCAAATTTAACAAATGGAACGACGGCTTGCATATCTTCCTACAGAAATGAAACAAGTATGCCGCTCTTACATAATCAATCGCGTCTAAAATTCGAAACATGGAGAACGCGTGTGGCGCGATTTTATAGTATATATTTTTCTAGCCCTAGGTCTTATGGATAGCTTTACTGGCATGTCCTCCGATCAATCCTCATATCTTCTGCCAGTAGCGATTCCGCAATAAGTTGTACATATTTCGTGGCTATTCAGCTCCAAACGTTGATAGCAGCTGATGAGATCGACGTATTCAGTTCACGGCAGAATTGTAGCAACTACTTACCTACCCCTCTAAATTACTAACCTAGTCCGAAATTTGAAACTTGAGACGGCTCAACTGCACAATCCTTGAAATTCGCATGAAATAAAATTTCTAATTTCACTGGCTTTCATGTGCCTTCAGGTTACTCCATAGGCTTCGTTATCATTAATTTGATGCCCTTCAAACAGTGACTATATACACTTCTGAATTCGATTTAACATCAATAAGCAAAATTTAAGATCGACAGTCGACTAGCTATGTCTTCTCCAGTTCACGAGGAAAGCATGATGGAGATTCGCACAGGTTCACCACCGTCAAGCAAACAACAAATAAAATATCAATCAAAGCCCATAAATGCAATGTTGACGTTCAGGAAGGAGGCACGCCAATGTAGTTCACACTAAGGAACTGGAAGGAAAACGGTAGCCCTACTACGGGAGAATCGTTAAAAGTTCTGTTAAATTTCTGGAAAATTCCGTTAACTCGTTAAAATGGATTTTAGCGGAAATCCCCGTTGAATCGATAAGACGGCCTAATGCAGGAGGTGCCACACATGTAGGCGAGCGGTTGACTGCTCAGTTCATCGCTATGAGCAGATTCCTGAACCCTCGCCATGTTGTGATCATCCATTGCCGGATTTCCGGGATCCACAGGTGTGTACAGTGAACATGCTTACCACACCACAAATCGCATACGCTCTTGCTCTTCCTGAGCAACATCAAGTAAGTGGATATGATATAAGGAGCAGCCGTGTTACAAAACTGGATACATGTCGTGAAAACGCACCGCAAGGGCGGGAACGTGCATCTGGGGTGCAGGAACTTGCCTCTGCTCCTATCGTAACCACGGCAGCCAATCATGTGCCCTTCCTGTGCGGCTGAGCCAGTGCCTCATTGGCTGCTGTGATTACTGTAGGAGACGGCGCGTTCCCGCACCCCCTCGGTGTGTCTTCGCGACATCTGTCAAAAACTGTATAGCGTTTCTACCGTTGGTGCACAGGGTGTGTTTCTGCTGTCCCCACCACTCAAATTGCATTCTAGATCATCGAAACCTGACTCCTCTTTTGATTCCGTGTTGATTTCGCACATTCGCTCCAGTACGGCAGCACGCCTCTTCTGAACCTCCTCAGATCGCCTAGTGGCGTGAACCTCCTTGGACTTCCTAAATCCCGCCATAGGTGTAGACAAAACCTTTATGAGGGAGAAAGGTGAAGGATGACATTAGCCAATCTCGCTATGGAAAGGGCCATACATTCTACTTTCCCTGGATATAGGGGAGGCAATTCGAATACGCATTGGCATACATAACCACTAGAAATGACAATAATACAATTGCTTTTCCATGGGCTGCCCACACGTTTGCTAAGCCGGGCGCGAACCGAACAAATAACCTCGACTCAAGGAGCATGCGATTGTCGCCTTATTCTGACAGCGCTATAACCGTGAACGTCGTCCAAATTGACCACATCTGCTTGGCAAGGCCACGTCAAGCGGATGTAGTCAATTTGGACGATCTTCAGGGTTCCGCGTGCTGAGAGTGTCATCTATAGCATTGAAGTTTGCTGTAGTTGCCACTCGCCAGCAATTTTGCTGCCCGAACTTCGTTAAATTTTTCCAGAGCCATTTTGAAAAACGACTGGTTGCAACCTGACCACAGAGTTGGAAGATAGCTAAACAACTAAAGTTTTGTCTTAACAATGAAAAGCTACCGCTGAAACTGAAAGTACACAGGAGTAATTGCAGAGCTCTATACAGAGCAATGAATCGAACCTTCTGCCACCCGTCGACATCTACACCTTACGACATGTTTACGACAGTGCAACATGTTCATTATTACGCCTATCGTTCTTCCATCCCACAAAAATTCACGTGCACTATGGGCGAACTCCTTCAGGCGGGCCCTTCAGCTTATTCGCTGTCCAACTTGCTCGCGGCAGCGGCTAACAGCATCAGGCAGCCTTCCAGCTGGCATAGATATCGCTTCAGAGACTGGCTTAGATTGAAGCATTCTTCTTGCAGGCGGCTGGCTATTCAACCCACCGTGAAGAATAAATCCTTATCGTCCATGATATCCTTCAGCACTTCCTGCTCCGACATGATGTCAGTCTGCGTAGCCGCGTCAGTGCTTGTAGGAGATGTGGGCGAGGATCTGAACAGAACATTTTGGAGGATTCCTTTACCTTTATCTGTACCTAGAAACGCACATTTGCATGGGCGTGGAGTGAATGAACAGAAATCAAACCCAGAACATCTTCCTAAGAACTTTGAACAAACACAAGCTCTGGTTAATAAACTGCTTAAGTAGTGTAGGGAAATAAAAATTACAAGTGAACACAACCCAAATAGGTAAGCAGTAATATAGAGCAATAAAACAATGAGACACAGGAATAACTACGAAAGGCAGTGGAAAACGCGCGAAGGAATAATGTTAAGATAAGATCGAGATAGATCAAAATGAAGATGATGCCGCCAAGGCCACAATTTTTTTAAGATTTGAAAGTAAGGAGCAATTCGCCTTTGCCCACCAATGATGCCAGGAAAGGAAAGACCCTCTGACAAAGGAACGCAGACATGACCCTACATCTAGAGCGGGAGGCCATAATTAATTTTTTTTCATAATGCCTTCTAACTATCAAATAACTCACCGTGACACCGGCGTCAGAGGAGCATCGGCGGATGGCAATAAACCAAACGCTCCTCCAGCTATAGATTTCGACGCAGCCCATATGCTGTCCGTAGTTGAATGCGGGAACAGCACCGACGTGTACTTGCTCAGGTCCAGCTGGTCGAGCAGGTCCTGGTTCAGGTAGTTGTCGGAGCTCTCCGACGAGAATCCGTACGCCACCGGTGACACTTCGGGCGTTTCGCCGATCAGTGGTGACATATGGCTCACGTTCGACGCAGCCACCGACGACAAGAACGGATCGGCTTTTTTGGCGACGTCGATGGGAGTCAACGGCATCGTGCACTGGTTGAC
Source organism: Heligmosomoides polygyrus polygyrus (assembly GCA_947396885.1). NCBI lineage: Eukaryota > Metazoa > Nematoda > Chromadorea > Rhabditida > Heligmosomidae > Heligmosomoides > Heligmosomoides polygyrus. Next base: position 37,249,043 of record OX377202.1, read on the forward strand.
AAGAGGCAGCGGCACCACCGGCGACGGCAGCGTTGGGGGTGGCAACTGGAATTGTCTGCGTCAGGCTCTACGAAGCAAGGTGTATCCAACGCAAGGTGACGATGCGAGAACTGCTTAGTGGCAATCAGATAACTAGCGAGGTCAAAAACGCGGGGACAAGCTGAGCTGTGGAAGTCAAAGGTAGCTATGAACACTCCGCAGAAGGCGACGACGCCCACTGCTGCCGGGTGAATGGTGCTGCTGCTCTTACAGATACATACGTCACGGGCACAAATGAACCAAGGAATTATGCTTCCCCGTGAATGTCAAGGCGGACTCCTTCCAAACTACCGACTCAGGTCCGTCTCTCTCTTCAGATAGAATCCTGACCAACAGCTCAGTGACACTTTCTCTAATCAACTTCTCCAAATGCTCCGACTGCATCTGAAGTGTGGTAAAGAGAGGGAACGTTCGGATGAAACTAACCCGATATGGATGTTCGGGCAGCGATAGCCGTCCTGAATGAACATACAACGGGTGCGGCCAGATCGGGTTGCCGTCCGCATCCAACGGCGTCACGAGCACGGCTCTCCACGAGTGCTTGCCATTCCGTGATTGAAAAAACACGGTCGCCCTGCAAACATATTATTTAGGAAATAAGTGTCCATGAAAACGACCTACGTCTCTGTTATGTGATGGGTTTAAAGAAAACCCGGTGCCTATAGTATACAGGGTGACTCCTAATTATTTGCGCGTAGTTTATTACTAACAACTTCAACAAAAAAACAATAGTTATACAATCTGATACAACTTCTATATAGAGCAATGCCTTACGATCTTTCACTCGAGAAGATGTTCGAAATGAGCTCCTTGTGCAGCAATACAGGCCTTCAGTCTCTTCTCCACCGACATCACTGTGGGCCGCAGGAAGGTAACGTCGATACCTTCCCACGCCTTCTGAAGTGAAGCTTTGAGAGCGTTCAAACTTTGGGGACTCTTCGGGGAGACCTTCTGCTGCAAGTAGCCTCACACAGCGAAATTCATCGGATTCAGATCAGGCAAGTTAGGGGCCAGAAGTCCTTCGTCCAGTAGCCAGGGAAGTGACTCTCGCAGAATGCCAGTGTGGATATCACAGAATGAGCAGGTGCCCAGTCCTGTTAGAGCACGCATTGACCACTTTTTAGCAACCCAGGGGAGAAGAACATCGCGCAGGATCTTTTCTTGGTAGACTTCAGCGTTTAACGGTTTTCACTGAACGGTCGACGAAAACCAGAGATGTCTTCTTGTCCAGGGTAATGCCAACCCATACCATTACAGATTTCGGAAAAAGAGTCCTGTTGAGAACACGACGTTGAGAAGACCTGTTTCTGGATGGAGGCAGCAACTGGCGCTGATCCGTGAGTTGTGTGCCACTTCAATGCTAAAAATCTTCTCGTCCGTCCAGATGACGTATGACAGGCGGCCCTGCTTGATCTCCTTTAGCAACAAGTTGGATTTTTCCAATCTAATCTGCTGCATGCAGCTTCCGTAAGGGCTTGTCCGCGATACATACGGTAACTGCGAAGCCCAGGATCCTGTTTGACGATCTTCTGTATTGTTCTGCGGGAAACCCCAAGGTCTACGGCCATCCGATTCATGCTAACTCCTTGTTCCGGTCGACTCTCTTTTTGATGACCTTTAGAAGGCGGAGAGTGTTCACAGTGCGTGGTCCGCCAGATCTCTTCCTTGGTTCGACCGTTCCTTCCTCTCTGTACTGTTTCACAATGAGTTGGACTGTTCTGGCAGAAATTTGAAGTCGTCGAGCGATCTCTGCTGCAGAATGTCCTTTATCGACGAGGTGAGCGATGGTGGAACGATGTGGTGAAGAAAAATACAATACGTAGCGGTTTGAATTTCGCGCAAATAATTAGGAGCCCCTTGTAATTCATGAAGAAGGGAGTCCCCCTGGTTTGTTCCCAGTTGGGCGTTCGTCATTACATCACCAACGCTTCCAGGACGGCATCTACAGCACCCTTCGTAGATATACCTTCTCGACCCTTCTTTTCGATCGAAATGGAATACTTCTGTCCTCCTCCCATCTTCCTACAGATAGTACCCACGAGGAGTGAACATGGGAACCCGATCTGGCGAAGAGAGTGCAACGCCACATCAACTTCGGGAAACACAGACTTATATGTAGTTAGCTGCGTGCACCGAGCAACTCATTGAACGCGATAGGACCCCATCGATCATCATAATTCGTTGCAAAGACGCATTTTCGCAAAGTCGATCTCTATACTCCTAACCGCTGTCTAATGCGCTTTCGAGCCACCTAGATCTTTGCTCGAAGTTCCGCAGGAATCTGATCCTAGGTAAGTTCCTCGATGTTGTTACGTGTCGCATGCGCCAAATTTGTGCACGTGGACGTACTTGATCAAGGTCAATTTTAATGCATCTTATACCTTACATACGACCTAGGGGCGCAAGAGTACTGCAAGCAGAAAAAAAAAAACGTCAAGAAGGACTGAAGCCGAACCGCCGATAGTCCGCGAGGCACACGATCGAGGTCCAACGTCGCGCTCATCCACTTCACCCACCTGCATTTAGAATCCGGTGCTGGCGGCGAATCACCCTGTGTTAAATCCGTCCACGCAATGAATGCGGAGCCGTACTTCGGATTGCTGATAAACCCAAAAAACGTGGGTTGACTTGTACTATTATTTGAAACCTGAAAAGCTCATCAGATGGCATGACTATCAATGAACACGGTTCCTTCCTACAGGCTGAAGTAGTACCTCTCTAATAATATTCACTGTCCAGTTATCATCCGTCTGTAGCAACGATGCATTCTGGATTCGTATAGCAGTATCATCACCAAGGAACTGAAAAAACTATTTCTACAGCTGTAGGAAAGAAGCCAAAACCGAAATAATTTGGCTTCGTTTTACACTTCTTCTTTTTCTATTTAAAGAAAATTTTGCCTCGTTTTAAGCTTCTTCCTCCATTTAAAGAACAAATCTTGTCGGCCCCGTGAAAACGCGATGAAACTTTTTGGAGGAACGCCTTGCACAGTAGCAGAAGAAAGAGTAGACCGAGATAGGCTGTTTCCAGTTGTGGGGAACGGGATTCAACAGTATGTCACGAAATACTCAGCAGATTAGGAGTAGAGGTCGGCATTAACCAATCCCTTTAAGGGTGTTCCTCGCTCGAAAGCATTTGTCTGACAGCACCCAGATGTTGCCCCGGAAATCTGCGAAACATCGCTACCTTGACCATGTACCCCACATATTTCTAGCAGGAACAGTGGCTGAAACGGCAAACGGCGAAACAAAACTACATTTCGTCAATCGCTCATATCGAACGATGTGCGCAGGGAAACCCATGGATGCCTTTTAACGGCACAGCTGGTGAGGGTGGTAAAAGTCCCTAGTATATCAGTGCATCTATATCACCGACCCGATACGACAGCATCAGCACCGGTCTTGTGCTGCGTGTCCTTTGCAGAGCAAGATGGCCGCACGGCCTCGAAGGCTGCATGTCCGAACGCACGATTTTTCGCCGCAAGCGCGAACGGCCACTGACGCATCGCTTCTAAGTGAGCTTTTACGTAAAATTTGAGCTCTATCAAACTCCCTATTTATGCCATTACCCGTATGTCGTCCCGTTGATCAGCGAGTTGCTCGAGCGTTCGCCAGCAGCGTGTCTATTCGTCCCTGTTGCGTGCCAGAGTGCTCCAATCTATCCTCCTCGCTCGAAGGATACGAAGAGCGTCATATCGGTCGTTCAGTGCTTTCACGAAGAAGTCACCAACGCGTCTCTTGACATCCCGCGGAATCCAGTCCGTGACGGCTCCCGCCCAGCGAAAGTCTGCGCTGAGTAGCTAGACCACCTAATTTTTGACCCCTTGGACTGTGCGAGAACGTCTCTGATCTTTGAACATCGACGCAGCTCTCAACTCCGGAGGCCTTCTTTCACGTGCGTGAGTCGGTCATGCCGAGCATCGCCCTCTTGATTCAGCGCTGTGCGACGTAGATCACATGTTCATCCTGCTTTCGTACGACCCAAGTCTCTGAGGCGTATGTTAGCGCAGGAAAAACAGTGCAATCGAATGGGTGGGCACGGAGACGGACGCTCTCCGCCTTCCTCGGCGCCCTTGAAAGCTCCCCAAGTCGCTCGTTTCCTCCCGCCTAGCTCTAGCACTAGGCCGTTGGCCACGTTGACTTCGCGGCCCAAATACACGTAGCTGGAGCGTTCCTTCCCTTGAGTGAGAAGGCATCAGAAACTTGTCCGTCGCTAATGAACATCGCCTTCGTAAGACTCAGCTGCAATTCAACGTTCTGCCTATGCCCTCACCTGCATCACCTGTCGTCCCGCTGATCATCGAGATGCTCCAGCTAGCGCCAGCAGCGTCTCCATTCGTCCATTCTCAGTTATGCTACATTGTATCTGAGTATGCGGCTTTTAAAAATGTAGCTTCCTCCTATAGACGGACCCTAATCCTTTCCCGGAATGGAAACAGTTGTCCATATCTTCCTTTACGTCATCCAATTCCCTCTTGAAATAGCCATTCCCCAGATTAAGTCACAGAGCGCTCTCAATAGCTGAGCAGAAAAAGCAGAAGAGGTTTATGCAGCTACAAGAGCAGTAGACACCACAACTGTAGCAATACACCACGTAGGTGGCATGCACGTCGCACCAGTCGCGTGCCCAGCGCACGCTTTCGAGTGTTCGGCCTGCTCCACGGCCTCGGGGATAGTTTTCCTTCTCTCATGAATGGGGTGCAGTGAGAAGTACGCTGGAAAACGCGAAGACCATAGTACGACGGGCTAAGCACCCCTCGCGGGTGTTACATCTCGTCGTGACACCCCAAAGTCAACCGCGGGGTGCGTGGGTGCCACGCAAGAGCAGACACTCCTTGTCGGCCAGTGTGTTTTAATTGATAATCTTGCTGTGGGATATCGTCAAGCTCTAGGAGGTCCTCAGGGTAGGCTAAGTGTGTGTGTATGGTGCCTAATCTCATTCACCAACGTCAGCCTCCATCTAATACGGAAAGCGATGGAGCACCTCTGCTTCCACCGTCACCGCATTCGATAGTCCCTGAGCATCGCTTTTGTCCCATTCTCCTTTGAATTTCACCATTATCCCTGCAGCATGAAGTGATCTCTAATTCATCAGGTGTTATTCGGATTTTTCAAACAATGCGAACTGAAACGTGGGTCGAATAAGACGCTGTAACAGTCCTCGTTCAAGCTCCAAGAGCTCTCCACTTCAGTAAAGAAGGATGTAGCGAGATTCTAGCAAAGACGATGAGTCTACCTAAGAGCAATTCCTAGCATGAATGAGAAGAAGATCAAGCTACTCCGCCCCAAGTTTCAACACAGGAAAATATAAATACAATGCGTTCAAGAGCCCTCTCCTATACCCAGTTCAACCCTCCACCTGCACTTCGCTTTCCACCGACGGGAAAATGCGGGGTAACCACTGGAAGTCACTTCCACACGCTTACTTCAATGTCGGTGGCGGTCCATGGCACATCCTCAAATGTACCGGTCCACATCGCAGTTATCTTCACGCAAGCCATTGCACCCTTCGATCGCAGGCAACGAGTGAACTGCTGCGTAGGGACGAAGATGCGACCTGAGCAATGTTCTACGTGACGACAGAAACGCGGAAAGTGCAGAGCCTAGTGAACCGACCAATTACGTCATTCCATAACCACGCGTTGCACGTGTGCGATGACACTCGGTTGATGACGGCATTCAGGCGCAGCATCAATTTCGACGTGTCCTTATTATCAACAATCATTTCATATAACTGAAACGCGTGTATGTGAATCATCACAATTGGAAAGGCGCTGCAAGTGAAGGGTCGGCGACTCACCAGTCCAAGATTTTCAACGTTCCGCACAGCCCAGATTGCCCGCGATTCACTGTCAACTTGCCTAACAACATCATAACGAATGAACGTCCCAATAACCATCCATGGTTCTCGCAAAGATGATTGTAGAGTTGCTTTGCCCGACTGCTGAAACACGAGGAGACATGGACGAGGAATTAAACGAAAAATGTCCCCTGTCTTGCAAGATCATGACAAGACCCATTTCAAAAAATGGAATTCAGCTTCAATTAGCCTATCTGCTATGCCAAGAACCTACTGCTATCTGGCAGGTTAATCGGAAAATAATGGGTGCCTTGGTTTGGCGCTTCATCTCAAATTTTTTTTAAAATTAAATCACCAATAATTCGAAACAATACTGAGTGTACCAAAAATGTTTGCACTGTTCGAAGGCTCTCGAAGCTTTTGCCCTTAAAAACCGAAATATATTGAGCTTATAGAGAGCAAAAAATGAGAAAAAAATGAAAGAAGACCCCATGGTGCCAGTAGATGTCGAGATTGCGCTTCCGACTTACGATTTTATTAGGAACCTTAGCTCATCAAAATAACGGCCTGATGTTCGAGCAAGAATCCGAAAATACTAAACCGTGAAACTTCATCTAAAAGGTACATGCGTTACAAAACATGTAAACGCCACGGTGTGGAGGACTAGTGCACAGCGCCACTTCGGAGTTAACACAGCAACAAAATTTCACATTTCCCTAATAAAGAATAGAGTGCTTCACTGTACCTAAAGAGATAAAAAATTGAAAATCAAGTCAAAAATTGTTTTCCAACAACTCTGCTTACGGCGTCTCAAGAAAGTCAGCATGTCCCCTATCGGATGCCGTCCAGACAGCGGAACCTGGTGCCACCCAAACTCATGTGATTCTTCACAGATTCTAAAAGCGGGAAGTTGGCCTACTTTTGGTAGTGTTTTCCGCTTTTCGCGACAGAACAAGCAAGTGGCCTCTTTGCCTTGCTATAAATGGACCACCACCCTCTCCCTTACCAGATTGGCGGTTTCTCACCAAACTAGAGCGGGAGAGATTAGCAAATCGAAGCGCGGCCTGCTCGGCTAGAGACGACAGTAGCACGCATAATCCTCGAACGAGACCGAGCTTCCCGCACTCACGGGAGTAGGGGCGCTTAATTATCATAGAACCCATTGCTTCAGCCGCTCAGGCCGGCCTCGGTTCCTATGGATGCTACCTTACTGTCATGGCCGTGTCGATAGCAGGTGGTCGCTTGGAGGTGACATCTACAGACTACCACGAAATAATTACGGGATCAGTGGCAGCCGGGTGTGGAAATCCGTTCACAGTTCACCTCGACAACGACCGCATCGTCTGAGGACGGAATGAAAATCGCTCTACCAGCTGATTGGTTCATAAAGAATTCGCAGGTTTACTTCAGTAGCAAATTGTATCCTTGAAAAGATGATTCGATTTTTTCTAGCTCATGCAATGAACACTGAACTCACCGAGGAATATACTGTTAAATCGCCATCCATAGGACAAACAACGATAACACCGATCTAAACGTGGAAGCATTAATATCTACACGACGAATCATGACTGCAATCCGATTCGTGAGTTGTTCTAGCGCTTTAGAAGGTATTCGCTGGTGCACAGGACGCCACTCTGTCCAAGTAATCACTCACCTGACCATTGGCAGTATCGGGCACTTTATCAAAACCTTTCTTTTCATCTATATGATTCATATTAATACTCCATGCCACGTAACGACAATTTTTGATATCCGGCTGACGAAAAATCTGAAAACAGCAGTTTGGATCATTTCGACATCTACAAAGCCCTTCAAGGACCCATGAAAACCTACAATGAACTCTTTATGATGTGTTTTTAAAAATTCGATCAGCCATGAGAAATACACTATCTTTTACCATTTACTCCGCTGTGATAACCGAACCGGGCCGAGGATATATTAGGGAAGAGAAAGAAAAGCGGATCAGTCGGAGTAGTTCATGGACAACGCCAATTACTGTACGATGGGGAGGAATTTCATACCAACATCTCTTCGAATGATCGTTGCTCATTCTCGGGCCTTTACTGAAAGGGAAGACAACTGAGGGGAACTAGCTTAGGAGAGGAAGAGCTGCGTAGGCCACCTTAAAACGGTCTCCGGGCAACTCGCTCCCGCACTCTAGATCAAGGAAAGGTGTTCTGCTCTTCCGCCCCGTACCTCGTTTTGACACAGAAGAAGAGCAGGGAGATCGCAAGGCATCCAGAAGGAGCCCTAATCAAAGATGATTGGAAAGTTCGTTGCAGAGATGAATCAACGGTTCTAAGTGAGCATGCGGCCACAGGAACGAAAACGTCTGCGAAATGACTGGCAGATGCACAGAGGTGCCCGTGCTGAAAAAGGGGCAAGCACCTAATTAAGTTCGCTTTCAGAGCTGCGAGCTAATCAAGCAGTAGTACTCACTAGTGACACATCAGCTGAAGGAAGTGGGATGCAATTAACGACTAAGCGCAGGCGTTCAAACCCAAGCTGAGCCAAAGAAAGAAAGGGCACAGCAGCTTTCTGTGCTAGACCGACCAACGACAATGGAACAGCTAGTTCCGTCACATAAATCGATAAAAAATGTTAATTGGCGACTGATGCTGGTAGAACCAACTACCATGCCTTGTGCAGAGCACCGCCCTTCCCCAGCAGGGCGTAGTAAGCGGTAATGGGTGTAGCAAGACAAAAAGCTGTCGTTAGCTATTATCATTGCCCACAGAGGATCAGTTGGCAATAAACCAACTCTCAGCCCTACAGTATCTTCGCCTGCCGTCCACTTGGAACACAAGAAGAATAATAATTACATGAGAGCAATTATTATAGAAGGAATGACCATGTTGAAGGTCATCGTTCACTTGATCCCGGACCAACAACGTTTTCTGTAATTTTACTGAATCTCTTAGCTATGCGATAAACCGCAGCCAGCAACACGCGATCTCCCGGCGACACAGTGCTAACCAGCTTCAATCGACGTTCCAAAATGGCGGTTTATTTATTTATTTATTTATTTATACGTCAAATAGACGTGCACAAAACGCCAGAAAAAAGATCGAAACAAGCCATGCAATGAAAAAAAAGACAACACTAGAACAACGAGAACAACAAATCACCCGGCAGTTGCAACCCTTTGGCAACCAATTTTGAACTAGGGGAACAAGTGGCACAACTTGCAGCTGAGCCGGAAGAAAAGAGCATGCCCCTCTAAATGTGTGAATTTATCGCCTAATTAACGCTTTACGTCTGCAGCTATCTACCCCATAGGGAAGAAATGCGCTCAGCACCAGGAAAGCGTCACGCAAAACCAGGAACTAAACGTCGCTCACCTTCAATTGAATCACTTTATCCACCTCGGCACCAGTTCCTAACCACGGTTTGTTCAGTTTATTGAAGTCGTTCCTTGCCGAATATGGTACGAAAACTCTTCCATATTTCTTAACTTCTGCATAACAATATCTGAAAAACTGGACCTTAGCTGTAACTCGATTTCACCCTTCGAAAGCTGATAGGAGCGTCAGATTATAAGTGCAACCACCTATGCCTTAGTAATTTCAACAGCACTCGTTGGGGTGATGTTGGGAGCGGCACCGAACCCGAGCCCTTCGTGCTTTTAAGGGCGATTATTCCATTCTGCTCAATGCGAGTTATGGCAGGCACTCCCACGTGTGGATATCCTCGATGTACAAACTACGATATAACAGGATGTTGATCGTCGTTACACCCGTTTATACTTCACGCCACTCAATGAGTCATTACCCCAATTAGCTTACGCCCCACATTTACTCGACAACTCGTCGCACTGATCTAGAGAACAAGCATGCTCTAAGAGATTTTCATGCTTTGAACAGTCTAGTTCGCGATTATACGGCGCCCGACGTTATCGATTCTTAACGCGGTCTAATCAATACTGACTACTTTCATAGTACCACAAAGGTAGCTCAAGTATAAACTACATCTAAAGACTTCAACGCAATGCAATCTTCTTCAAGATCGAACGGTCATTTCGAGTCTAGCAACCAAATGAGCACGGCATCGCGCATGCCGATCAAAACAGCATCTGGCTCGCTGCTGCGAAGGAAAAGAAAAGCTATGCATGAACTCACCTGTCGGAAATTTCACTTATTTTTCCAGATACTTGTATCAATTCACGTTTCTTAACAACCGACGTTGCCACAAATTGATAGTCACTTTGAGGTTGCGATTGCCTTTGCGCAGTAAAAATAACCTCCTCATCAGGCTGAAAAAAGAAAAGCCACTGACGGCTCTTCGGATCAAGCAAAATACATTTTTACGAACTTCCTGTTTCTCGATAGGGAATAAATCCTTTTGGACTAAACTTTAAATCAGATTTGCCTTTATGGAAACTGAAGGCTCAAAACATCGATAAATGATAAACTTCAAAAGCACACTAAACACTTCACAATCCATAAGCACAAACAAACTGACCGTAAATTTTTCGCGAAGATCGCTACACTCTGCGCTTATACATGCAGCTGCTATTGGAAAATAGACATTGCCCAATCGTTCATCAGTGATATATGCATATTTTTTTACCATCTGAAAGAACAGAGGAGTAGTGTTGGATCACGGAAGAGACGCAACCCCTCGTAGTTACCACTCAACCCTCTTTTCCTCTAAGCCTTCCTTCAGAGTCCAGCTAAGGTGAAACGATCTGCAAAGCAACCCATAAACCAGAAGCACTGCTGTCAAAGAACACAACCGGCACTATTGACGTCATGAATCTTCGTCATGACAGAAGTCGTTCCGAACGTTCCGAATGGAACGTTGTTCCCTTCGTACCTCACCACTAACAAGCACTGTAAGATGCACTTCTTAGGACATCAGGCAAATGACGCCTGCTTCATAAATGGCGTAGATATGACACACTGTCAGCCCAAAATGTTAAGCAATCGGAAGTTCTGCCTTTTTAGTGAAGCACGTGAAAATCTATGGATGCAACAAATGGGAAAAGTGAGGTCATTCGCCTACCTACCCTTTTCTCCTTAAGCTGAACAGTATTCGTACCTTCACTTTAGAAAGGGCATAAAACTATCTTGAAGCCAAAGCCAGAAGGTTGAACGTCGGAAGAAAGCAATCTGAATTCGTATTGATACCGTTTTCTCCAGCAAGAGCAGTAATGTATAGAAGTTGGCGACAACCGGCCCTTTTGTAGGATGCTTCACACACTACTCCATGGGATATCGTAGAAGCAATGACTAGCAGCGGCAAGCAACAACAAGTCGGCGTTTCACATTCTAGATAAGCTCACCACCACTTAGCTACCTTGAAGGGAATCAAGGCTTGGTTGGTCTGTGCGGTACCATAACCATAGATTCGGGGTGCACCCAACAGTTCGCCTCCTCATATTGCGCTCCACGCCCCTTATCAGCTTTGACAACGACTTGCACCGTTGTTTTCTACCCTGATGGCCTTTATAGTTGGAGACCTATGGTCAAGTGGTCAGCAGAGGTGGCCGAATGACTATAGACACCGCAGTTAGAGCATTCTCCAGTTCAACGATGACAAGACTATCTGCAACAGACAACAACACCTTAACAAGCGCCAGATGACATTCAAGCCAAGGCGGATCGGATATGAGCGTTTAGAGGAACTCACTGGCTAACTTTTATAAACGGTATTTTTTTAACATTCCACTGACACGATACCGTTGAAAACGTATCTCGATACATACCTATGAATACAGTCCGAAGCAACACAATGAAATTAATTTTATAGCTTATAACACTTATAATGAGGTAACATAGACCTTAGAGCATATAAATGCGGGACAACAGTCGAGCCGCTAAGTCCGTGTGGATTTAGAAATAGCTGTAATCAACTACTGTCAGAACTAGAGCTATAAAAGTGTATTAGAGGTAAACTATAGCTCGTAGATGCTATCAGGGGGTGTAGGTGAAAAGGTCGAAGTAAAATAGTCAAAGAAGCTAGTTTTCATTAGCATATTGAGGGTTCGAGGAAACCTATAGTGTACAAGTGCTTACTACAGAATAGCGTAACACTTTCACGATTCCAGAGTTGAAGGAAATCCTCTCAAACTGAGCATAGGAACACAGATTTAGCGTGCTCATATCACGGATATGAAATCCTGATTTTGACCGATCACGGTAGATTACAAAAACATTGGAAGCTGGCGGGTATTACAAAAAAACCTACGTCTTTGCTTCCTTAACCTAGAAGGAACTATTTTCCAGGCTCCCACTTCGGATGGGAACCAATGTGTGTACTATAAATTAACAACTAAAAATGAATGCAAAAATCGTGTTAGGTGCTAGTTCCGAACAAAATCCTAGATTACGCTTGGCTGAGATCAGTGATTTCGATTCCACCACCCCATCTCTCGGTACCTACTGTAGCTTACGCAGCTTAACCGACCGAAATTTCAAAAACGGATGTCGGGTCTTAATCAGTGCCGCCAACAACTTCCATAATAGATATGTGAGTGAATGTTTTAGTGTTTGGGGTCGTGAAAGTACAGCAGTCAACTGTTACATATCCAAACTGAGTTCGTATCACACTTACAATTCCGTCCTCTACCTCATGTTGACCGCACTCCGAACATTTTGCTTGTCATGTTCCGCTGCCTTTAATCACTAAAATTCATCATAACAACGAGTCATCGTGGATCGCCCGCTATTCAAAGTACAATAATAAACTTGACCGTACACCCGTATGATACAATCTTTTAGAGAAAGCTGCTAACCACGAGCTCTGTATCTGTGAAAGAGCAGATGAAAACAAATTTCAAATAAAAAACTGAAACAGCATTTCCTCTACAGTGAAAAACCTCGAATGACCTTGAAAACGTGCAGAACCTTCCTCGTAACCGAATTTTGAAAACTATCGGCTGATCCTTAGGTCTTTGTAAAAGCCAGACACCTTCACATCATAACGTAGAAATAGTGTGTGGCTCCCACCAGAAGACACTGCTCAATGCCGATGTCTATCATCCTACCCTTACATGTTTTCGAAGCCTTTGCACGTCGCATTACCAGTCGCTCAAGAAATAATTACTAGTCACCAAATGCTTGAGCAGCGAATGAAGCACAATAACAATCCAGCCAATCAACCCCTAGGTGCACAACAACAATGAGAACTCATAATCGTTACGCGAAACGAAAGTTCCGATGTGACTACTGAAAGCGCTTCATGACTCAAGTGTTTAGATGATACTGCAGGAAGCTAATAAGCGCTAATCCATTTACTGGCTATGAGGCGTTAGCATTAAAAGTAGTGATTATCTTAACGAACAAGAGTAGTCACGAAATACTGCAAGTCAGTAAGCCATCTCAAGGTTTACGAGGTCACTCACAAAGGAACGTCCTGCAAACATCGAGCCTAGGACATTCCAAGCATTCACTTCAAGCCCAAGAAGTTCACGATCTGAGCGATCTCGAAGAACGATGGACTCTTTACGCAAGTAGGTTACCCCAGACTCAATGCGTTCCATACAATTTTGCCTCTTTCAATGAGGTTATATGTAGAATGCGCACAAAACGTTACGTTATACTGAAATATTTTTCTAGTAAGAACTGGTTTTTCGTTTTGGCCAGAGGAACACTGTTGTACCAAAACGCATAGAAACATTGTAGGGGTCCAGAATGGCGAAGCTGTAGCCAAGCACGTCCAAAACAGCAGGTTACTATACAATTCAGTATTGATAAACTGCAACAATACTTGATCAACTACAACGATCAAAAAGTCAGCGACCCCTCTGCGCAGAAGCTGCAAGCCAATAAATCCTGCAAATGCGCGACAACGAAAAACCGAAATCTTCGGTTGAACAAACGCGATAAGATCGATAGAAAGAACCCCGAAAACGAATGAGCCGGAAACTAATGCAGAAATATTAATATCGCTGCTAGAAGATTCAGCAGTTTAATAACCGTTCTATGTAAAAAAAAATCAGCATTACAAGGTCATACACAATATTCGCCATCCTTAAGGATGCATATGACAAATAAATGCTGCGGGTGCAACCTTATGTTGTTACTATGGATTTCATTTGGAGACAGAGTAACGACTCCGTATTAATAATGGTGCACTAATCTATCCTGCCATGCCAATTCACCTAGGTTAGAAACTAAGTCCCGCCATTTCGTAAACATTTAATTCTGAATTTCGCTGCAAATCTTTTGCAGAACGTTAGATACCATTCCAAAGAGAATGATTTGCTGTATCAGAAAATATGCTTCCTTTTTTCCCATTTCGACTCTTTCGCATTTTTAGGTCAATAAATGTGGAGGGTAAAAAAAGACCTTCGCCAGCAGCATTTCTTGTATACACTGCTGGAAAGGCGGCGATCTGTTCTACAAGAATGTATGTTGGGTTTTTTTTTTCGTTCTTTTCGCCTTTCGAAAACTTCTAGAGCATTAAAGTAGAGCGTCCAGAAGGTATGACAAATCGTGTTTAAATGATTATTCTGAAGCGTAGTCACCATCCGCTTCAAAAACTGCTCCCATTTGCTTGGCAGTCTTTCGAATGGATGGACTGCATATGGACGAAGAAGTCGCGATCCTTGGAGGCGATCCACGCTTTAACATCGCCTACAAAGTCATCCAAGCCGTCGTAAATTTTGTTCGTTTGCGACTTTTTTAAACGCCCGCTACAAGGACCTTCGTAGAAGACGAAATGCTGACAACATTAATGCTAGCCGATGACTAGAACGGCCTGGTCGTTGAACTCCGATGGTCGTTCTCTTCCTTTTTATATGAAAGGTTTACGTCGTCAGTTTTGAACCTCTTGAACCATCTTTCAGCTTGGCGATTAAAAAGTCAGCAACTCCTCTGCGAAGAAGCCAAAAATTAAAATCGAAAATACTTTCTGATACGGCGAGTTATTCTTTTTTGAGTGGTATATAACACTCTGCAAAAAACTCATTGTTCCCTCGCCAAAAAGTTCGCTGAGATCGCGAAATGGCCAGGCCGCCTTGCAACCTTTTCTCGAAGAATAGAGAAAATATTGTCATATTGAAAAAATAATAAATAAGGTGTTATTTTTTCGAGATAAATGCGCGAAAAAAACAGTAATAAATACGCATTAACCCAATATATGCTTTTCAAAAGAGTGTTTTGTTCTATCAAAGTGTGTGTTGCGTTTAGTTGCTCATGCTAATTTTTGTGAATTTTTAGCGGGACGTTAAGAAAACGAGAAAAACGACCACCACTTCTTCGCACAGTGTCATACGTCATTTGAAAAGAATTCTTGAATCGTTTCGTTCTTTCAGAACATATGTTTTGTTCATCTGTCATACTGAATTTTGCTAAATTTTTAGGTTTAGCTTGAGATTTAAAAAAATCAATCAAAGATTAATGCATTTCTTTTAGGCACTCCACTTTAATCCCCTGAAAATTCAAGAAAATGAAAATGGACGAGAGCAACCAACAGACAGCCTTGTGGAGCAAGTCGTCCCCTTTGGAAAGTTGTATAACGTTGAGCACAACATCTCAAACGTAAGCAGAGAGAAGGAGCTGTCGGCGAGGGTCATTCTTCCTTTCTGATCTTTTACTTTACTAACCTAAACACTGACAAAAATTAAAATCGAAAATACTTTCTGATACGGCGAGTTATTATTTTTGAGTGGTGTATAACACTGTGCAAAAAACTCAGCGAAATTCAGAAAAATGTAGAAAAAATCGGCAGGACTTAATTTCCACCCTAATATGACGTAAAAACGAAGAATCCCATCACTAACACCAAGGTATGAGTAATTGTTACTATGGTAGGTCGTTAGTCATCGTTGAAAAAGTTCGAAAAATGCTATAACAATCTCACTCTGAAAAAAATGGCTTCCACGATGCTTAACTGTAGATCCAATGCTAGGCTCAACCTTGTTTAGTTTTTTGAAGTTTAGATGGCTCAATATGCCAGGGAAGAGGGACAAGCGCCAGTTCTGCGGCAGTGAAAGCATGCAAGTCATTAGCAGTCCAGTTTTGGCACCTAAGTCCGCCGTTTCACCAGTGTATGTCTTATGTAGAGTGTCTCGCTCTGCGTGACCCCTGTTTTTGTTCTTGTTGGGGTTGATAGAGGTGGAAAGCATATTCCGGTGTCATTTGCCAAGCACCAAAGAAAGGATGGCGATTGAAATTGACTTTCACATCATTCGCTCTGTATAAACAGTAGGGTACGGAATGATACGCAGAAGAGCCAAAGCTCTGACTCAGGGGTATGTTTAATATCTCCCGCCTCAATAAATATTGAACGGAATTGGCGTACATCTCCAGAGCGATAACCAAGCCCAGCGAGCTGAACCACACCACCGGTTCATAGAGACTCACCCTCCAGAAAACTCTCAGGTGGGATATCTCTGAACTCATTGAACGGTAATAACATCAAACCAGCAAGAGTTCTAGCAGTAGAGCGAAACTAACAGCCGTCTGCTGGAAACAAACAGAGAGCAAACGATGTGATAGCCCACTAACGAGGTAAAAGAGCTCATGGGACAGTAACGGTGAAATAAAACTGCTTATTGACTTCATAGCAGATCTGATTCTATAACAATGCTACAAAGAAGAGAGAAGAAGGGTGACAGCACCTAGCAAAGAAATACAACAACTTCGTTGCATGCGCTAGGTGCAAAGGCTCGAAAGTTGTTGTGCAGTAGCCTAACAGAAGCTCTAGCAGGAGAACGGAGAAGCACATCTTACATAGGCGAAGCAGACGCTGTAGTGCTGCTGCAGTAGAATGGGTGAGTACGTCGCAATAGTCAATGTACAGAGTTCTACGTAACACGTCTAGAAACTGTAAAAGTGCAGCTCGAGAATGTCCTGAAGAAAACACTACCGGCGCCTTCTGCCAAAGCTGTTCTTACACTACAAACAATCATCCTCTTATCCCTTTCCATGGATTTCCAGCGCATTTGGTTCTCTTCGAGCCCTTAATGTGGTGCAAACAATAACTAGCAGTCCCAGTACATAAAGAATAAGGACGGTGTTGTTCAACCCTTGTTCGGATGCGCAACGCCTTCAAATTCTACGGAATCTTGCGAAGGCAATTTGAATGCGTATTTGATCAATACAATAACTTGCGGCGACCAAGCAATGAGCTTGGCAGCGCTTCATACTTTCCGGACAAGTGTGGTACCAAATAAATCCAATGGAAGACTTGGTTGGGGAAGAGAAACCAGAACCAAGAACCTCGTGCGCCCGTTCTATATTGAGGGCCAATAAAAACACCATGTGTACCACACCTCGAAAAGCTAGCAACAAATAGTTTAGGGGTTTCATTTGATCTGTTGGTTCGAAACTCGACATGGAATTGCGCAACAACTTTTCGGTCATACTCCCTTTTTTCAGGGTTAGATACTCTGCTATGTGCTGTAAAAATAAAGCGGAAAGAAATACGGACATGATCTCAATCGGCTAGTTAACAAGGAGGGTGAAGGTTCTTTGGATACGGTCGGAAATGAAATACATGGGCGTCATGACGCTTTATTTATGAACTAATAATGGTGACTGATGAAAAGGCGATTGAGAATTTTAGGGAAGAATCAGGCAGAAAATACCATAGGGTACGGGACAATCTTAAATGTCATCAGAAATAGGACCTTGCGAAAGTCATTAATCAATCTTCTTTCCCCGCGACAATTAGCCAGTCTCCCGAACTTTTCTACAGATCATTCGGATAGATTTTAAACTTTGAAAGCACTATAATGATCGTGGGCGAAATCCCGCACTATCAAAACGAACCCAGTAAACACTCACCATCAGTGCTACCGTATCACAATGAAAAGCCTATGCTGGTTGGCTACGCAGAACAATATTGGGAATTGCTTCCAAAAAATACAACGTAGGAGGTCGCAGAAAGACAAGAAAGGAACAAAAATCCCTGTTCAACTATGAAATAGCTTCAAATTCGCGAAACCTTTAAGGGATAGGAACTCACGAGGCAAGATTAAGAGCACTAGTCCGCAATTAGCAACTCGTAAGCTCATTTCTTAATAATGTTTCTTCTTTTGTAAACCATTGCTATTATCCCTAAATATTAGCGCTGGTTAGATCGCACGCAACAACAACCAAATTAATACTGGAATTCGGTGGACAACAATTGCGAAAACGTTACATCTTATGCCTGGACACCACCAACCAACAGAATAATGGAATAGTTCAATATACAAACATGATAAAAGGTCACAGAAACAGCCACCGGGACAAATTTGTTTAATAATTTGATGAAGTGAATTCTCATGGCTACAGAAAAAATATATTCTATCTACAGAAAGCTGTGAAATGTTTTATTTTTGAGCTGCTGATCTTTGTCGCCAAAAATACACCCTCTGAAAGCTTAGATCGTCAGTTCTTATAGACGTTACAGCTCAGATAATAAACACACCCTGAAGTCCTTATGTGAAGTAGATCAAAAGGCAACTAAACCTAATGCTGGTTGAATCCAAGTCTCAGAGGAACCGTCAACACAATATTACCTCACATATGAAGTGGACAGTCACAAACTGAAATCGCACCTCTGGCGCCAGAGCGTGTAGGAATCTTTTAAGCTGGTAGAGTTTTTAAGGTTCTAAAGTACGTCTCTAGAATCCCCAAAGGGGACGCTAACTGCCTTCGCGTTACACACTTCGATAAAAGTTCGTTTATTTCCGTTTTAGTTTCGCGCCGCTGAAGCCATAAGGGACCACACCGAATGCCTACCATATAAGAGTTCGTATGAGCAGCATTATATATACGTCTTCAGCATGGAACATTGCGAACGGGAGAGGAACGATGATGTGAACAGCAAAGCAATAATGAAGAACCATGAAGGGAATTTTAGGAAAGTGCTTGGCATGAACGTTCAATGCTCTACCAGGACTCCAATAGTCCACTTCTACTTCCTTATCCTATTCGCTACCGTCCTCTCACTTATTGAGGTTTCCATATGGAGTAAAGTCATTCTACCAATTTAAAATCTGAGAAAGGTTCAACTTCTACGGTTTCTTGTAGAGCAGCTAGCTCCCATGAAATCACAATATAAAGCAACATAGAAGTCCATGCCATTAACCAGACAAAAAATCTCTTTAAAAACCTTGGAAAACCTCACCCTACAGATGCGGCCCTCGCCTAATGAGCGATTTTGACTCATACCTTTCGCCAACTCCGATCCGCTCAATCTAAAGGAAGCAAATCATATTCATCTGTTAAATGCGTTCTTAATATATCACGCGACTAACACACGAAGAATGAGCTATAAATCAACGAATGTGTTCATTGAAGACCAATAACTAGCGCATATATCAGAAGTCGCTGGAAAGGTGATTGCCAAATACGCGGATCGTCAAACCGCATTCCACAAAGCCTTTAGAATTCACGAGAATCTGTTCGTTCTTTATTCATCAACAAACATAACAACGTAAACAACAACAATAATAACAAAAGAGCAAAAGTGGCTTATCAGTGACAACAGCGACATTATGACAACAGATGCTGAATAATAGAACATCTACATCTAGTGAGAAAAAGAAGTCTGTATACTGTATGCACAGATGAAGACTGCAAGCGAATTGTCGCTTGACGGCTGAACGACACAAAGCCAGCGAAAACGACGGAGGATATGGAAATAACGGTTTGTTCGCCGATAATTGAAATGTGCCTATCAGCACGCAACCACGCACAATAACAACGAGGCATGCGCCACACACGCATGTAACCACGGCACCTACTGCTAGCTTTCAATATGCCCAACTATATGGTTCAGCTATGATCTTGACGGCCATAAAAGGCCTCTAAAATACCAAAAGGCCCACTTTTGGTGAACGTGTCCTAGCTGTGAGAGTCCCAGCACGCCCCGGCACAAGATGACTCACCCACCAACCGCCAAGAGCAATGCGCTTGCATTGCTCTCCGCTCCAAAGAGGCTGCGGTATTATCCAAGTAGAGACTGTTAACTTCAGCGTTAGAAATACCGCAGAGTTTCGCAGCATGACCCAGGTACGCGCAATGCGTGAAAAGCAAACCTGGATAAACCAGAGCCGATTGGCCATCCATCACTACTCCGTCGCAACGCCGAGTACTAGGGTGTAATGCGTTCCGCGCCGTTTCGTCACCTACAGGATTTGCACATGAACTGGATCAAACGCTTCTACAGGTGACGAAGTGTTTAGGCGCAATTGAAACCGAGTGTGAACATCGCGAAAAAGTATAACCAGTCCAGAGGTCTGACAGCGCTTTCGGACTAGTTCGTTGACAGACAAAATTGAGCTTTTGCAATGGAAAGTTGATTCTCCCTCTCTATAGAACCTTCTAACATCGATAATTGGATTACAGCAAATCGATAGGACTCACAAGGGCACATGATTTATCGGGTGCTACGAAGACAAGAACAACGCACTGTTCCACTAGTCACTGAATCTAAATTAAACCAAAGCTCAAAAGGTTCATCACGAGAGGAAAGGACCTGTCGCGTAGAATAAAATTGCAGTGAACCTTAATGGACTTGGGATAGTGGGCCACTATGAAACTCTCTCTCTCTCTTAAAAGTACAGAACTCAAAAATATAGTGGTACCAGCAGTCTGCAACGTAGTAGCGTTCCTAGCACTGTTGATCCGTCCGAGGATTAGGCAAAGCCTCCGCGTTTCCAAGATTTCGCATGGCAGCCGTCACGCAAGTCCAGGGGAGGGAATGGGCGTGTAAGGGAGACGAAGAAAACAAGAACACATAGTGCTCGCAATCAGTCAGCCTAGGAAGGGTCTGTTCATGGTCTGCGACGATAGCGACTGGTCACTCGCCCAAAGCACACGGATCGATTAATGCCAAGCAATTATCTGGTAGCAATCGACAAACATTTGCATGGCCGGCAGCCCGTTTGATTACTGGCTCGGCGAATGAAGTAGTCAGTGTTTCTTCGGACATGGTGCCGTCAAAGCAAGCGTGAAAGGATTTATACGCTTCCTTGCCCCAACACAGACACTAGGCGCTCCCGCGCCGTATAGCTCGCTGCGAAGGGCCAGCATATGGAAGTCGTCTCACCGTTTACATTCTCTCAATTTCCCCTCATGTTTGCTTTGCCGTGTCTGCTAAACACTTATCAGTCTTCAAGCATTTAAATGATATGCCGGTTAGGAGTTTTCCCACGTGCTACCGTTTCATTATAAAGTATACTGATACCGTGGAGGGAACTTGAACGCATATTTGCCCTTAGCTGCGCCGTTGCGTTGCCTAGCCGACGGACGAGTCTGCGCTACATCCTTCCTGGTGTGGTACTTGACCAAAGTCGGAGGGTTGGACGGCTTGGTTGGCCTGGGATGGGGCCAGGTGCATGTGACAGCCGGTGTCTACCTCGACTGAACTAATCTACCTCGACTGAACTAACAGGTGCCCTCCCCCGCCTTAATAGAATTCAACTCTCTAACAGCATAGCTGTGACAGGAAAAGATAAGGCTTCCACGCCAATCGATAAAGATATATCACGAAAAGGAGGAGACGGTGTTCCCTAGAGCATGGGAGTGGTCTGACAGATTACATCGATGAATAGTAGATAATGAGGTCGACTAGCTTCCTGAAAGATACGCCTGATGGTAGAAAACTTCACCCCTAAAGGTAGCCGTCAAACGACGAAGCCACTCAAAAACGCTCGACGTCAAGTTCTAGGCTCAGCTCATAAAGCAAACGAACGCGAAATTGAAATCCACGTAACGGCTCGGCAGTCGCCTTGGGTAACCCGCCACCTTAGTTACTGCTGGCTAGTAACTATGGAGCGTTTATAGCTTCAAAACTTAACGGCACGCACTGTACAGCTGAAAAACAAAGCTTATTCTGAACGAGCACACGCGCATGCCACCTCCTCTCAGCAAGGTGCATGTAAAGGGCGTCGAATCGATAAAAAAGAGCGCATGCGATGCGAACAAACAAATTTCAAATGTGGCCGCTACAGGCCGTGCGAGAGACGAAGGCACTGTGGAAGATGGGAAAAACAGCCCGACTCCATCGTTTGGCAGCAAGATGACGCACAGCCATGCTACATAGATAACGCGAAAGAGTACAAGCAAACGATGTTCACTAATATTCGTGAGAGCCCTGCAGACAAAGGGCAAGAAATGAAGAAGAACTTGAACGAGAGAACTAGGCAACCAGCTTCGTCGATCTCACTGTACTCACGCGGATTCCTCTCGTTTCACCCGTATACTTGTTCAGCTCCTTTCGCATCACACCTACTTGTG
The DNA here is from genome assembly GCA_947396885.1 of Heligmosomoides polygyrus polygyrus. Classification (NCBI taxonomy): domain Eukaryota; kingdom Metazoa; phylum Nematoda; class Chromadorea; order Rhabditida; family Heligmosomidae; genus Heligmosomoides; species Heligmosomoides polygyrus. Next base: position 37,271,065 of record OX377202.1, read on the forward strand.
AGTGCACCTTTTTCACCGCTTGCTTGTAGCGTTTGCGATTTTTCGTCTGAAAATAGCGAAGAAATTAAACTGCTCCTGACGCTGCACCCGTTTTTATAAACCTGCGAAAAAGCTGGTGAATGGTAAAGTCAATCTACCGTTCGCAGCGCTCCACGCACTTCAACTGAACGTCAAATTTGAATACACTTGCATCTCCAAGATACCTGTACAACGCGTTGATACTATTTAATTTCCGATCAGCAGTTGCGTGTAACTGCAACAGTGGCCCTCTTAAGATGTTACTACGCAAACTCATCTGTTGGTCAGCAACCCAAAAAGCAGAATAGGGTAGATAAAAGTCACTGGTCTAGGGATGCAGGCTGTGGAAAGCCTATGATTTTAATAAAAACCGAACTTGACTGTATGTGTTCAGCTCTTCTTTCTCTGCACAAGGAACTGGAGACCGATTATAAGGCTGGCATAAATTAGTGCCTCTTTTTTCGAATGCGCCACATATTTTAGATCCGCATATAGTTTACACAAACCTACTGACAGTGTCAAGGCAAGTCAGTTTTCTTAACCCTCCCAGACAAGCCTGGCGTCAGCATACCGCCTCAAAGGAACAGAAGAGATGATTGGTTCAGGAGGGAAACGAATCGATTCAGTGTGACATCGCCAAAACAGTCAACAATGCCCTTTTTATCGAAGTGATTCAAGTGCTGAGCCGTAATTGTGCTCCCACTGATAAAGTTGGCCGTTCGGTGGCCACACTGACGATAGACAAACACGTAACAGCGCTGAAGTTTGTATGAGGCTGGCCCATTTCCTGGCTAGTTTTTGTTTCTATTTCCATAAGCAGTCTAAAAAAGGCAGGTTGATCTGCCTTTTTCAATAAGCCAGTGAAAATCGAGGCAAGGAATTGACGTTGACATCTACTACTACTACTACTATCAAGGTGACAACAAAGTTCTGCAAGAATGAAACATACCTGTTTTAAAACGATATAGCCCAGAGAATGCGAAATGAGAAAAGAATGCGAATAATTTAGCCCATTCAATGAAGGGTATGCGAAAGAGACATGTTTGAAGAATATTCGTATTCAAATAGTCAAAAACAGCGAATTTTGCAAAGGTATTCAAATGTGAATGCTCAAAAACACGTTTTTCGAATGCATTCGAATATCCTGAAAACCCACGTCTATCAAATATATTTCAATTCGAACACTCGGAAATTTTCAATATCGTAATCGTTCGAATATTAGAAATTTTTCTGAGAGCACAACTGTAAGTACAAGCATTAACACGATCGTCTCCGCATACCAGGATGTCACCCGCAATAGCATACAGCCAACACGAAGGGCAACATTGATTCCGCACGCTCCCCAAGGCACCCTTCAATATCGCGCTGGGATATGTGGAGTGAACTTCGTTCGCAGCTGCAACTACCGCCAGCATCGGTGCTCTAACTGTCACAAGACTGGTTTCGCTAAAGTATTTCTTAGGACTCACGATATAGGCAATGCTTTTCAACAATTGGCATATGGCCCAACCCAACCTCGTAATGAGCGGGGATTGATTTTCGAATAGGATTGAGCCAGGAGTTAAATGAGATTAGAGAGAAGTAATTTCATTCTACCGAAGATAGGATACATCACCACCAGGCACACTGCACTTCCACAGGAGATAATCAGGAAAGGACCACTTTTCGCAACTTCAGCAAAGCGGTTTTACCCTCTACTCAGGCGAATGCCATTCTCTTCAGTCCCCGCCTTCCTTTGCCCCCCCCCCCCCCCCCTCAGTTGCTGCCAACAAGGAATCCATTCGTCTTGTAGCGCGTCAGAATTGCCTAATGATCAGAAGACGAGAAGAGTGCGAAATTTGTCGTCGAGAGGCTTTTGCGTAGAACCTCGACTGCATGGTAGTCGTCCTGAGTTTGTTTTTACATTTCGCTGAATTTAGCCAGCTATAATTCCCATTCTGGTTGCTACGCGTTGACCGACCCACCTCTGAAAGACAACGAGGACCCAATTCGCTTCTCACACTATAAGGAGCGCAAAATGAGCATGCAATCATCTTCAAAGCGCGTAGATGCCCGAAGCCTTTTACACACAATAACAATGAGGTTCCTAGAAAGTGGTATTAAGGGATCGCCAACAAGAAAAGGGACACCGTCTCCTTAGGGCGACTTGGACCCTTATGTGCCGAATTCTATGATACACACCAAAGGCGCCGCCCTGCGGCACTGCCACGGGGGCAGTAAAGAAGAGCTCCAAGCAGCGGAAACGCCAACACCAGGTGCGAGGTCTACTGCTATCTACATCACCCAGAGAGGCGGTTTGAATAAAAAAGGGAAATTCTGCTGCAAACGAGAAGCGAACAGAGTCAATCTGAATCGTTAGGTGGCAACAAGGAAAGAAATTGCTTTATGCGCAATCGTCAAGGTCTCGTCAACCCTAATCCGTTATCCCTCTACACTTCAGCACAGCTCTCGCTTTTGGCCTAATTTTACACATCACCGAAGACCTTGAGTTGAACGTTTTTGCTCCTCGTTTTATCCGTTACAAGGACACTGCACTGCAAACTTCAATAAAGGATGTGCGGAGTAGAGATTAATATCCCCTCTCCACATACCGCTTCGAGAATTCGAAAGAAGATGTGTCGCTTTATCTCACATTTATCACGCTGTCAACTTCAGCCGGCGCGGACGGGTACCACAGATTTGAACTGACAAGAAAAGGATTGAATGCGATTTGCCAGAGATTTTGATCCAAAACAATGGTGGTCTTCGAGGAGAAACGGACTACGCCTCACGTTTGATTTTAGGCAGCGTGAAATCATCGCCCGTCAAAAGGCCTTAATTTTGAATATGTGCTGCGGTTTCTAAAGGAGTCCTCATTTGAGGCCAAAATAACATTTGAAAAAAAAAACCCTCAAAGTGCTTTTACCCCATCTTTACGTGTAATACAGTTGCAGTTCACACCTTCGAAAAAGTACACTGACAAGCCTGCTTCGCTCATTAGATTTTCCTCAAACACTAATTGAACTGATCCCACCTAAGTAGCGAAATAATCCTAATGCGGGTCTATCATAGGAGGCACTGTTATGGATGCGAAACAAGCGTATATAGTGTGCGGTGCTGCATTCCTCAAACAGCTTAGTCATAATCTTGCCAATGCTATTAAAGAGTGGGAGTGGGGTGCTTCCCCTCTTTTCCGCTAGGACAGTCATGTAAAACTAAAACTGGAAATAAGAGGAAATACCTTCGCAATCCTTGGATCCTTCTTCTTCTTTATACGACCCTTATCTGGTGCAGCATTTTTTGCTATTTGTTTATTGGCTCTTCTTCTTTCTTCTGCCGTCATAGACTCGACCTCTACCGCATCATCTCCTTTTTCTGTATCCGTCTCCATGGCTTGTGGCATATGTTTCTAAAAAACTGCAGTTTTAACACCTCATTGCTAGTGAAACTGGAATGACTTCTGTTCTTCTCCAAGAACCTCTTTGAGTACCCCACTACCACACCTAATCACCACGTTTTCACGAGAGGGACAAGTGGGACCCACTAGGCCTTGCAACAGCAAGCACCCTGCATAAGGACCCGCTCATAGTTTCACAGCAGCAAAGGGTTGCTGCTCCTACTATGGGCAGAGCGTAACAAAAAAAAAACTGAGAAAAATATACGAAAAAGTTCACCTGAACACCTGTCCTCCTAACTTCCGGCTCGACCACAACTACATCGCTTAGTCTGTCGTGTGACGCCTTCTTGATTAACTTCTTCAACGAGCTCGCGTTTTTGTCGAGAAATGCGTCCACTTTCTTGATCATCTTCAAAAAAAACTACATTAGTTTGCAGGATTTTGTGTTTTCTGAGGTGCTAGAATCATATATCAAAAGGAATGAGACCTAGCTTTAGTTAAATCTTTGATCTTAGTGCATATCATTTATTATGAGTTGTCATCTATTACTACATACAATATTTAATTTACATCTGTAGTTCAGCTATATTAAGTCTGATTTTCGTTAATTTGGTTACACATTTACGATGTTATATACTTCACAGTGATAGTCAACGATTTTGCACTAGGAGACGAAAACTTCAGGAATTATATTTCCAGACACATCGTCAGCATACGTCTTTTAAGCTTGTCATCGTCAACGCCTTCTAGCAGTGCACAGCCGCTCAGTGCTCACTCAGATAGTAAAAGCAATAGCAACAGCAGTAGCTGATATCGTTTATATTCGGCGCCTGTAAACTTCTTTTTTTTTGGCGCGTACGCTAGAAGATACACCTCCACTTAGCGCAGGTGACAATTGTCATAATACTAGGTGCTGCTTCAACGTGTATGGGCACGTGTTCCCTCTATAGTCACTTCTAAAATGTCGATGGATGCAGATTCAATTCCTACCACCCTCAGGGATTGATACATATTTATTTTATCAGTTTTCATGTATATCCCTTGTTATCGACATCTGCCTTCCCACACGCCCAAAATCTAGAGGAAGTCGATCCCCTCGAACGCCACACCTTTGGCAGACTTGATGGGAAAATCGCCACAGAGGCGATAGGAGATGAACAGCAGAAAAGAATCTGGGAGAAGAAACTGTGGCATGGTATCAATGTGAGTCATGAGGCCGAACATAGAGCATAGTGAAAGGAAAATAAGATTTGAACGGAAAGATTCGCGGAAAAGCAACGTCCATAACCACCTCTCTGTCTACCTACGTGTACTGGAAATTTGATCACTTCAAGTACCTGCCTTTGAGAATTTTTCTATCCTCTCCATTACCGGGTGCGAGTCTATCGTAATGTCAGTGGCATTCTTCTTCGAAAGTGATTCGGCCTTGAGTCTCAGATAAAACATCATCGTGAGTATATACCTGAAGCACGGCGAGATGAGCGGGAAGCAAAGAAAACGAACGACCTGAGATTAATCCCTCTTGAAATCGATGTACAACCAAACAGTTTTTCTTCGCTGAACTAAGTTCCTTGGATGGCGAAACTAACACCCCACGACGATCTAGCCATCCGCCACATACATTTTCTTATAAACCGTCGCTCCTTCATCACGCTAATTTTTTGATCTCTTTAATATGTCACTCAAACAGTCCGCAATCTGTAATCACTTCAAACATTCCTACGGCTCGTCCTCTGTGACCGAACCTGCCCTGATGTCTGAAAAACGTCAACTTACTTCGAGTACACATCAAATACGAGCAGCAGCTGCTTGCGAACGTTCGACGTACGTGAGAGCTTCCCTATGACAGGAAGAAGAGGGTCCACAACCACCTTCATTAAATCCTTCTGCAAATGTTATCAAATCATGAGCTACAAATCGATGCCTTACCACTAGCAGAACACCAGATCCAATTTACCCTTCTGTTATACTCCTCAAGAATTTCAACGGCTCGTGCGTTCAGCCTCTTCACATTGTCAAGGGTCCATTCGAGAGCAGTTTCCTTCACTACCTAGAACCGAGAGAGTTTCAGCTGCTTTTAAGGGATGACCAATGGAAAGCTCGAACCGTTGTCGGTTTTTCAGCGCTGTCCTCATAGAGGTCATTCGCCAATGCGGCAGCCTTATCCAGCGCGGCTTGTCTGCCAGCCGCATCCTCTTCTTCGAGTTCGGCATCTTCGATCTCCTCTTCTCGCATTCCTCCCCAGTCCTCGTCAAAATATCTAGACTCTAGCTGTTTCATCTCCCGATAATAAATGAGTCCATTTGATGACGAAAAGTGCACTTTCAATGATGGCCTGGCATTTAACGATGTCAAGAAAAAACATATTCGCAACATTTCCCCGCTAACCCTTCCTTTTCACACTGAGCGCCACTCAAGCAACTCGAGACGCAACGTGCGCACGCGGAAAAGGCGATAAGCGAAATAGCTTCGTGCTATTCGCAACAGTACACCTCCCTTAGGTAGCATCCACAGAGCGCGGCTACGCGACTCTATGGTTGCCGCTGCGTTGGTGAGTGGATGCAATCGAATTAGCCGCCAAATGGTGTATGAACCGTGAAAGAACGAAGCGGCTTTAGCTCCAATAAGAGGAATAAAGAGATGAAATTCTCAAAAAAAATGTAAATTAGTGAACATGTGATGGAAAGTGGCTTTAACATCAATACGTGAGAATACACGACCGATCCCAAACAGCGGCGGAAATTTTGAAAATTTTTCTAGAAAACAGAAAACAGAAAATCGCTTTCGTCAGAAAACAGAAATCAGAAATAGAAAATTTCGAAATTATCATAGGACCTAATTATTCCACTCAAAGATCCATTTTTCCAGCTACAAATGCTTTTGTATGACTAAAAATGTAGTTAGGGGCCAGCGTTTTTGCTTGAAAGCGTTTATAAAAATTTTTAGCATACTCAAAATTCAACACAATCAGTAAACTGTCTGCCTCGGTCTGAAGCTGAATCTTACGAAGAAGATGTCATGAGGGACGGACGAGATTCTAATACCCCATTTTCTCTCGACGGCACATCTCCGAGTGCTCCACGTACGTGTATCTGGGTCGCGAAGTCAATATGGCCAACGACCCAGCGTCAGAGCTGAGCAGGAGGAAAGGAGAGACTTTCAAGACGTCGAAGAAGTCGCAAACAAGACGAAGAACGTCCGACCCCGTGCCCACCTATTCGACTCCACTGTTCTTCCTGCCCTGACATATGCCTCAGAGACCTGGGCTATACGAAAGCAGGATGAACAAGCGATCAGCGTGGAATCGAGAGGACGATACTCGGAGTGACACAATCCACGCCAGTGAGAGAAGGCCTCCGAAGTTCTGAGCTTCGTCGACATTCGAAGATCAGAGACGCTCTCGCATGTGCTACGTCGTCGAAAATTAGGTGGGCCGGCCACGTAATGCGCTTCGCAAACACCCGCTGGACGAGAGTCGTCACCGACTGGATTCCGCAGGATGTCAAGA